>CM075478.1:32075857-32535857 GCA_037950665.1 Hypophthalmichthys nobilis
ACATGAAAACATTATGCACTCATTTAATCATTTCTCCTTGTATAGAACCCTAGAGTTCTATATAGAATCCCACTGAACTTTTCACCAGTTGATTGATTACATTAAGAATTGCAAACTTTTTTTGGTGGTGTTTTTTTGCATGCAAGTTTTCTGAATTGTATAAATATGCAACTGAGGCATTATTGGATAATTATATTATTAACCCTCTGGTACTGTTCATATTAGTAACACTTGTGTTGTTCGAGGTCCAAAGTGACCGAACACCTGAAATGTAAAATCAATGTAATTTATATTTTTTTAATATTATTTTCTTTTTTATTTTGTTTTGAGAGAATTTCATGGTACTAATTAATATTTATGCAATAATTGTGATTGTAAAATAGAGACAATGTCTTTAAAAATACAATTTTTGAAGGCCGATTAGCACCATCTGGTGGAAGTAAAAACATCTGTAATGTGTGGTGTAACCACTAGATTCCTCTATAGCTCTATATAAAAAGCTAATAAATTCTCTCGTTTTTAGACAAATACTTTTTATTAAGTTGTGGATTTGGTTATATTTAGACATTCTCAAAGACTAAAAAAAAAAAACAAATGTTGATTTGAAGTGTCAGTTTTTGCATTATTTTACTAGTCAAACCTGAACACAGAGAAAGACATTTTGTAACATAACATCAAAATTCAACAAAAATCTAACAAAATGAACAGGAATGCTTAATCAACCCGATTTAAGTCTTCTGGCTCAATTTTGCCATATTGTTACAGCCATATTGTTATTTTGCAGTCGATATGTTAGAGTTTCACCCCTTCATTGCTGTGCACTTTTTCAGCATTGTACACACAAAAAATTCTCTGTATTTTCATATATTTGCCTAGTTCCCATTCATTTCCTAAGGCAGTCATTTTTGACCACGAACAAAACAAGTGACTTTTACGATGATTTAGCTTTTTCCAATCAAGTCCATGATTATTTTTAAAATTTCATGCAAAATATGTCTAAAATGACAGAACACCACCAGAGGGTTAAATATGCACTAATTTGCATACATTTCCAGAACAGAAATCTGAACACCAGATAATGGCAGGTTCAAAATAGCTTTTTTGTTGTGATATTAAAGTCAAAGGTTTTTACAGAGGGGATTTTTGGATGTCTTTTTATTGCTCTGTAAATTTACACCATGTTTTTAGAAATAAAATATTGTATATAAATCAGATGAATGATATATGAACAGAACCCTCAGGAAAAACCTTCAGAATAGATCAACTAAGGTTTGGTGTATGTACAGTAGAAGAAACTCAAAGCCTTTAAAGATATGTATTGTAATTGAAATCTACAGACACAAACAGAAAGTGCACTTTAAAGTATATTTCAGATTTTTCTCTTTCCACTAATCTGAAAAGCCAAATAGCTCAAAATCTAAAAACTGACCCTTGCATGAAAAAATGTTGCCTGTAGTGTTGCTTCTATAAAAGAAGAGTGTAAAAGACCTGTAAAGAGTGTAAAACACGTAATGACCATAATGATGTCACTTCCTGGAGAACGACATCATAGGAAGTTAAAGATTTTACAAAACACTAACATGATGAAAAAAACTAAAACAGATTACAGTGATTCCCAAGAAAACTTTTTTTTTTAAACATTTTGATTAGAGAAAGGGGGAATAAAACAGATGGCATAACTTAATTTTAAATCAATTCTGAAAATTGCCCTCTTGAAAAAACATTTTTTTCAAAATGAAGATGATCATGGGGGATATAACATACTGCACAGTAAGGTTGACCCTAACACTGAAGGCCTCACCTTGGTCCTGGATGAACCTCACGATGTTTCCTCGGACTCCGTACTCGGACACCAGGCACGGGTCGCTGTGGGACGTCGAGGTCTGTTTGGTGCTCTTCTTGAACATCTTCCACAGCAGAGAGGGCACCGGAGCCTGATGGGACGGTTTGGGTCGACTTGAGAGACCCATGGAGCTTAAAAACAGCTTTTCTTGAACATTAACTTTTTCTGTGTTTATAAAAGAAGGAGAACAGAGACTTAACATTAAAAACAAGACATTGAGAGTCACACACACCATCATTAACTGAGCAGCACAGTCAAACAGAACTCACGGCCGGATGGAGCCTTTTAAACAGACCACTGATCACATTCAGATGGCCAGACGAGTGAAGATTGACACCTGTGAGCTGATTGGTGGAGATAACGACATGACTGATGGAGTGTGGGGGTGATTTCATTGATATGCAAATTAGCTGCAATTGGCCTTTGATGTTTAAAAGGGATCAGATTGAGATACTGGCACAAAGATCTACATTGTTTCATAGGTTATTTTGAATTCTTAAATACTTTATTTATATACAAAATGTATTTTTATAATTTACTTTCATTTATATATAGGCCATTTTTTTTAATCATTTTTACGTAACATGGTATACATATAAAAACATTTCACAAATAGCACAAGTCATACACATATGAAAAATAAAAAAGAAAAGTGAAGTATAAATAAGAGAAAAAAAGACTAAACAAATAAATGTGACTTTTTAACCACTGATTATTGAGTTATTGTGTTTCATCTAATTTATGATTTGTAATTTGATGTGTAACTTAATAATCAACTCCTAAAATCCCCAAACTAAAAGACAGAAGTGAGTCAGCAGTTGTCATACAGTAAGATTACAGAGATATGAAGTGAATGTGGGGCAATTCAGATCATTTTATCTTGAGGAATTTGATGAGAAATATCATTTTCACACTCATCAGACAGAAACACTGCCTCTGTCCGTATGTGCAGCATCACTCCTGTTCTTCATCAGACACATTCCTACAGTCATCGGTGAAGACCAGACACAATCCACTGATCCATCAGGATGTCACTGATAACAGGATCCTGGACGAACTCTGGGGCGGCAGTCCATCTCAACTCTACCAGTGACAAATAGACTAGTGGTCTGTGTTCACAGCTCACTAGTCCAAGACAAACAAATAAAAAATAAATAAAAAATAAAACAGAAATGGAGTAGTGAGCGGTGAACACAGACAAAACAATAAATAATATAAAATAAAACAGAAATGGAGTGCTGTGAACGGAGACAAGACAAAACAAAAATAATAAAACAAAATAAAAATGGAGTAGTGAGCTGTAAACTGAGACCAAACAAACAAAAAATAAATGAAAAATAAAACAAAAGAAGCAGTGAGCAGTGAACAGAGATAAAATAAAAATGGGAATATTTATTATTAAAAATAGATGATTATGACAATGATGATTATTAAGAATAACAATGACAATAATACATTTACAAAAAATAAATAATATGGGAATGAAATGTCAATCTTTAGAATTTGTTTCCAAAAAAGATGATGATTATTATTATTAAGAATAATAATCACAATAATATTATATTTACAAAATAAAATAAAACATGTATTTTATTATAAAATATTTGTATTTTATATTATATTATGTATATTTCATAAAAATATATGTAAAATATATTTGACACACACACACACACACACACACACACACACACACACATATATATATATATATAATTTTATATAAAATAAAATATGGGAATGAAATGTCAAGCTTTGAAAATATTTATTTCCAAAAATATTATTACTATTATTTACATAATAATAATAATATTTACAAAAATAACAAATATAATAAAAATATTTATATTTGTATTTTATATTATAATATGCATATTTAATAAAAATATATTTAAAATGTATGTAAGATGACAATATAAATTTACAAAATAAAACAAATATGGGAATGAAATGTCAAGCTTTAGAAATATTTATTTCCAAAAAAAGATTATTATTATTATTAATAAAATAAGAATAATCACAATAATAATAATATTAATAATATATTTACAAAAATATATAATAAAAGATTTATTAGATATATTATGTATATAAAATATATATTTAAAATGAATTTATATATATATATATATATATATATATATATATATAGATAGATAGATAGATAGATAGATAGATAGGAATGAAATACGTTTTGTAAACTGACAATTATATAAATATTTCATAAATATTTCATAAATATATTGTATTATAAAATATAAATACAAGTATAAATAAAAATAAATAAATATTAATATAAAGTTACTGCTTACCTTTTGAAATAGCCTTTGTGTATCCATTATAAGGCTTTAGAACACGGCATATATCTCATAACCTACAAACAAAAGACAAAAAAAATTGTTAAAGACACATATGCTAAATACATGACATGCAAAATGCTAATGCTGAAGAAACAGTTACATGTACGGTGTGAGGTTACAGTGCTAGCATTGTCACTGGAAACACAATATTGTGTGTGGTCTAGTCAGGATATGAAATACGGCCGTTTGAATAACATGACATTGTGTTCACCCCTTCATTCATCACAAACACACGTTGTGCTCTGAGGTTTCCCTCCTGATCTTCAGTTTCACACACACAGGACACAGAGAAGCTGTGGTCCACGGAGCGGAGGAGAATATCCCTCAGACTGATGTAAAACACCGTCATGATGTTTTTCAAACCTCATGTTTCACTTGATATGAAAATATATTCTGTGTAATGGGGAATTTGAGCGAATTAAGCCACAGAAAGCTCATCTTTCACTGTTTACCTTCCCCTTATGTCTGTTAGGACTGTCACCCACATCTGCCTAGAGGTCAAGAATGAGTTATACTGTAGCTCATATACGCCTTTTCACCTTTTTGAAGCATATATATATATATATATGGTTAGATCACTGCAGCTGATGCACATGATTCTTTAGAGGCCATGAGGATTAATTATGAATTTACCACTACTGATCATGTGCCTTTTTCTTTATCTATAGATCTGGGCAATTTACCTACTCTTTTGTCTGTAAATAACGTGTGTAGGGAAAATGGACTGGTCTAACTTGACTGAGGAGGATCTTAAAGTGTACTGTGTTCACTGACACACTGTTGAGTAATACTGATTTACCAAAAGACGCAGCTGTGATATTAACTGTAAGAACCCACAACATGCTATTGAGTTGTGTTCCCTGTATGATAATATTGTGGAGTCCCTTCTTGCCTCAAGCAGGCCTCTGTACAAGATCAAGACGCATAAAGCCAAGCCAGGTTCGAATGAGTATGTTGAGGAGCTTCATGCTGAGGCTAGAAGGGCTGTTAAAGCTTGGGTTGAGTCAGGTAGACATAAACATGGTCCCTTATTTGAATATAAGAAACGGGCAAATGCAAATTTTAAATATGCCCTATGTTTCATTAAAAGGAATAAAAATACAGTGAGGTCTGACTCAAAACTGCAAAATAATAAACCAAATGCTTTCTGGAAAGAAATCAAAAGAATAAATAACAGTAAAACATCTGATTGATGGTGTAAGCGGGTCAGAAGGAATTACTCAGTTGTGCCAAAAACTTTATTACGAGCTGTTTAACTGTGTTTAAAGTAACTCCTTTGTGGTGGGCAACAATGATAATAATGAAGATGTGACTGTCTCTCCACAAGAAGTTTATGATGCAGTTATGATGCTAAAAGATAATAAGGTATGGATAAGATATCTGCGGAACATTTAAAATTTGCAAGTCCTTTGCTTGCTATTTGTTTTACTGGGTTTTTAGTCCATCTTATCTGTTATGTTAGTGCCTATTATTAAAGGGTTAGTTCACCCAAAAATAAAAATTCGGTCATTAATTACTCACCCTCATGTCGTTCCACACCTGTCAGACCTTCGTTCATCTTCAGAACACAAATTAAGATATTTTTGATGAAATCCGATGGCTCAATGAAGCCTGCATTGACAGCAAGATAATTAACACTTTCAATGCCCAGAAAGCTACTAAAGACATATTTAAAACAGTTCATGTGACTACAGTGGTTCAACCTTAATGTTATGAAGCGACGAGAATACTTTTTGTGTGCAAAAAAAACAAAATAATGACTTTATTCAACAATACCTAGTGATGGGCGATTTCAAAACACTGCTTCATGAAGCTTCGAATCTTTTGTTTCGAATCAGTGGTTCGGAGCACGTGTCAAACTGCCAAAGTCACGTGAACTATTGAAATTTCAAAACACTTATGAAGTTACAAAGCCTCGTTTACTGAAATCACGTGACTTTGGCACTCTAAACCACTGATTTGAAACACTGATTTGGCGCACAAAAAGTATTCTCGTCTCTTCATAACATTAAGGTTGAACCACTGTAGTCACATGAACTGTTTTAAATTTGTCTTTAGTAGCTTTCTGGGCATTGAAAGTGTTAATTATCTTGCTGTCAATGCACTGAGCCATCGGATTTTATCAAAAATATCTTAATTTGTGTTCTGAAGATGAACGAAGGTCTTACGGGTGTAGAACGACATGAGGGTGAGTAATAAATGATAGTATTTTCATTTTTGGGTGAACTAACTAATAAATAGCATGGATAAGTACCGGCCTATAGCTCTGGCCAGTAAATTGTCTAAGGTCATTGAGAGGACGTTACTGAATAAATTGGAACTGTTTGTCCTGAACACTGACAATCAGTTTGGTTTTAAACCTAAACATGTCACAGATATGTGTATTTTTGCTTTAAAGGAGATTTATACTTGTATAACAGGCATAATTCCACAATATTTATGTTTTATTGATGCCTCTAAAGCCTTTGATCATGTTACACAACAGAGGAGTTCCTAAATCTCTTGTGAGAATTCTGGCTTTATATATATATATATATAAACCATAAAAAATGTCTTACTTGAAATATATCTTGTAACAACACTCAAAGATTTTAAACTAGTCTGTGTATTTGGCTTGGAATTCATTTGTAAACAGATTTTTATAATGCCATGTTATGAAGGAAATATAGATTTACTGCATACTATTTAAAAAATAAATAAATAAATTACAGCATAATAAACATTTTAAATAGTATGCTGCATTGTTGTCACATGACCATCATGTTGCATGTTTAATTCACCAAGAGTCATACAGAAATTTCAGAAATAAATACTTATTCCACATTTTTATCCAGTTGTAAACTGTCTTTAGGCAGTTTGATCAACTAATGAGTTAGGAAGAAGTGGGCTTGATATTGTTATGTTTGAAATGGAATACTAGTGTACTAAATACTGCACAGTATATAGTTTAAATCTCACAATTTGTACTTTTTTTCTCAGAACTGCGTGATATAAAGTCGCAATTGCGAATTGTGAGATATAAACTTGCAATTCTGAGAAAAAGTTTTTTTTTTTTCCTCAGAATTGGACTTTATAACTTGTAATTGCGACTTTATATCTCACAACTCTGAGAAAAGAAGTCAGAATTTTCGAGAAAGAAAAGTCGCAACTATCTTTTAAAATGTTTTATTCCGTGGTGAAAACAAGCTTCCATTTATATTTCTCTACACTCAGTGTACTTTTACGCCTTTATGTCTGCTGTCATGTTTATTGGACTTACTATTGTAAAACATTATATTACATTATTATGTTTGTAGAAAGGCGCTATATAAAATAAACATTATTATTAAAAATGACATGTGGCCAATCAAATAATGAGAAAAAGTGCATACTGCACTCACTATTTTGGCAGTATACAGCTTTTTCTCTCTGCATGATCTGCTACATTTGCAAAAAAAAAGTGCAGTATACAAACAGAGCACAATGTGCTGGGTATTATATCCCATAATGCAATGCACTTGACTTAACCTTCCATTATCAGTATGATGAATGAACCAGATATTTAATATCTCTTTCTTGACATATTATGCTTTATATTTAGCTGATTCAACTGATTCAATTTTTGCAACATTGACAGTTATTGAACTGAACTGAATCAACACTGAACTGACTTGAGCTGAATAATGACACTATCATCTCTTTAAAGCTGCTTTACAGCAGAATTTGAACTCAGTTTGCATCATTGAATCATTATTTTTCAGTTTATCACTGTAAAGCTGCTTTGAAACAATATGCAGTGCTATAGAAATAAAGATGACTTGACCTGTTATATAGCCACAATTTAAAACATTATTACTACTTACTTGCAAAAATATTAGTTAGTATGCCATTCTGAACATACCCAGTGTCTAATATGCATCTAACCACCACCATGTGAAACCTGAGACCTGCAATGACAGTAAAGACAAGACATAAGCTCAGTAAAATTACAGTATAAATAAGTATTGGTCCTGCAACTATATATCTGAGTACTGCAACAGACTAGAATATTTGATGCAACATGACACGCAGGAGTTCACCACATAAACACTGCTGTTGTTTAATGCTCAGGGTGGAGAAACTGAACCAAAACTGAGATGATTCACTGTACGACCTTCAGTGCTGAAAATTTCTGAATGCTTTTAGGGTTGATACAGCTTTGCCAGGTGGGCGTAGAGATGACTGTACATCAGAATCGTGCCACATGCTCAGGGAATATTCATCTTCACCGTGTCTGTCTCCTTCACGAGCACTTCACCTAATTACAGACTGAAGCTGCTCTAGACGTTACATCAATGCCACAAACAATCATCTCGTGTCTGGCCCCTCGCTGGGTCATCTGTGAGGTGGATGAAGAAGATAACAACCTTTATCACTGCTAAACACATCAGTTACACACACCATGATGTAGCGTTTAGCTTACCGGTGGAAGACGGCAATGGGTGGTTGCTGGAAAGACCCAAAATCATTCCTAATCACTCCTTCCCAGTGTTTTGATATGATGAAGCTACACATTTGTCATGTGTTGCAATTATCTGAGAAGGGAAAGAGGTCTGCTTACAGATTAGTTCCTGAGGAATTTTACATGATTTCTGAACATTATGATTCATAAGAATTTTATTTCCTTTGCTGCAGATGCTTCCTGTTATTATGATCAAAATAAATACATTTCAGCCACATTTTTACAACCAAGTGATGCTTGGGAAGTACCAGCATTAGTACAATCACACTCTAAAATAAACTTTCACATTCAAATGAAAAATACACTACAATGACTCTATAAACAATGATCGTGCTAATGTCAGCAACAAGTAATGTCTTATTTGTTCATTAGATTTGCTTACCAAGTACAGCAAGTTACATTTAGCATGTGCTATACTAGCTGCTGATTATAACTGAAACATGTAAGATTAAAGGGGACCTATTATGTCACTTTTCACAAGATGTAATATAAGTCTCTGGTGTCCCTAGAATGTGTCTGTGAAGTTTCAGCTCAAAATACCCCACAGATCATTTATTATAGCTTGTCAAATTTGCCCCTATTTGGGTGTGAGCAAAAACACTCTGTTTTTGTGTGTGTCCCTTTAAATGCAAATGAGCTGCTGCTCCCGGCCCCCTTTCCAGAAGAGGGCGGAGCTTTAACAGCTCGCGCTTCAGTCACTCAACAACAACAAAGCTGGAGAATCTCACGCAGCCAAAATGAGGATTGTCAGTAACGGTGTTCAGCCTTACATTGTTCAAACCGGAGTCGACACTGATGGAGAGAGTCAGGAAGAAGTTACAACTTTTAGAATGAAACTGGACGTTTCTGAATGGTTAGTGGATAAATTTATGTAGTTGCTGTGGAGTTGATTCAACTCATCCACTAGCATGTGCCGTCATGTTAATCTTTTGTGTAAATCCAGCGTTGAATTGACCCTCGTTTGTGAAGCAGTCCGGTGTAAAACGTCAGCATGGCAACAACACTACTACTTTGAGCATTGTAACTTTGCAGATGTTGTTTATGCTCAAACAGCAACATTACACACTAACTAAAGTTAAAAAAGTGAAATCATAATCAAGGACCACTTTAATAAATTTCTTACTTGAATGCTGCTATTAAATGCTCTTGTGAGGAGATAAACATGGCGGACTGTGTACAGCTCACTCAGGGGAGGAGCTAAGCTAATAGGGCCGATTCCGTTGCCAGTCGTGGGCGGGGCCTGTTACACTGTGATGTCACATTCCTGTACGGCTCTTTTTCAGATTTATGGGGAAAATAACAAACGTGGTGGATGGATTTCACCACAAAAAGGGTGGTTGTGTACACACACTGTGGACACATAATATGTCCATAAACAATAAGAAGTGAATTTTGCATAATAGGTCCCCTATAATGGGTTCCAGGGCCACAACTCAATAAGCTGAAACTTAATTTAGAACTTAATCAGCTAAAAAATTGTATAGGCTATGCTACAAATGATTAACTCAAAAGTGCTTATAATTTCATTAGAAGTTATCATAACTCAAAAAGACTGACTGATGCAAACTTACATATATATATATATATATATATATATATATATATATCTATCATCGCCGTCAGTTAGGAACCTGGGTGTGCTCTTTGATACCAATCTGTCATTTGAAGGCCATGTTTCTAGCATCTTCTAGCATTCTTCCACCTTAAAAATATATCTAAACTACGACATATGCTCTCAATGAAAAATGCAGAACAGTTAGTTTATGCGTTCATGACCTCAAGGCTAGATTACTGTAACGCTCTACTGGGTGGTTGTTCCGCTCGCCTGATAAACAAACTACAGCTCGTACAAAATGCAGCAGCTAGAGTTCTTACTAGAACTAGGAAGTATGACCATATTAGCCCAGTTCTGTCAACGCTGCATTGACTCCCTATTAAACATCGTATAGATTTTATGCATTTTTTTATGCTCTTAATGCATTATAGTCCTTCACGTCTATTGCGATCTCAGAATTCTGGACAGTTGGTAATACCTAGAATATCAAAATCAACTGCAGGCGGTAGATCCTTTTCCTATTTAGCACCTAAACTTTGGAACAGTCTTCCTATCACTGTTCGGGAAGCAGACACACTCTGTCAGTTTAAATCTAGACTAAAAACGCATCTGTTTAAACTTGCATACACATAAACCATTATCTACTTCTATAATTCAAGTCATGTAAATTGTTAGGCTGCATAGATTAGGTCAGCTGGAAGCGGGAACACTTCCCATAACACCTGATGTACTCGCTACATCATAAGAAGAATGGCGTCTAAGCTAATATTAGTCTCTCTCTGTTTATCCCGAGGTTTGCCGCAGCCTGCCAGATCCAGGCCGTATCCAGATGAGATGAAGGACCTGCATCTAGACATGACGATAACGCAGCCCTGACGTTTCAACTAAACTGTCCCCTGCGAAGGGCCATTTCTCTTTTCTTTCCCTATGTATAGATAAAACGTCATCAAATTATTCCAGTTCGCATAGATCCAAGGACACAACTAATTTTTCTGTATTATGCAGACCGGTAAAGTAATTTGGCAAATATCACTTTTTTAAAAAAAAATAAAAAAAAGACCAAGCTTCTGCGCATATACACACTCAAACCTATAGACTAAACACGTAAATGAACGGCAAGAATGCATTAAAGGTATTTGGTTTTCAGTAGGAAAGGTGTCATTTAAGCGGCCCCTAAAGTAATTAGTAACAATTTTTGCAACGGAAGTGATTCAATCAAAAACCAACTTTAGCTCGATAAGAATTTTCCTATTGTCTCTGTGAAGCTGCTTTGAAACAATATGTATTGTGAAAAGCGCTATATAAATGAAGATGACTTGACTATATATATATATATATATATATATATATATGTATATATTTAATTTGTGTATATGCTACAAATGATCAGGTACTCAATGTACTTTGTTGATTGAATATAACTTAATTAGAAGTTGTCATAACTCAAAGATTCATGCAAACTGTTGCAATGATTTTTTTTTTTTTTTTTTTTTTTGGTAAATTTGTGCATATGCTATACAAATAATTAAGCTCCTCTAACTCAATGTACATTGTTGGTTGAACAATTTAATTAGTAGTTGTCATTGATTGATGCAAACTTTTTTCGAGTGATAATTCCACTCAATTCCAATGTAAACATTTTCACACTTTCACACACGCAACATGGCATTTACTAAACAAACAACTCATATGTTGATTACATAGAAAAATGGCCCCGTCTTCTAAAATAACAAACTTTTTGCAAACATTCACTCAACCTAATATACAAAAATGATAGATATTGTTCTATCATCTTAAAGCATCTGTAGTCTTATACAGGATGTGCTTTAAAGGCAATGAACTGTTTGCTGTGTTGACAGCTCATGTGACAGATTTACATGCGTTTATCAATAATGCAGTGATTAAAAGGAACAGGTGAAAAGCAGCAGTCATCACTTTATCTGCGAGCGGCCTGCAGAACATCACCCGCATCTCCTCTGGCTGTTTGAGGGACCCAGACCACCATGTGCAGAATCCCATCAATCATATGCTTTGACAAAAACCTTCCCCTCTGTCTTCCTCTCAAACCGTCACCAGAGGCCTGAAACCGTGCTAAACATATGTCATGCTCTATTGAACACGGCCTTTGTGCTTAAACCTGAAGATAAACATCTTATTGTTAGAAATAAAAAGGTGCAGAGCTGTAAGGAAAACACAACACTATTGACCTACACATCTTTAGTGATGTAATTGTGACATATATGTTGGTTGAGTAAATAATGCAAAACTGGAACAAAAATATTTTCATTAGGATACATATTTTATATTATCCACCACATGATTTTGTTTAAACATACCTTCCTGTAGCTCAAACAACAGCAAAGTCATGGGTTTGATTCGTTTGATTCTATGCAAACTAATATGTAAAATCTTTGTTCATCATCATCATGTTGTTTAAGCTTGGTCTTTCAGGCTTAATTATGTGTTCAGAATTCGCTCAAATCCATGAGAAAAGTTTAGCATATGATGGGGCTAAAGGTTTTCTGGTCGTAAAATACTAAATGCAAATAGCATATTTTCTTAGCGACAGATGCTATTTACACAATGCAAATGGTATATTTTCTTAGCAACAGATGCTATTTACACTTAATACAAATAGCATATTTTCTTAGTGATAGATGCTATTTACACAATGCAAATGGCATATTTTCTTAGCGATAGATGATATTTACACTAAATGCAAATAGCACATTTTCTTAGCGAAAGATGCTATTTACACAATGCAAATGGTATATTTTCTTAGCGATAGATGCTATTTACACTTAATACAAATAGCATATTTTCTTAGTGATAGATGCTATTTACACAATGCAAATGGCATATTTTCTTAGCGATAGATGATATTTACACTAAATGCAAATAGCACATTTTCTTAGCGAAAGATGCTATTTACACAATGCAAATGGTATATTTTCTTAGTGACAGATGCTAAGTACACAATGCAAATGGTATATTTTCTTAGCGATAGATGCTATTTGCATTTAGTGTAAATAGCATCTATCGCTAAGAAAATATGCTATTTGCACTTAGTGTAAATAGCATCTATTGCTAAATGCAAATAGCATATTTTCTTAGTGACAGATGCTATGTACACAATGCAAATGGCATATTTTCTTAGCAATAGATGCTATTTACACTAAGTGCAAATAGCATATTTTCTTAGCGATAGATGCTATGTACACTAAGTGAAAATAGCAATATATTCTATTTACACTAAGTGACAATAGCAGCATTTTCTTAGCAATATGCTATTTACACTAGATAAAAATAGCGATAGTTTCTATTTACACCATGTAAAAGTATCAGTTCTTTGCAATAAGAGTAAATAGTAATTAGATGCTATGTATACTTTATATTGGCAGATACTATTTGCACCTCAGTATTTTTGTACATTAACAGAATGCAATAATTTCATAGAGTGTAAATGATTATATTTATTAAAATTATTAAATGGATTATTAAATGGATGCTGCTTTATTTGGAGAATAAAACCCTCCCTACACCTTCCCCTAACCCCACCCAATAACCACTTTTAATATTATTAAACACTCGTTCGCAGTTTATTTCCACTTTTAGAACATTATTTTCATTTTTATTAAAAAAAAATGCGAGCTTGGCAAAAGGCAGATTCGAACCCACGTTGATCGCGTTAAAGGCCAGTTCTGCGGGCCCTACTCGCTACTGCAGCGCCACAGAAGACGATGAATTTTGTGCATCTTTTTTTAAAACTTGAGTGACCCAACCAGACATTAGTGGGCGGAGCTAGTGTAAATAGCATTTGCCAACGCTTAGTGTAAATAGACACTCCATTTTTTAATATGGTCATTATTTATGCCCTTCAATATTTTATTAAATATTCATAGACATACCTAATTTATGCTTTTATTTAGAGTGATTTTACAGTTACAGTGCATTGCATATGTGTATCAAACCCATGACCTTGCTATTGTGAGTGATATTTTTCTACAACTGACCACACAGGTCTTCTGCATGTTTCTGATTTGTTACCCAAGAGCTTTTAGCCTCACTGTACTCCATTTTAAATGTGCATTAGGTAGTTTTATTCTGCATTATTCCCTGCAGAAGTTCAATGAAGATCTTTTCTGACGTTAGTATTGTGGGTAAGGGATAGAGAGTTGGACAGGCGGTTTTTATTTCAGCACGCTGGCACAGATGATGAAGCTGTCAATGTGTGTGACATTGATCTCTGTGGCTTGAGCTCGGCCTGGCCAGTGGAATTTTGTGGATTTCAGTGCAACTTCCATTTTTAGTCATTCACCAGGAGTTTAGCTTTTCTACAACGACAGTTTTAACATCTAAATCTGGATTATTAACTATCATAGGCACCGATTTTTGCTTGGTTCAGCATGCTTCTGTTTTTCAAATAAACCCAAATAATCCACACATACTGTAAGATGAAATCAATAGATACATAAGTATATTGGATGAAGCCCTTGTACATTAAGTAGGCTGTAGTTGTTTATTCTAACTGTACATAGATTTTCATGGAGGAAATTAACAAAAATTCTGCTCATTTTTTTCGGACTTTCAAACATACTATTGCCATATAAAACTCCATGTGATCACAATATGAGCTAATGATAATGAAAACTTCCCAAAAACATCCATACAGTCTTTTTATTTAATTTTGAAAACATCACAGTACCACGGAAATATGAAATGAACGAAGGTCAATATCATAAATAACAACAAGACTGATTATCACTTGCATTTTTCAAGATTACTGGCTGATTTTGGGAATGGAACGAACAAAACTCTGTTAGCCACTCTAAAGATCAAGGTATTTGTGTGTATTACGACCCGCAGGGACACGATGTGAGATCCGCCAATCAGAGAGGTTCCCGAATCTCAACGTTTTTTTTTTTTGTTCGGTTAAAGTTAATGGAGAATATCTCAGATTTTTCTGTGGGTGTTCGGCGCCTATGATCACTATAATAGTTTTATATAAATTATTCAAATGCTGAAAAGGCAGTATACTATGTGTACTATGCTAAGTGGTTACTTACCTCGTATATCTGTGATCCTCTGGTCTATATATGGCTCAGGTCCTTCAGTGCGCACCTCAGGGTTATTGTAGGAAACTACAGCTAAAATCATATTAAAAAAAATGTTACTTGAATTAAAGTTGACTTAATGTTATGTATTATATTTCAGCAGAAATTCTCCTTTGATGCACTAACTAAAACAAACAAACAAAAATGTCATTGTTATTATAGTTAACTGAAACTAAAACTAGTAAAAATAAATAAATAAATAAAATAAATTAAAAAAAATCCTTTCTTGAAATAAAATATTTTAAAAAGTACTTACGTATTTTATTTCAGCTAGTTGTCATGGCAAAACTTCTAATTTTTATTTAGTTTAACTCAATGTACTAAAATAACGAAAACTGAAATAAAAAATTCAGGGTTATTATAGTTAAAACTAAAGCTAAAACCAGGAGGAATAAACAAAACAACTAGTGCTGTCAAATCGATTAATCACAATTTATCGCATCTAACACATAAGTCTGATATACATATTATATATATATAAAATGTGTGTATTTATATATATTACAAACTTTTATGTTAGATGTGATAAATTACGATTAATTTAAAAATAAACATTGACTGAAATAATCAAAAAAAATTACTTAATTTTATGTATTTCGGCTAAACTTAAACATTAAAAAACTAATAAAAATGACAAAAACAACAAAATGACAAACTAAAATTAAAATGAAAATATAAAAACTAATTCAAAATATTTTTAATAACACTGGTGCATCTGTGGGATTTTTGTCACCTGTTTTATGGTTCAGCAGGTGAAAATAATACATTTAATCAGTGTGAGTAACAGCACTTCTTTAACATTAAGTATGAGTAACAGTTCTAGTGATACTGGCCTTAGGAAACACATGACTGATAATGACAGTATTTTCTACTAGATAGAGCAGCTCAAGCTCTGGTCTTCTCATTAAAATGGACAGATGTTTTTCTGCGGTGGATGTTTGGTAGGAAATGATCATGATGATTGTGGCTACTGCTAAGAGCATCACTGTGTGCGAATTTGTCATACATTTGCATCAGCAGAAAACTGGAATTTCCTGCTCTTAAAGGGAAAATAAGCGAGATTTAATGGCATCCAAGCATGCATGGAGCCCATAATGTGCAATGTCCTAAAATGATGCTCAGTTATTAAAGAGATACTAACGGTTTTGCTATTTCTCATTAAAATAGACTCCCTTTCCCGATAGACCGCATGCAGCATTTAAAGCGGCTGAAACTTCAGCAAAAGTCCTAGATTTTTATGCAGTGAATTACAACTATTATCTGTTCAATAAACAGACCAATAAATAGTTTCTTACTAACCCCATCCATACTCTTTATATATTAGGGGGAAAAAGCTACAATGGATTTTAGATTTTATTAGAAATATTATATTGATAATAAATTTTAAAATCCATTGTAGGTATTTATTTTTCCTACTATATGTGTGTGTGTGTGTGTATATATATATATATATATATATATATATACATATACATACATATATATATATATATATATATATATATATATATATATATATATATATACATATACATACATATATATATATATATATATATATATATATATATATATATATATATATATATATATATATATATATATATATATGTGTGTTATTTGAATTATATACACTACCAGTCAAAAGTTTGGTAAGATCGGTAAGATTTTTAATGTTTTTAAAAGAAGTCTCTTCTGCTCACCAAGGCTGCATTTATTTCATTAAAAATACAGTAAAAACAGCAAAATTGTGAAATATTATTACAGTTTAAAATAACTGTTTTCTATGTGAATATATTGTAAAATGTAATTTATTCCTGTGTTCAAAGCTGAATTTTCAGCATCATTACTCCAGTCTTTAGTGTCACATGATCCTTCAGAAATCATTCTAATATGATGATCTGCTGCTCAAGAAACATTTATGATTATTATCAATGTTGAAAACAGTTGTGTACTTTTTTTTTTCAGGATTCCTTGATGAATAGAAAGTTCAAAAGAACAGCATTTATCTGAAATACAAAGCTTTTGTAACATTATACACTACCGTTCAAAAGTTTGGGGTCAGTAAGAATTTTTTTTTTTTTTTTTTAAGAAATTAAAGAAATTAATACTTTTTTTCAGCAAGGGTGCATTAAATCGATCAAAAGTGACAGTAAAGACATTTATAATGTTACAAAAGATTATATTTCAAATAAATGCTGTTCTTTTGAACTTTCTATTCATCAAAGAATCCTGAAAAAAAAAAATTGTACACAAATATTTTGTACAATTGTACACAATAAATGTTTCTTGAGCAGCAGAGCATCATATTAGAATGATTTCTGAAGGATCATGTGACACTGAAGACTGGAGTAATGATGCTGAAAATTCAGCTTTGATCATAGGAATAAATTACTTTATAAAATATATTCAAACAGAAAACAGTTATTTTAAATTGTAATAATATTTCACAATATTACAGTTTTTACTGTATTTTTAATTAAATAAATGCAGCCTTGGTGAGCAGACGAAACTTCTTTTAAAAACATTAAAAATCTCACCGATCCCAAACTTTTGAACGGTAGTGTGCATATATATCAACCAGCCTGAACTTGCCATTATTGGAGAGCTACTTTCAGTTTTATCATTTCTCATCATAAAACACACTTCCCCTTTCCTGATAAACCACATGCAGCATCTAAAAGAGCCCGACACTTGCAGCAAAAGTCCTGCCTAGTGTTTTGTGCAGTAAATTATAATTATTATCTGTTTCAAAGGCTTTCAAAGAGCAGGAGGTTAATGAGTCACAGGGCGCTTTCATGTGGTCGACGCGGCCCATCCTAAACACACGGTATTGGGCTCACACTATCTGCTGCATCTGGGTCCGGCGCAACACGCAGGGGCTGCAGAGAAGCATTGCAAACATTCCGTTCTAATTGTACACTTGTTGTCTTCAAAGGACAGAAGCTGTAGTCTAGATTCATGGAATCTGGGATACAACAATAAGCCACACATCCGTCCAGCCCAAAGCCGCAGGCTATTTAAAGATAAAGTAGGCTGTACTTTTTTGCCACTAAATGAAGCACCCACCCTTCCGCCGCGCTACATATTGGAAACAGATGCCGTCGGTTGTGATGCTCAGCTAATTTTTGTGGATTGTGATTTTTTTTTTTTTTTTTGCTGGATCTAGATTTCTTAGCGATCACAGTTGGTCACCACTTCATAAAGACAATTATCTAAATGTATTTATGACCACACACAGATATATTGTGTGTAACTACAATCATCAATGAGAATTGCAAAAATAATGACTATTTTCAAACAGGTTGTCACTGGTCCCGCCCCCAAACTCACGCCATTGGTCAATGTTACTCTTTTAGCTAAAGCTTTCAGTACTGAAAAAATAACACGCTTCACCTTTAAAGGGGACCTATAACGCCCCTTTCACAAGATGCAATATAAGGCTCAAAATACCCCACAGATCATTTATTATAGCTTGTCAAATTTGCCCCTATTTGGGTGTGAGCAAAAACACGCCGTTTTTGTGTGTGTCCCTTTAAATGCAAATGAGCTGCTGCTCCCGGCCCCCTTTCCAGAAGAGGGCGGAGCTTTAACAGCTCGCGCTTCGGTTGCTCAACAACAACAAAGCTGGAGAATCTCACGCAGCCAAAATGAGGATTGTCAGTAACGGTGTTCAGCCTTACATTGTTCAAACCGGAGTCGACACTGATGGAGAGACTCAGGAAGAAGTTACAACTTTTAGAATGAAACTGGACGTTTCTGAATGGTTAGTGGATAAATTTATGTAGTTGCTGTGGAGTTGATTCAACTCATCGACTAGCATGTGCCGTCATGTTAATCTTTTGTGCAAAACTCGTTTTGACGCCCACTATACATAGCATACCTGTTTTCCAAACAGAGCTATACACACCAGGCTAAAGTTTATGATTGCTATCAAATGCTGAATGAATGGTCTAATATTATATATATATATATATATATATATTTACTTTTATATAAATATTTTTGGCAAATGAGTGTTAATACCAATAATCAGATTAAACAATGCTTCCTCCAAAAAATATAATTCATTAACCTAATTGTAGTCTGTTATTAACATTTTACAATGGCTTTGAATGCAGCTCATCCAATAAGAATTAAGGATTTTAGCACACTCTCCCTTTAATGCTGAACTGCTAACATGCATTAAAAACATCAGGCTGAAACGCGTGACTGATCTGTCTATCAGCACGTCCATTACGCTGCCAACTTTGCATTTCTCTTTAATTTGAGCTGACAGTCTAAGATCAATTATTTCCCGTTTTGCGGCGGGTGTTTGATGTGCTCAGCTGTGTTGTGGAGTTGGCTACTGTGAGACGCTCCCTACTTATACCATAATTATTGCATCTGCTCTGTATTTAAAGACCTCCAACTCAATGTTTTGACAACTTTATGGCCACACTTAACTGTCAACGAGAGATCTAAAGTGATCTAGAGTGATTTTTAGGGGAGTTACAATCGGCGACTGCAAATTTAAAGACGCCAAACACATAATTTGGTTGTGCAGTGATTAATGAAAACTTTCAGATGAGAAATATTTGTCATATATGTCATATGTTTTCAAATTAGGAAGCCTTTTTAGACTTTGCATGCGTGTTATTCCTGATCTACAGAACCATTGCTAACACTTACTGATGTTTGTGCCGTCGTTTTCCCACCAAAATGATGTCACTTCCTAGAGGAGTATCTAGGTCAAGGGACACAGGAAAACCATATAAATTGATTAGGATTTAAAACAATATTTCCAAGAAAACATGCTTTATTTATACATTTTTATCATTTTAATCAAATGGTTTTTTTTTGTTTTTTTTTAAATCCTTTTTATGTAAAGCACTTTAAATTACCATAAAACTGAAATAAAATAAACATTAACTGAAATAAAATAAAATATAAAAACCTTAAAACTTATTTTATTTTAGCAAGTTGCCAAGGAAATATTTCTCATTTTAATTTAGTTTAATTTGATGTACTCAACTTACAAATACATATTTTTAAAAAGTATGTAAAAAGTATTAAAAAATGACAAAAAAAAAACAAACAAAACACACAAAAAAAATTACTAAAATTCAAATAAAATATGGAAAATATGAAAATAAAAATATTCAAAATATTAATAAAAACTATAATAGTATCTCTGTGATCCTAAAATAACAGTGCATTGTGTATTAAATGTGCTGTATAAATAAACTTGCTTATATTAAATATTTTTAAATTCATCCTTATGTTTAATTAAATGAGATAACTGTGATAAAACTGTGATAAAATTGTTATCCTGATAATATAATTTGTAATAAACTTTAATGCAAGGCAAATTTATATAGCACATTTCATACACAATGGTAATTCAAAGTACTTTACATCAAAAATAAATTAAAATTAATCACAACCAATGCATAAAAAATAAAAAATATCATGCATAAGAAATAAAAATAACAAAATGAGAGAATAAAAATGATCACTAAATTCGGGACGTCCCTATTTTAGAAAATTAGAAAAATGTATAATAGGACATACACTGTATATGATGGGGATGTCAATATGAAGAGCATTTTTAATATTTTTTTAAGTGTAAGTGAACATATATTTTTCCCACGGCAAACAGAATCGCTGCATTCCATCACACACTGTTTCTACACTCAGCCCAGAATTATATCTTGTAGCAAAAGGTTGAAAGGGAAGATCTGAATGAAAGGCAAGGATATAATCATGGCTGTGATGCAACCCATCTGAGGATTTACAGGCCGACATGTGAGGACAAGTGTTTTTTTAAACCGAGTTCTGTAGAAGAGTATAAAAGGAAATCTGCCAATCACAGAAGCATAGACGTGCCGGACAACCCGACATGAGACTCTAAAACAAAAAAGACAAGCATCCATTGTGTCCAAACGCATCCTGGGACAAGTAATGTGGGCAAGGTGTGTAAACACATCACGGCACGCTGTCATTGCTTTCAAGTGTTGCTGATGAATACATTATTAAAGCGGTGGAGGGAAAGTACATCTCCTGAATGGGCCGCTAACATGCAGAAGCTTGAATCCCGCAGTGCCACTGTACACACACGTCCCGTCTCTCTCCCGCGCTTCAGCACGACAGGCAGGTGTCTGTGGCCGGAGGGCTTTGGGAGAGCTGCCAGATGATTTTGTTTAGAAAGACAATAAGACCGGTGAAGTTTCGAATTTCTGAGGACGCAAACTTAGACACCACCACGTCTGTGCAGCAGGAGCTGGGAGTTTTGCCCATTGTGTCCATGAAGAATAACTGTTAGCCAAACAATACGGTTATTATGAAGAATGTGTGTTTTCCTGCCGCGTTCGGTCACAGGTGGTTCTTCTGAACGGTCATATTTGATGGCGCTTTTCTTCTCTTGGTGATTGTGTGTGAGAAACGAAGGCTGCTTTTGCGAACTACAGTGTACACAACTGTTCAAAAGTTTTTAAAAGAAGTCTCTTCTGCTCACCAATGCTGCATTTATTTGATCAAAAATACAGTGAAATAATATTACAATTCAAAATAACTGTTTTCTATGTGAATTTGTTTTAAAATGTAATTTATTCCTGTGATCAAAGCTGAATTTTCAGCATCATTACTCCAGTCTTCAGTGTCACATGATCCTTCAGAAATCATTCTAATATGATGATTTGATGCTCAAGAAACATTTCTGATTATTATCAATGTTGAAAACAGTTGAGCTGCTTCATATTTTTGTGGAAACGATCCATTGCCGCTCAGAATTCTTTGATGAATAGAAAGCTCAAAAGAACATAATTTATTTGAAATAGAAACTTTTGTAACATTATAAATGTCACTTTTGATCAATTTAACGCATCCTTACAGAAAAACCACATGAATTTTACGTGTGTAAAAATGTGAAATCCATGTTAAAGCACATGTGAAATAAATATTTTGCACATGGGAAATGTGTGCTTTTGGAACATTTGTGTGAATCCCATGTAAATTCCCTTGTGAAACATGCAGATTTCCATGTAAAACCCATGTGAAACACACATAAATTCCCATGTGAAACACACATAAATTCCCATGTGAAACACGTAAATTCCCATGTGAAACACACAAGATCTTATGTGAAACACACAAGATCCCATGTAAACCAAGTAAATTCCTATGTGAAACACACAAGATCCCATGTGAAACACACAAGATCCCATGTGAAACACACGAGATCCCATGTGAAACACACGAGATCCCATGTGAAACACGCAAGATCCCATGTGAAACGCGAGATCCCATGTGAAACATGTTAATTCCTATGTGAAACACACAAGATCCCATGTGAAACACACAAGATCCCATATGAAAGACACAAGATCCCATGTGAAACACACAAGATCCCATGTGAAACACACAAGATCCCATGTGAAACATATGAGATCCCATGTGAAACGTTAATTCCTATGTGAAACACACAAGATCCCATGTGAAACACACAAGATCCCATGTGAAACATAAATTCCCATGTGAAACATGAGATCCAATGTGAAACACACGAGATCCAATGTGAAACACGTAAATTCCCATGTGAAACAAATTCTCATGTGAAACACACAAGATCCCATGTGAAATACGCGAGATCCCATGTGAAACACGCGAGATCCCATGTGAAACACGCGAGATCCCATGTGAAACACGCGAGATCCCATGTGAAACACGCGAGATCCCATGTGAAACATGTTAATTCTTATGTGAAACACACAAGATCCCATGTGAAACACACAAGATCCCATGTGAAACACACAAGATCCCATATGAAAGACACAAGATCCCATGTGAAACACACAAGATCCCATGTGAAACACACAAGATCCCATGTGAAACACACAACATCCCATGTGAAACATATGAGATCCCATGTGAAACATATGAGATCCCATGTGAAACATATGAGATCCCATGTGAAACGTTAATTCCTATGTGAAACACACAAGATCCCATGTGAAACACACAAGATCCCATGTGAAACACACAAGATCCCATGTGAAACACACAAGATCCCATGTGAAACATAAATTCCCATGTGAAACATGAGATCCAATGTGAAACACACGAGATCCAATGTGAAACACGTAAATTCCCATGTGAAACAAATTCTCATGTGAAACACACAAGATCCCATGTGAAACACGTAAATTCCCATGTGAAATGCACGAGATCTCATGTGAAACACACAAGACCACATGTGAAACACACAAGATCCCATGTAAAACACACGAGATCCTATGTGAAACACACAAGATCCCATGTGAAACACACAAGATCCCATGTAAAACACACAAGATCCCATGTAAAACACACAAGATCCCATGTGAAACACATGAGGTCCCATGTGAAACGCGTAAATTCCCATGTGAAAACACAAGATCCCATGTAAAACACATGAGATCCCATGAGAAACACACAAGATCCCATGTGAAACACACATGAGATCCCATGTGAAATGCACAAATTCCCAAGTGAAACACAAGATCCCATGTGAAATACATGTAAATTCCCATGTGAAACACAAGATCTCACGAGAAACACATGTAACTTCACATATGAAACACAATTCCCATGTGAAACAAGATCACATGTGAAACATGTATATTGCCATGTTAAACCCATCAACAAATCTATGTTAAATCCCTATGCTCTCCATGTAAGCCTGTAACTTCATGTGAAATCCATGTAAAATCATAAAACATCTCACTGACACCACTGATTTTCTTTCTACTGTGGATCAGTTTCATGACCCTTCACACTTTTCTTATCCATACAACAAAAATGAACAGGAACAGTCATGTTGCTGAGCTCCTAAAATGACAAAAAGCAGTGTGGAAGTAGTTAATATGACTTCTGCATTATGTAAGAAAAAGACCCAAATTTAAATTATTATTAACTGAAATGCTTTGTCTCTCTGCTGCAGTTTAAAAATCTCATTCACATTTGAACATATTCAAATATGGCATGAGAAGACTCATCAGATGTGATATCAGTAACTGACCTTGATAAAAAGCAGTAAATAAATGACTAATATTACGTAGCATCATTCTAGTTCAGGCTGAGGATCGTTCAGGATGAACTCTGGCTCGGGTCATGAGGTGAACGTGTCTTCTTGTAAGTGTGTGAGTGGGCATGTTTGTGTTTGTGGATGTGGTGATGATTAAGCATGTCCAATGAGTGAGCTTTACAAAAAAAAAAATGACCATGGTAACCATAGCTACCGCCAAAACATCATAGATACCACAGTTATTGTTTTACTGTAAAACCTCAAATTAATATGGGATCTCCTTTAAACCACATTAAAAAACTTTCAGAATTTTTCTGACATTCAAAATATTACTTTTGTCATCGTAATAACCAAAAAGTATGTGGGCTAATTATGGTTGAATTTGTGTAAGGGTATTACATTCATTAATTGTTTACACTACCACCATATAAACTTATATACTCTTGTTGTGACATGAAATAATTTGATTCTGATATTGTGATGCTTGCTGAAACCTCCAAATCTCTAGCATATACAAATGAAGTATATTCTGCATTTGAGATGAAAATAACACATTTTTAATGTGAGTTTAAATATACTGCAGCACATTCAGTACTACCGTACATTGAGGTAAATGAAGAAGAGAAGCTGCTGCTGATGGACCAAAATGAAGCAACACTGCCCTCTGTTGAGTAAAAAACACAATACACTGATCATAAAGAGTCCACCAAAACAAACCAACTGACATTTCTGTATTATAAAATGAAGTTAATATAATAACTATTAGGTTATATTTGTCTATTCAATAGGTTAATTGCACCTGAATGTGTCTGAATTACAGGAGATATGAATTATGTGTGACCTACATGAACAAATGCTTCTTGGTTATCATGTATACTCACTATAAATGTGTTGACCTTCAGACATTAAAGTGTTAGCTCACTCAAAAATGAAAATTCAGTCATTAACTACTCACCTTCATGTTGTAATGAAGACCTTCATCTTCAGAACACAAATTAAGATATTTTTGATAAAATCCGAGAGGTTTCTGATCCCCAAGAAAAAGCAAAACGTAATTAACACTTTCAAGGCCCAGAAAGGTAGTTAAAATAGTCCATGTGACTACAGTGGATCAACCTGACGAGAATACTTTTTGTGCGCAAAAACACTGACAGGGAAGAGATGAAATTGTTCAATAAATCGTTATTTTTGTTTTGTTTTTGCACACATAAAGCATTCTCATCGCTTCATTACATTAAGGTTGAACTATTGTAGTCACATGAACTGTTTTAATAATGTCTTTACTATCTTTCTTGGCCTTGAATGTGGTAATTACATTGCTTTCTCTTGGGGATCAGAAATATCAAAAATATCATCAAAAATATCATAATTTGTAATCCGAAGATGAATGAAAGTCTTACGGGTGTGGAACGACATGAGGGTGAGTAATTAATGACAGAAATTTCATTTTTGGGTGAACTAACCCTTTAAAAATGTTATAGTAGGCCTACACTGTAAATATTTTATCAGTTAACCTAAAATGTTGGCGGTAACATATCAAAATCATATTTTTGATGACTAAATCAATATAATTATATATATATATAACAGCAACAAAAATCAATACTTTTGGGTGAAATCAGGTAGAAACAGCTCATTAAGGTCACAACTGCACACTTTCACTCTTTGCAGGTTATTTAAAAGTATCAGTTTTACTTAATTTGAAATTTCCCATAGTGGGAAAGAGAACTGCATCATCACAGAACTCATTTGTCAAGTGTTATCAGGGAGACTGTCAGTTAAAAATGCAGGTCCGTGCGGGGTGAGCATGGTGCCGGGTCACTCCCTCACACACGTGACTTGTGAACATGTCCACCAGACAAACATACCATCCTAAACAACGGATTTACACTTTCACCTGATGACACTCATTCAATCATGTATATTAATCTGTAATCTCAAATAGCTCATTTAACAGAAATGCAGATGTTGAGCGGGATAAACATGGAAACTATCGGCTGTCTCTCATTCAGAGGCTGGTCAAATGTGAGAAACCTCTTCAGATATCAGCGGCGTTCACCGGTTAGCTTCCTCCCACTCGACATCTGCATTCCTGAACCCGTCCAGAGAAACTCACACTCAGACCATCACAGCAACTTCAGCTCGACGTGAGCGCTCATGCCGTTTCTGACGCTTTATAAAAACCTGAGACAGAAGATCTGTGTGAGTAGATCAGACTTCAAATCCTTCATTGTGTTCATAGAAACTCCTTCAACAGGTTTACTGTGCATAATTAAATAGAGTGCAAATTAATGCAATATGTGTCTGAACTGAAGAAGACAGTCATTTTATTATGTATTCTGTATAACATTTTATGATGCTGACAGTAGAAACTCTTGTAATGCAACTAACCTGCAAATGGTGACTGTTGATCACTTAAAACATAGTAAGATTCAGAAAGTTGTTTGATTTCTTCATCAGATTTCACCTGCATGTGTTCATGATTCCCTGCAGTTCAAAACAAAGTATGTTTAGATGCTCCATAATGCATTTAAAAACAGTACAAATCATCCTAAAGCATTATGAAAATCTCAAACAGCTTTTAGTTCTGCTTGAAATATTATTGAAGAAGTTTCAGGCATTTTTAGTCTGATTCACTGACCTTGAATTTCACAGTCAAATTTGAAAAATGATGGTGACATCCTGAGGAGAAAAACACTCCAAATACATTATTTCTTGCTAAAGAATTGCTTTAGGTTATTTTACTCATTAAAATGTCTATAGTGAAATGAAGTGCTCTGTTCAACAGACCATGTATCTGGCGTCACACTATGTTGTGATGTTTTTCTGGAGTGCTGTCTGTGTGAGACCACAGGACCCTCTGTCATTGAACCTCACTAATTCAGCATCACCACCATGTAAATTCATTCAGCCTGGAGATGTCCCATCTACTAAATGTGGTATGAAAATGCATTGTTATACTGTTTTAATGCTATACACTTTTTTTTATTATTAAATGTTTAATATATATATATATATATATATATACACACACACACACACACACACACCGATCAGGCGTAACATTATGAGCACTGACAGGTGAAGTGAATAACACTGATTATCTCTTCATCACAACACCTGTTAGTGGGTGGATATATTAGGCAGCAAGTGAACATTTTGTCCTCAAAGTTGATGTGTTAGAAGCACGAAAAATGGGCAAGAGTAAGGATTTGAGTGAGTTTGATAAGGGCCGAATTGTGATGGCTAGACGACTGGATCAGAGCATCTCCAAAACTGCAGCTCTTGTGGGGTGTTCCCGGTCTGCAGTGGTCAGTATCTATCAAAAGTGGTCCAAGGAAGGAACAGTGGTGAACCGGCGACAGGGTCATGGGTGGCCAAGGCTCATTGATGCACGTGGGGAGCGAAGGCTGGCCCGTGTGGTCCGATCCAACAGACGAGCTACTGTAGCTCAAATTGCTCAAGAAGGTAATGCTGGTTCTGATAGAAAGGTGTCAGAATACACAGAGCATCACAGTTTGTTGAGTATGGAGCTGCATAGCATATACATGGCACCAGGATGCACTCCAATCCAATCGAGCATCTGTGGGATGAGCTGAACAAACAAGTCCGATCCGTGGAGGCTCCACCTCACAACTTACAGGACTTAAAGGATCTGCTGCTAACATCTTGGTGCAGATACCACAGCACACCTTCAGGGGTCTAGTGGACTCCATGCCTCGACGGGTCAGGGCTGTTTTGGCAGCAAAAGAGGACCAACACAATATTAGAAAGGTGGTCATAATGTTGTATATACCAATCAGTGCATCAATGAGCCTTGGCCACCCATGACCCTGTCACCGGTTCACCACTGTTCCTTCCTTGGAGCACTTTTGATAGATACTGACCACTGCAGACCGGGAACACCCCACAAGAGCTGCAGTTTTGGAGATGCTCTGACCCAGTCGTCTAGTCATCACAATTCGGCCCTTGTCAAACTCGCTCAAATCCTTACTCTTGCCCATTTTTCCTGCTTCTAACACATCAACTTTGAGGACAAAATGTTCACTTGCTGCCTAATATATCCACCCACTAACAGGTGTCGTGATGAAGAGATAATCAGTGTTATTCACTTCACCTGTCAGTGCTCATAATGTTACGCCTGATTGGTGTATATATCCTTATTAACAACACATCACAATTCAATTTATTGTTTTGCTTGAGAATGTGAAGTATTAAGATGAACTGTGTTTACATATACCGTTATAGACAAGGACACCATCCCAACGTCATCGAGTGCAGTTACCAAGCCAGTTCCCACTACAGTCTTTACCACAGTCACCAATCCAACATCTACAACTATGCAATCAAGTACAACGGCACCAAAACCAGCAACAATCACACCTACAGTACATCCATATCCAAATTCAACGGAGGAGACAAAGTTCACGACCAAAACTCCAACACAGAGTCCGATGATAGTGGGTGAAACAGTGCTTAAAAATCATTCAGACAGACAGAACACAACTGAATCTACTACCTGCGCCTCTGTCCGGATGGGTGTAAACACAGAGCTGTATCTGCACAGTCTGTTAGCGGCGTGTGGCGTCCTGATGTTGATCATGGCCACACTGAGCTTCTGCCTGTATAAACAGTGTAAGAAACAACCAGTGGAGAACCCAAATCTAACCAGGCTAATCTCCATCCCCAATCCAGCATTTTCCAACCCATAAAGAACACAAAAAGTGGAGGAACTTACCTTATTCTGCACACAGATGCACAAGGCCTGGCTTACAGTAGATACAGCTGTGAAGAGGAAATAATGGAAAAATGCCCATCCTCTCTGAGTTAGAGTTAATTTTGTATTTATTTACTGAAAGCAATTTTTCCCAAATAATTTCATATATATATATTCCAAAACCTTGCCTACATAATAGCTGGACATGAAGCTCCGCTAGGCAATACCAGAATACCTGTCATACAAATAATAGCAATTAACAATTTAATTGTGTTTTGTTCATGTCACTTACAGTATAAGAATAATAATTTTTTTTACTATATACTATATAATAAAACTTATAATACAACTAGGCCCATATGATTTACTCTAATGCATTAAAAAAAAATTATAATCTTTATATAATTAATGATTTATTATAATATAATTTTTTTTTTTAGAAAAAAATATGAATTTTCACAGTAAAATATACATTATTTATTTAATTGTATATAATTTATATATATATATGCACATAGATATACACGTATATATACGTGTGTATTTAATTTAGAAAAAAAATATGTAATTTATAATTTATATAATTTAGACAAAATGTATATTTATGTTCAAATTAGTATACCTTGTAATTTGAGAAGTATAGAAAATAAAGAGACCTATATTTTTGTCCTTTAAAACTAGTACAGTATGAATAACAAGTTTCACTTTAATGGATTTGATTATTACATTGAAATATTTAATGACTAATTAAAACAGTTGGTCGATTTGTATAGTGATACTAAACCAACTACTTCAGTATGAAAGCAGATTATTCTTTGCAGTTCACAGTCTTGTGCAATTTGGACTTTGCTCCTCATATTCATGTAAATAGCTAAGCAATGAATCAGAATGTTTTCTACTTTTCGACTATATATCTATAGTTATATTTCTCCTTAAAGGAAATGGTACACTGTGATTCTAATGTCTGTAAAATGTTGGAGTAAAAGGCTGTTAAACACCAATACAAATCTAGTCAGACTACAATACATTCTACTTTGAAATCTTTTTCTTTTTAAACTTGTTAACACATTATAAACACAACTGTGTATTTGATGTCCATTTTTTTTATTTTCAAAATTGACCCAAAGTTCATTAAAATTATTTTAAAAATGTTTCCTGTGGAGATGAAAATCATATCTTGATCAGAAGTGACACCACATGAATTTAATATTGTAATCAAAATAATATTTGACTTTATACAGATTAAAGTGCCTCAGTTACAAGTGTAAGACCGTGGCATTCATTTCCATTATGCACAATCACTGATTATTCCAAGGATTCCCAAATGTATGTGTCAAAGGTCAAATCCCAGCTGTGCCGATGACTGTACGACTACTTTGTTTTGTTCAGAACCTCAACGGTCTTTTTACCGTAATGATAGTAGCTGTAAGCAGATACTGTGGTCGTCAGTGCAGTAATGTACCTGCCAACAGAACACACATTCATTTCATTTGATTGAATAATTAGAATAATGTGAGTGATGATGAATGTTTGATATCAGGATGTGATTGGAAGAGAAAAATCTCACCACAGCGACTGCAGAAATACACTGTCTGTGTAGTGAAACACCGGCGCCGCCAGAGACGCCGCCACCAGAAACAACTGCACTGCCGTGTTGATCTGAAACACACACACATTGCTTTTTCTATTTTACATATCATTTATCATTTTTACAAACACAAGACCAAAGAAATTTTTATATATATATATATATATATATATATATATATACACACACACACACACATACATACATAACATTACATACATACATATATATATATATATATATATATATATATATATATCTGACCATCATAATGGTTAATTTTGTGCTAATGCTTAATTGTCATACAAATAATTGCGATTAACGATTTATTTTAGTTTTCATATCATTTACAATGTAAGCATAATACATTTTTTTGTACTTGGAATCGTATACTATAAAATAAAAAAAATAATAAAATAGGCCTATATGATTTACTTTAATCCATTAAAAATGAATAATATTTATATAATTACTGATTTAATACAATATAATGTAAATAATTGTTTAAAAAATATTAATTTTCACAGAAAAAAAACAAATAATGCTGTCAAATCAATAAATTGTGTGATTAATCGCACCTAACATAAGTTTGTTTACATAATACACACACATATTTATACAAGTGTGTATATATATATGTGTGTGTGTGTGTGTGTGTATTATGCAAGCAAATCGATTAAATCGCAAATAATCGCATCTAACAAGTTTGTTTACATAATATACACACACATAAATATATTATATATATATATATATATCCCATTAAAAATTAATAATATTTATATAATTATATAAATATATAATTTATATAATTACTGATTTAATACAATATAATGTAAATAATTGTTTAAAAATTTTTAATTTTCACAGAAAAAAAAACAAATAATGCTGTCAAATCGATAAATTGTGTGATTAATCGCACCTAACATAAGTTTGTTTACATAATACACACACATATTTATACACGTATATATATATATATATATATATATATATATATATATATATATATATATATATATATATATATATATGTGTGTGTGTATTATGCAAACAAAATAAATCGAATAATCGCAAAAAATCGCATCTAACATAAGTTTGTTTACATCATATACACACATATAAATATAATATATTACAAATATATATACACACACACACACACACACGTACACATATTATGTAAACAAACTTATGTTAGATGTGATTAATCACAATTTATCGATTTGATGGCATTAATAAAAATATTAATTTTCACTGAAATATATAAATAATATTTAAATTGTATTATATTACATATAATATAATATTATTTTATTAGAATATAATATATATATATATATATATAACTGCACTATTATTTCCCTCATTTGAATGGCTGCACAATTATTACGGTTATCTCAAACATTTGTGATTAGATCGAATAACCATGATCCGACAATTAATTAATAATTGTGACAGGCTACTATCAGCATTCACTAAAATTTCTATATATTCCTGATTCAGAGTCGTTCAAATCTGATGCTGGTAGAAACACAAACTGATACATTAGTTAATTAAAGCATATGTGCATTACAACAAGGTTTTATGATGAGAGAAATCTTTATGTTTTGTTCCACCTTGCTGATGAGTGTGGGTTTGAGCCGGGCAGTGGTGTAACAGGGGTTGAAGAATTTACTGAGTGTTACCTGTGCAGGAAATAAACACAAATGTTAAATATTATTTCTTCATGAACTGTAAAACACAGACTAAGACAGTCCACATAAAATACAATAAACAAGTGCAATGATGAATCATAAATCTGACTACTGCATTATTTATAGTTTGCAATATGACAGAAAGCACCACAAAACGATTCAAACTTCTTGACTTACTGGAGGTGGAACCGTTTTGTAGCGCACATAGAAAACAGCAGCGATCAGTGCTACATCTCTGGATATGATCAGTGCTGTCAGTGGAGCTTTGAGGAAAAACAACAAGAGTTTAGAGTCCTGAATGAGTTTAGCCCCTCCTTCTGAAAAGCACAATGTGCTCTGATTGGTCAGCTGGATGAGTGTGTTGTGAATAGTGTTTGGGAAAGGTCCCGCCCCTTACCATAACCGCCAGTTTCAACACTCTACTAACTAACTCAACCAGGCCCCGCCCCTTCATTCTGCATATGAATTATTTAAATGAGGAATATTGTGACGTGTTCGTTCCCAGAAGAAAACTCAAGACTACAATGGAGGTGTTTCAGGGAATTCAGAAACAGAGACACTGATACAGAGAATAATATGATATAGAGGTGCATCTTTTTCATCCTCAAACAGCAACATTACACACTAAAGAAAGATGAACATGAGTAAAAGCACAATAGGTCCTCTTTAAAGAAATGAAGCTACAGTGGTGAATAAATAATATCAGAAAATTAACATATCGTCTCACCTGGGATGAGCTGTGCATATGTCAGACTGACGTAAAGAACGCTGATGAGAATCTTATCAGCCAATGGATCCAGAGCGCTGCCCAGAGCCGACTTCTGATTGGGCCAGTTACGAGCGATATAGCCGTCCAACTGAAAGTGAAACCATTGATTAATACAGCAATATCACCTTCATTCAGTTCATTATGCCATCAAATAAATCTCTTCAGCTTACCAAGTCTGTTGCTCCGGCCAGTACAAAAAGCCCTAGAGAGGCGTGGAAGTGCTGCTCTATGATTAAGTATCCCAGGAGAGGAGACAGAACGATCCGGGCTATACACAGGTAATTAGGGATCGTCCATGGATTCTCATACTGTGAATAAATTAAGTTATATGAAATTATGGATATGCATGAACAAAAGATATGCATGAAACACTTAAAAATGCATAAACATGTTAAAGCAAACTTTTTTTTTTTCTTACTTGTTTTTTATTGTTTTCCAGTAAAAATATATCTATCTATAAAAAAAAATACTAGGGATGCACAATATATTGGCCACCATATCAGAATCTGCCGATATATGTTCATTTTTAATGTTATCATTATCGGCCCGATAAGAAAATTTGCCCGATATATTAAAACCGATAAATAATGGATTATTTCCTTCAGCTGAGACACTTCAGATGCGCACTGAGTTGAAATCACTTCAAAAAGGAAAATACAGCGCAAGTCTTTCATATAGCCTACATAAAATTATAATAAAAACATTATAATCGTGTGTTTGGGACATGGCTTTTAATGGTGAGACTTTTGTTTTTATAATCAGGCTCTCAAAAATGAAATAAACATTTTGATTTTGATTTATCAGCCAATATATCGTTTATCGGCTTTCAAATAATAAAGAATTATCGGTTATCGGCCAACATTTTCATATCGGTGCATCCCTAAAAATATCTAAATATCATTATTACATCAATAATGTTAACTTTGTTAAGTGTTTGACAACCTCAAAGTAACACAATACTAGATCTTTCCTGTAGCTCAGTGGTTAGAGCATGGCACTAGCAATGCCAAGGTTGTGGGTTCAATCCCAGGGATTGCACATACTCAGATACAAATGTATAGTATAATGCAATGTAAGTCGCTTTGGATAAAAGCGTCTGCCAAATGCATAAAACGTAAAATGTAGATCTATTGTTTTATCAGCTATTATTTATTTATTTTAATATTTTTTATTGTTTACTTATTTATATATAATTATTATTTAATTATATTTTTTATTAATTTATTTTAATATAATTTGATCATTTACTTAAATATAATTTAATTAATTAACTTTTAAATATTTAATTTATTTTTTTTTCTATTTATTTATAGTTTTGCTGGAGTTCCCCAGAACCTAATTTGAAAACCCCTGTCGTAATTTCCTAAGAACTGAGACAGTTCAGAAAATGAGAGTGTACAAAGTCAAATCTGACTCACCAGCTCTTTAAACTGGAAGTGTCCCTCATCAGCTGGAGGGGAAGAGGCTCCTTGTCCTTGAACTTCCTCCTTTTCCCTTGAATCCTGTTTAGAACATTTCTCTTCCAAAACTGGCTTTCTAGACGCATCAGTACAAAACCCATTTGAGCCATACAGACTGACAGCAGTACTAAAACTACTGCACGACACTGGCAGACGAAGCCTGTGGTGAAGCTTCTGTAGTTTAGATCTACATATAACAGAGGTGGGAGGGTCTGCTCTCTGACTGACTTCTCTATAAAGGTCCACTTCTGGTCCATAGGAGTCACAGGCCAGATGTGAATTGGTCCAGCATCTGGTCTTCAGCCTCTGAAGCCATCTGACTTCTGCTTTAGTGTTTTTCAGCTGTAAGTTTGCAGGTCTTCTGTAGTTGCAGCCGGAGTGGCAGGTGGCAGCAGTGCTGGCGCTCAGTCTGTGTATGTGTCCTTTAGCACAGCTGAACCAGCTCTTTGAACAAGCTGCCAAAAACATGTCCGCTGCTTTATCTCAGTACAAGTAGATGATAGATATCCGCGATCTGTTTGACCGAGCATCCAGCAGCATATTTCGAAATTAATTCGTTCATATTACTTTATATTTAAGACATTCATTGTCGATCCACGTTTTTTGCCCTGCCGTATTCCGACCCGCCTGTGTGAATGTTTACGACAGTTGTCAAAAAGGGCGGGTATTAAAGGAGCCGCGCTCTAATATGCGTTATGATATAAATAAACGAACGCAGTCTATTAAATCATGCTTCAGATTATGTGATAATAATATAATATAACTTGATGTTGATCGTAGCAGATACCAAGTTACCACATTTTTACTATGGTATTTTTGCCAGAACTGTTTGTTCTTTTTGTAAAGATGCATCATTGTACCATTATCTTTTATAATATATTATAATATAATATAATATAACATAATATAATACAATTTGATGTTGATCGTAGCAGATACCAAGTTACCACATTTTACTATGGTATTTTTGCCAGAACTGTTTGTTCTTTTTGTAAAGGTGCATCATTGTACCATTATCTTTTATAATATAATATAACATGTTATAAAAACCACAATTCAAATTATCAGCTAATAAAAATAGTAATATTGTTCTATATATAATAAATAAAATATGTAAATAATAAAATAAATGTAATATAAAATGTCATAATTTAATGTCATAATCATTAATTAACATTGGAATACTTTCAAATAGAGTAAAAAGAACCTTTTAAAATGTGTCATTTTGTTTGATTTATTTATTTTTGATGAGATTTTACAACTCTTTAATGAATACATATTGCATATTCTTTTATTTTTAATCTATTGCAATTTAATGTATGAGCTGCACATGTGTGGGCTCTTATTTTACTGTTATCTATAATGGTATAAGCAGTGTTCAATCATATCAAACAACATAAAACAATATAAACATTGAGGTTTAATGTTCAGAAATGTGGTTATGGTTTGGTTTTATGTATTGTATTTACAGGAACACACTATTTAAAGAGAATTTTATGTCTATTTATGTACATGAAAACAATGTACAGTTAATAACTGAGCATTCAATGTAAACATACATTACAATGTGACAAATATATTATTTGTTGCATTAAAACACAGTCAATATGACAGTAACATTGTAAAAGCATCATAAGAGATGGTTCATTCATATGGTTTGAAGCTGATAGATCCTGTGGCCTTTCTTCAGAAGGTAACCCTGTTCATTGAGTGCGCCGATGAAACCCTCAAAATCCACAACCTGAGAAAAGAATATCATTAATATGACAAATCTGTCTTCTGACAGTGTGCTCTGTACTGTAGATGATGCTCACCTGTATCTGCAGATCTTTGGCGAGCTGTCGCAGCTCCTGGAGCTCAAACGTGCTTTTGTTGGTGCGCTCAGCGAGTTTGTTTAACGCCGTGACAAATTTCTTGACTTTCGAGCGGTTGCTCATGCCGGAGCCGAGCTGAGAACGGTCGAAATCCAGACGGCCAAATTCATCTGAGTATGTGTCGGTTAAGCTAAACACAGAAGAACATGAAGGATGGAGCTCAGCATTTGTTGACTTTTGAGCAAATATAATCAAGACTGCCATAAAAAAAAAAGTTTAATTTGAGGATGTATAGGGAGTTAAAACACAAAGATATCAATGAAGACACGTTCAGTATCATTTTCCCAATATGGGTATCAAAAATTGGAGAAAAAGACGCTTTTATGAGTCACCTGTGTTTCATAATCTCCACAACATCCTCCGCATCACTTTGTGTAGCTTTTTCCCTGAGTTCAACACGAGCTCTCGCCTGCAGAGAGAGAGAGAAAACTTTTGATTAATTCTTTAGACCTCAAGAAATCAAAATTGTATTTTTTGCACTTTTTAGTTCATGTCTGTAGAAAACAGACCAAAAATACTGAATCTTCATCTTGTTCGCAGCAAATAGTATGTCATGGTTTTGTTGGGCTGTGCCTGTGAAACAGGGTTATTATTGTTAACTAAAATTGTAAGCAAAACCATTAAAAACATTTCTCTTAATTGAAATAAAGCTGAAATAAAATATAAATAATAGCAAAAAAGTAAACTAAATGGAAATTAGAAAGGGCATTAAATTGAAGCACTGCAATTATTAACTGGAAATAAATAAAAACTAAAACTGAAATAAAATAAATCAAATCTAAAAAGCAATATTTAAAAAAATAATAAAAACACCACTTAACAAAATTATTAAAAATATAACTAAAATTAACAAATAAAATTCAAAATATTAATAAAACTAAAATAACACTGCTCTGAAGTAAACTAAACGCTATTTTAAGAAAGAACAGGAATAGGTATAAAAGCTTGTTTCCACCACCGAATATTTTTTTATATATATATAAAAGTTATTTGTGACTTTTTATCTCACAATTTGACTTTGCAACTGCAAGTTTATATCTCACAACTGAGAAAAAAGTCAGAGTTTATATACATACTTTTCAGACTTTTTCTTCTCTGAATTGCGTGGCATAAACTTTCAATTGCAACGTCTTTTTCTTTCTCAGAATTGCGAGATATTTAATTGTGAGATAAAATGTCAGAAATTCTTATTTTTTTATTCCCTGGTGGAAACAAGCTTGCATAAATAGGCAACGTCACCACTAAAAAGAAAATTGCCAATGCTTGAAGCTAAAAATGAATATTATATAATAATATTGTTAATCAAAACAAGCACAGAGTGCACTGGACGCTGTATGATGTTATCAGCAGATCTGATCTTGTATGGAGTTTATTTCAGTGTTGCCATGTCCGCAGTTTGACCGCAGAATTAGGCTACTTTACCACTATTGCCGTGGGTTGTTTTTCATGTCTGCGGGTTGAAGCGACCCCAAATAACATGTAACTCGGAATGCAAATTTTACCAGGGGAACCCCCTGAACTGTGATTGGGCTAGTTTTGGGCTAGTTTTGAGAAGCAATTGGGTGGGTTTTGTTGTTTATTTCCACCTCTGTGAGTCGGATGAGGGACTCCAGCTGGCGGGTGGTAATGGGCGTGCTGTCGGCCGTCTGGTTCTGTTTGCGCAGCTCCAGATAGAAGTCCTGCAGGACCTGCGCAGCCTCTGCGGAGAGAGATGGGTGAACGTAGTGTCGGGCGTAACCCACGTACTTCCGCAGGAGCTGGTGAGGAATCGGGTCAAAGTTCTCTCCAGGAACCAGCTACAGATGGAAAAAGAGAATGTAAAATGTAATAATATACAGCACAGTAACAACAAATTTATAGTAGGTGCATTAATAAAACATACTGTGCATACTGTAAGTCGATCAAAATATGATGCTTAACAGATCAGTAGTTGTACATTCAAATATGCATAAGTAATACTTGCATAAGGAAACATTATTAATGAAAGCAATTATGAATTAGCAACACTACAATATTGTCATTTGTTAACATTAGTTATGCATTCATTACCTAACATGAACATTGAGCAATATTTTATACAGCATTTATTAATCCTTGTTAATTAAAATACATAATTTTGTTAGTCAAGAATACAATTTCACATTGTTTATGTTAGAGACAACTTTTAATTTAAAAATGTATTAGTAAATGCTGATTAACATTAACAAAGATTAATAAATGCTGTATAAGTGCAGTTCATTGTTAGTTCATGTTAATTAATGTAGCTAACAAATGAAACCTAATTGTAAAGTGTTACCATGAAGGGGTATCAACAGAATTGGTTTAGAAAAGAGAAACAAACAGCAGAGAATCCACTGAAGAGAAGGCGAATGTTACTTTGAGTCTGTCTGTGAGCGGTTTCTCCGAGGAAACCTCCAGAATGGAGATGCTGGACTCCTGCGTGCTGTAGCGTGTGACCGCAGCACTGCTGACCGCACCTTTCTTCCCTGCTCGCATGGCCATCACGTGCTCAGACAGCAGGTGGTCGTGGTCCTCATTAGGAGTGTCCAACAAGATGAAGACCAGATCAAACCTGGACAGCAGTGCACTTCCCATTCTAGAGTGACACAGGCAACACTTTTAAAAGAGGTCATATTATGCCCTTTACAAAGTCTTGATGTTGTTTTTGTGCTCTACTAGAACAGGTTTTCATGCTTGAATGTTCATTATTTTCCCCATATTGTTGCAGCTCCTCCTTTCCCAGTCTGTCAGTAACGCTCTGTTTAGTTCCCGTCTCTATAAAGCCCCTCCTTCTGAAAAGCACAATGTGCTCTGATTGGTCGGCTGCAGCTGTGTTGTGATTGGTCAAGTGCTTTGAGGGTGTTTGGGAAATGTCCCACCCCTTACCATAAGCGCCAGTTTCAACACACTACTAACAAACTCAACCAGGCCCCGCCCCTTTATTCTGCGTATGAATTAGGAAGTCTGGTGGAAACAAGATATACTGGATATTTACTTTATTTACTTTATAACTTGTTAAACTTGTTACAACACAAGTATTATTAGAAGGCATTCACTCACTTCAGGTTCTCAGAGACAGTCTTGGCTTTATTGTAATGCCCTCCGACAGGATTAGCTGCTGCGATGATGGAGGTTCGAGCAGGAAGGGTGCAGACAATCCCAGCTTTAGCCAGACTGATGCTCTGCTGCTCCATGGCCTCCAGAAGAGCCTGATGTTGACTGCCCATCTTATCAAACTCGTCAATGCAACAGATGCCTGGAGAAAACATTAAACTCACTGTATTTAAAAGAATATACCCAGGTAACGCTCTTCCACATTTGTATCCTGAATTGAATTCAGTTTAAATACCTTGATCTCCCAACACCAGCGCTCCAGCCTCAAGAGCGTAGTCTCCTGATCCGCTGTCCCGGGACAACGATACAGTCAGTCCTGAGGTGGTGGTCGTGTTTCCACACACATATACACCCCGTGGAGCCACGTTACACACAGCCTGGACACACACAACAACAGCACACATATGGCATTTTAATAAACTTAAAATCATCTGACTGGGTGATAAATGCATCAGAGAGGCTCATGTTATCATGTACCTGTAACATCTGACTTTTACCAAGTCCAGGGTCTCCAACGATAAGCATATGTGGGTCTCCTCGTATTGGGATACGATTTTTATCATCAACATACTTCTGACATCCGCCAAAAAGAGCCAGAGCCAATCCTGCTTTAACAAGCTGAAAAAATGCAGGGATAGCAGACAAGTTAAAGGAGTCATTTTTATTTACTAAATCTAAGCTGCAAAAGCAACAAATAAAAAGGACAAGTTAAATAAGAACGCAATATTTGAACACTCACCAAATGGCCATAAATGGCTGGACAAAGAGAGCTGCAATTACAGTGACAGTCACATTAGCTTCTTCATAGATAATACAGTATATAGTGAAGATGTTATAGTCTAAATGTTACTCACTTCACTATGAGTTTGAACAGGTCCTCTTGAGCTTGAATCTCTTGGATGGCGTAGAGATCTTTGATGGAGAACTCCACCGAAGGTCCCTGGCCCTCAGATTCAGATGCAGCTTTGCTTTTCTGACCCTTTGAGTTGCTGACTGAATTTGCCTGAATGTACAACAGGAACATACACTTGTCCTTCTTGTTTCTGACACTTCCTGAAGAAAGACACAAACGCAAATCATGAACAGGAAACAAGCATTCAAACGCTTTAAGGCCTTGAAGCTCATGCGTAAAACGATATTAGCATATGTTTTATTTAGCAAGCATGTAACCACTTAGATCATAGGTCAGTTTATTTATACAGAACATTTAAAAACAGCTAGCGTATGCCAAAGTGCTGTACATATACAAAAAAAGTAAATATAGAGATTAAGAGAATAAAAAGAAAAGAACCAAGAACACATAATCAATACAAAAACACATTAAAATACACAAAAATACATTTCTTCATCCAAAAGCCAAGAAATACAATCATAGATGGAAAGACCATTTACAGCCAATACAGGCAATTTACTATAGGAAATATATATAGTTTAGTTTATATATAGTTTATAAAGCTTTTTAACAGTTATCGACGTTGAGCCAAAAACCTAGGTCTAGTTTGCCAAAGATGGTTTTTGAAATTATCTCCCATTTTTAACGAACGATTCGATGGACAGCAGCAGTCCCAGAGGCAAAGTTGCTCAGAATGAGGAGTTCTACCATGTGGTATGAATGTTGTGGGCGTGTGTGAAAAATCATGTGATATACAATCCATAACGCACGAGTGAAACGCGAAGGTGCCCCCCTGGTGTCCGATTTCTTTCAAATTTCTCACAGGCCTCTAGGTCCGTGAGTCAAAAAGGTCCAGCGAGTTTCATTCTGATCAGCCTCCGTTAATTTTGCCTAATAGGTACTCAAAATTCATTTACCAATGGCAGACATGTTTTTTGAAATACGTCAGTGTCCTCATAGACAATCATGGCACCTCCGACAAAGACACTGCATGCCAATTTTCAAGTCAATCAGACTAACAGTTAAGTAGTTATAGCCATTTTAATTTTTTTTTCCTGTTTTAGCGCCACCTAGTGGCCAATCTCTGCAATTTTTTTCACATGACCAAAGACTGAGCTCATACACACGTTCCAAGTTTGGTGAAAATATCTCATTCCGTTCACATTTTAGTAAAAGTGGCTCCGCCCACTTCGAACATTTTGGCGGCCCTTAGAGACCGTGAATCTAAATTTCAACTTCTGTCTGATAATTATTGACAAGTAGACTCCAGAGAATCTTGCTGTACTGGTTTGGTTTCAATTGGGCCAAAAACCTAGGACTAGTTTGCAAAAGTAGGTTTTTCAGGAAATGCAAAATACCTAAAAATTTTGCCAGGGTGACAATATAATTCCAGTGATTTAAGACATTTGACGGTTTAGGAGTTATGGGCGATTTCATGCTTTTGACCACTGTAGTGCCCCGTCAGGCCAATCGGGGTGTGACTTGGTGACTTTGTAGACGATGTGAGCACTACCAGCCCTCAAAGTTTCAGGTCTCTACGACTTACAGTTTGGTCTGCCCAATCACTTTTAGGCGAGAATGCTGATCCTTGGAAATTATAACAATTACAATAGGCTACGTGCTAAACGCTTGAACCCCTAATAATAAATGGATATAATATATTCATGTAAGTCTAAATAATTTTATTAAATGGATGAGTTATAACAGTTCAACACAAATATCCTCTCCTCACAGTGAATGTGTGACTATCATGGAAAAACTGAGTCGGACAGAAGGCCACCCGAGGCTGTCCTGTGTCCACAGACCATTGAGGTCAGATGTAAAAATAGCACAAGCTGATATTTTCCAGACTGTAATATGGACTAATTTTTGAGATGCTAAATGAATGAGAATCAAACATTTGTTAATAAGACATTTACTCATTCCTGCGTATGAGTCTATGACCTTTGCACTGACAGTGTGGACAATGTCTCATACCCTCTTCACTGGACACTTTAATGACCCCTGTGATGGTGACCATGTCTCCAGGCACACAGCTGTCCACCAGGTCCTGCGTGAGCTCGCATTCAATGGTGCGCGGGATTCGACCGGACTCACGCTGGTCACCTGACATCATCTCCTGAACCCTGTGAAGAGCACAGGAGGAGAAATCAAACCCAAATCTCACACCAGAGTTGCTATTGTTGACTAAAACTAAAACTACTAAAAATCATGTTCACTAATTCAAATTAAATAAAATATAAATATTAGATTAAAAAAATCTTAAACTTAAAAAAAACTTGAGAAATAACTTAAGTTGAAGTACTAAAATTACTAAAAACAAAATTAAGGCTATACAGAAATGTTTAAAAACACATAAAAAATAAATAAAAGCAAATTTAAAATATTAATAAATAATATAATAGTATATAAATAACATTAAAATAATACTGGCAAACAATCACTGGAAATATGTTATAATAGAAATTAATTCAAAGAAATGTCAAAGAAATTAATAACAAATTAATCCAAAGAAATGTTTAAAAACACTAATAAAATGTCAAAACACAAAATAAAATAAAAATTAAAAGCTAATTTAAAATATTAATAAATAATATAATAGTATATAAATAATACTAAAATAACAGGCAAACAATAACTGGTATTATATTATAATAGAAATTAATTAAAAATATAAATGCTCATGAAACGATAGCTGAACATATTTGATGATGAGAAATGCAGAGGACTGTATTTTTGGTATTTACACTGAAAGCAATAAAATAAAATAAAATAAAGGTATGTATAAAAAGGAACATGAAATACGTTCTGCTCAGGCAAAATTTCATTCACACAATTATAGATTTTCATACTTTATTGTTTGCCAGTCAACAGTGAGTGTGTAAGGTGAACTCCTGTTTGGAGTGAATGACCGTCCACGACATTCAGCCTTTAAACACTGAGAAGAAAATAAACATCATGTTAGAGGTCACTAAATACAGCAACAGTGACAGTTACTACTTACTATGTGCAATTTCTACCTTTATATGCATTTTTTTTTTTCTGTAATTTGTCCTACAGAGCTACTGAAATTAGTTTCCATGCCACTGAATTAAATAAAATATAAATATTAGATAAATATGGGCAGATTGGAACAAAAGGAACTAATCTAACTTGTTATACAGAAGTAATGTTGGATGAAGCTGAAAGCACACTGTACCTTAGTGGGAATGGTGTATTTCCCATCAGGCAGTGTGACGCTCTGTGTATCTCCACAGCTGTTACAGACGAACGCCAGCTTACTGCAGAGCGGTTTAATGTTACTCACTCTCACCACAGTTCCTCTGATCGCAACAAACTTGCCGTATAAATTCGCTCTCAGACTTTTCAAAGGAGTCAGTGGCTCGTAGTTATACAACCTGAAAAAGAGAAAGAGAAACAAAAACAAGAAATGAAACCATTTTTTTTAATTCAGCGCAAAAATGTAACTATATTATCACCCAGCTCTATATATAAAGTTGTATATATAAGCATGTACAACTTTATCAGCATACATATACTAGCGTACACTAGGGTGATATACAGTATACTATATATCATATCTCAACTGTTTGATTGCTTGTATAGTCACAAAATGTAAACTATATTTACATTTAGCCCTATTTTGCTAAATGCAACTATAAGGCATGAAGATATTATAAACATTAACATCATGTCTTTCTGTAAAGGAACAATGAGAAATATACAAATGAATTTGACTTGATTTAATATTCATAAAGGCAAGTAAACAGTCTCACCTGGCGCTGATATGTGGGATGTTGATTATGGGCCGTACGCCTGCGGGAAGCTCCTCCTGCCCCTGCAGTTCTGCTGCGTGTTTCTCTAGATCCACAGTCAGCACCTGCAGAGAAAGATTCAATTATTTCATTTGATTTTCAGAGATTTTGGATTAATGTTACATGTTGTTATCATAACTGAAAACAGTCACATCTGTGTAAATGCATAACACGAAACCCACCTGATGAATTGCCACACCCAAGCAGTCCAGAATCTTCTCAGGCATCTCTTTAAGATCTTTGGCAAGATCGGGTAAAGTGTGTGAAATCTGTTTGTTGGACAGAAGGTCTTTGTAGTCCACCAAAATGCTGCCTTTCCTTTCAATCTCATCCTGAGTGGGGGAAAAAATCCAAAATTGATATTTTGTTTTTCAACACTGGAAATACAGAAAAATCCCACTATGAATTCTGATACCTTATCATAAAGATCCATCTGCGATGTGAAGTATCGTTCAAACACTTTTATCTTCTCAACATAAGGTGAACTTTTAACAAAACCTGGAAAAGAAACAAACTCACATTAAAAACTGCTGTAATAGTAAATCAAAATCAAGAAAATATTAAGACACATACAGTTACGGTGGGGAAAAAGTGATGTCTGAAAGGGATATTTGTTTTTTTATGACCCTACAAGTTCAATTAAACCATCAAAACATGAGGAAAATATTTTACATATGAGGGAAGAACAAAACACTCAACTTTGTTAAGAAATTTCTGACAAAATTATTTGACACAAAAAAGGCAAACTAAAGCTTTTATATTACTATGCAAAAGAAAAAAAAAAAACTAGAAAACAAAGCATAGAAAACAAAAAGCTGACAGTAAAGGCATACATTGACTACAACATAATCAGTTATTAATATTTTGTTGGTTTTCTCTCGTTTTGGCACGTGTTCATAATTGTGTCATTTGTGTGACAATCTGACCAAAAATTATGTTTGCACAATTTGACATATTTCATTGCATTATTTTTTTTAAAAATAAAACAATTGACCCCAAGCACAACTATGCAATATGCTTGGAAAACCTTTAACACGTTTTTATTAATATTTGAATAAAGGGTAAATATGTCAATGTTCCTATGCCAGACATCATTTGGCCACTACTGTATATCCCAGAGGTTAATAATACAATTTTAAACACAATGGAAATTGGAAAATATAAAACCTTCAGAAAAATAGAGCCGCCATCCTTTGTATGGACATGTGATATCAAGAGTTGCTTGAGTTACACGAGCCTGACTGACTTGTGGAGTAAATCCTGTGGAGTAAAAACAACAACAAATAATTAAACAGTAGTTTATTGAGTGTCTATTAAATGCATAAACGTAAATGTAAATCACTTGAAGGATTAGTTCACATCAGAATTCAAATTTCCTGATAATTTACTCACCCCCATGTCATCCACAATGTTCATGTCTTTCTTTCTTCAGTCAAAAAGAAATGAAGGTTTTTGAGGAAAACATTCCAGGATTTTTCTCCATATAGTGGACTTCACTGGGGTTCAACGGGTTGAAGGTCCAAATGTCAGTTTCAGTGCAGCTTCAAAGAGCTCTACACGATCCCAGACGAGGAATCTGCACTGCGATACGTTTGACGTAGGCGGAAGTATTGATCCAGTGTTTACAAAGTGAACGTGCAAAAGTCTGCAAACGTGCAAACTGCCTTTACAAGAAAAGATAAAACAACGATTTTGAAGTTTTTTTCACCCTACTTCCACTTACGTCACACGTGACCTTTCCAAAATGATTACGTAATGCATGGCATATCGCAGAGCAGTTCAAGACGAGCATTTGTGGTTAAAAAGTATATACATTTTTTTATTTTATTTTTAGAAAATGATCGTTTCTCTAGATAAGACCCTTATTCCTCGTCTGGGATCATGTAGAGCTCTTTGAAGCTGCACTGAAACTGACATTTGGACCTTCAACCCGTTGAACCCCAGTGAAGTCCACTATATGGAGAAAAATCCTGGAATGTTTTCCTCAAAAACCTTCATTTCTTTTCAACTGAAGAAAGAAAGACATGAACATCTTGGATGACATGGGGGTGAGTAAATTATCAGGAAATTATAATTCTGAAGTGAACTAATCCTTTAATCAACATTCTCTATCTATGAAGACAAGCTACTACCCAACTGTTAAGACACTTACTATTTTGTGTATTGTTGTTGGGGTAGTTCCCTCCTCCTCCTCCTCCTCTGCTCCACTGACGGCCTCTCCAGCCCCTGTACTGACCAGCATTCCATCCTCTTCCTCCTCTCCATCCTCTTCCTCCTCTCCATCCTCTTCCTCCAGCAGCTGAGCTGTTTCCACCCCTCCAGGACCCTCGGTCAGCACCCTGACTGCTCATCCTTCACCCTTGAAAGTCCGAAAGCAAAATTACACCAAATAAGACTATCAACGTGTAACAGACATCCTGATATAAACAATATACGGAATAAAATCAATACAGACCTGCTGTTTACTGACACTTTATCATCTATTATAATAACTCAACACGTATCTAATATTTTTCTAAAACTGAAAGACACTAAAATAAATCTACATTAGAACATCAGTTTCTAGAATTAGCCAAGTAATGACACAGATACACTGATTAAATGTTTAACTGTTGTTTCTAACTTTACAACGGCTCGAATTAACTTTATAAGAATGAATGCGGAAAAAAGAACATAAACTGAGGAAAAATACCGACAAATATCTTATTAAAGAAAGATATTTTAACAGATCTTATTGGGAGAAGCACTTACAGCCACTGTTTGTTTACTTCCTCAGTCAGTGACGTCTGGCTACAGGCTTCAAGTTTGGCGCTAATCATGACGCCACTTCCGTTCATGCGCTGAGTCGTAAACATCGTATTTTTCAGATTTTTTATTTTTTACCGTCATTTGTATAATATTAGTTTTCTTTCGAAGCTACATTTAAATCCCATTTATGTATTTATTTAAAAAAAATTCTTGCTTTAGTATTGATTTCGAAATGTAACTTATGTAAAGCTTACCATTTGTTTATTTTTCATTCATTTTTTACATATTTAAATTTTTTAATTTGTATATTTCCGTATTTACTTATTTAATGCATTTCTTCATTCTTGTATTATAATAAGGCGACGTGGCTACGTCTTCATTCGTATATGTTAATAAGAGGGCGTGTCTACGCCTTTCAACCAAAGAGTGTCGCAGTTTCTCCCTCAAGAACGCGCATCATCAGCATCACCCGACAGCAGCAGCAGGAGGAGGAGGAGGAGGCGAGCATCCTTCATGATTCTGCATTAAAGCCGCACTCTATATCAACAAACACCGGGCCTTTACGGATCCAACCGTGAACACCACTCATTAAATCATGGATAATTCCGGTAAAGAGAAGGAAGCCATGCAGCTGATGGCAGAGGCGGATAAAAAAGTCAAATCATCGGGTTCATTTCTCGGAGGGATGTTCGGGTGAGACAGCAATGATTCTGGTCACGATCTGACATTCAAAGACATCCAATGTCCTGTAGTATTTTCAAACAGCATATGCCTATATAATGAAAATACCTTATTTAATGTGCATTTTATACTCTAGCACATATAAAAAATGAGCTGTATCCATCCTTGCGTTTCTCAACATGTCCAATGTCAAATATGTGGCGACAGACACTCTGCTTTGTATTGTATAGGCCTACATCTTTTACTGAACTATTCCTTTTGAAATTGCCTGTAATGAAAGAAATGTCAATGTTTTCACAGGGGAAATCATAAGGTTGAGGATGCATGTGAAATGTATGCCAGAGCTGCCAACATGTTCAAGATGGCCAAAAACTGGAGTGGTATGCACAAGTCATTTCATAATTTATATGTAAAGTGGTAGATTATTTCACTAAATGCTTAACATTTTGTAATGCTGTTGGAGTTTTATTAGATATTCACTCCAAAGCATAATTTGAGTGCCCATCTTTGTGCTCGAACTCAGTTCATTATATCTGCAATAACCTGATGTGCATTTAAGCGTTCACCCTGCTTCTGAAGAGTTCTGTCATTATTGTCAGTGATCTAAAGATTGATGTGTTTCACTGCTGTAGCTGCTGGCAGTGCTTTCTGCCAAGCTGCAAGACTTCACATGCAGATGCAGAACAAACTGGACTCGGCCACCAGCTTTGTTGATGCTGGAAATGCTTATAAGAAGGCAGATCCTCAAGGTGAGAGAGTTTGTGCAATGATTGAAACCTTAATCATTAACAAAAAAAAAAAAAAAACTGAGCAATTTTCATGTTTCAGTCAGGGTTATCGTCAACTAAAACCATTAAAAAAAATTCAGTTATTTAAAATAAACGTTAACTGAAATAAAGTAAAATTAAACTTATTTCATACATTTCTCAACTCGTACAAGTACTAAAATAACTAAAACTGAAATACAAATTATTAAAAACTATATAGACATAAACTAAAAAAATGACAAAAATATACAACAAAAAGAACGGTAAAATTTCCAGGTCTATTGTAGTTATTAAAGGGTTGGTTGATTATGATTTCACTTTTTTAACTTCAGTTATTGTGTAATGTTGCTGTTTGAGCATAAACAACTTCTGCAAAGTTACAACGCTCAAAGTTCAATGCAAAGAGAGATATTTTCTTTTAAAGAATCTCTGTTTAAGGACTACAACAAACGGCTGGTAGGGACTACAACGAGCTAAAATTTACATAAACCCCGCCCCGAGAACACACAACAAAGGGGGCGGGGCCATGTTGGGCTGCTTTAGAGAAGAGGAAGAGTTGCTGTAGTAGAGTGTTGTTGATGCCGTCATTTTACGCCGGACTGCTTCACAAACGAGGGTCAATTCAACACAAAAGATTAACATGACGGCACATGCTAGTGGATGAGTTGAATCAACTCCACAGCAACTACATAAATTTATCCACTAACCATTCAGAAATGTCCTAAAAGTTGTAACTTCTTCCTGAGTCTCTCCATCAGTGTCGACTCCGGTTTGAACAATGTAAGGCTGAACACCGTTACTGACAATCCTCATTTTGGCTGCGTGAGATTCTCCAGCTTTGTTGTTGTTGAGCGACCGAAGCGCGAGCTGTTAAAGCTCCGCCCTCTTTTGGAAAGGGGGCCGGGAGCAGCAGCTCATCTGCATTTAAAGAGACACACACAAAATAGGGGCAAATTTGACAAGCTATAATAAATGATCTGTGGGGTATTTTGAGCTGAAACTTCACAGACACATTCTGGGGACACCAGAGACTTATATTACATCTTGTGTAAAGGGGCATTACAGGTTCCCTTTAAACTATTTGCAAATAATATTTTTTTAAATGTATTCACTCTTATTTGTATGTCTAATATGTTCCAAAAACACAAAAAGTTTCTTGTCTCGTCACATTCAGTTATGAATTACATTAATCATATTATATTAATCAAATAATAGCATGTTTTCAATTCAAAATGGAGAAATTTCAGTAGTTTGCATCACTTTATATTACTGTCAGTCGCTGAATATTTCATTCATAAAATAGTCGTCAGATATTAAATGTTTAGCTACTATCGCCACATACTCTTTCACTGCTAAAACGAAAGCATCGAATTAGAATTTGCACTTGTCTAATGTGAACGGTAAGCCCCGCCTTCTTTGATTTGATTGGCCAGATCACTCATTCTGACAGTGACGAGCGCTGCTGAGGCAGACCAAAGTGTAACTTCTAAAACTTTTTTTTGTCATCCTAACAACAAACAGAGTGATGCATAATGCAGTACAGCAGAGCAGCATCAATAATATCAAATATTGGGGGGACAATTTGGCCATTTCTAATTATTGGGGAGGACCTGTCCCCCTCAATTTCTATGGCGGTTTCTGCCCTGTTTCATTGTGTTTTGGTTCTGTTTTCCTTGTTCTGGTTTGCCTATATTCCCAAGTAAGTCTCCTTGGTTGTTAATTAGTTCTGTGCACCTGTTTCTGTTCAGTTGATTACTCTCCCTTGTATTTAAGCCCTCAGTTTCCTTTGTTTCATTGTCCGGTATTGTTTATGTTTATTTCCTGAGCTTCTTCCCTGTGATTCTCCTATGTGTTCCTAGTGGAATTTACTATTAAAGACTCCTTTTGTTATCCTTTGTGATCGTGCTCTTACTACAGCCTACACAGCGCCTGACAATAATTGTATAATAGTGATATTAAAACAACAGTGGTTTCAATAAACAATCTAATTTCTAAAGGTAGTAACATGTCTATACATGTATGTTGCTTGATTTAATGTTTGAGATTATGTTTGAGATTATGAGCAAAGATGATTTCATTTTGTTCTCTTCTGTTTTTCATGAATCACGCAGAGGCTATCAACTGTTTAAATGCAGCCATCGATATTTATACAGACATGGTAAGACACTGGGACTTTGCATCCTGCACATATTGATGCATTTTCTGTGGCTTGTTAACCTAAATGTGCCTGTTTACTGAGCATGTGAATGTTATATAACATTTAATCTCTCATTTGTATGTGTGATTGACAGGGAAGGTTCACGATTGCTGCAAAGCATCACATGACTATTGCAGAGATCTATGAATCCGAGCTAGTGGATATTGAAAAGGTGCCAATTGCCTTTAAACATCTATTAGATGCAGTCTTGTGCGTCATTTCCCAAAAAAATGCTTTTGAAGGTCAATGTAACCGTCCTGTATGTTGTGATGTCGTTTTAGACCATTGCACACTATGAGCAGGCTGCAGATTATTACAAAGGTGAAGAGTCAAACAGGTTTGTGTTTGTATTGTTTGTCATTGTATGTCGTTTTCCTCAGTGTAAATTTTATTAGAATGTCATTCAATATTTATAATTATCTTCCATTTCCTTTCATTGTGGGTTGTAAATGCTCATTTATATTGCTTGATGTATTCTCATTAAGCTCTGCTAATAAGTGTCTGCTGAAGGTGGGCTCGTACAGCGCTCAGCTCGAGCAGTATCCCAAAGCCATCGAGATCTTTGAGCAGGTCAGTGGGAGAGACTCAACCGCTCTTTTATTAGTAGTAATTTATTTATTAATTAACTTTTTTCACAGTATAAATTGCGTCTTTATAGAGCTGCACGAATAATCGTTAAAAAAAATGTTGATTCTCTGTTGAATCTTGATTCAAACACCTACGCGATCTGATTTCTAAATGACAACGATTCAGCTATGTCTATTAAACCTTTGACAAGTTTATAGTTCAGATATAAACACTGATGTCTGCGGTAGAGTAAATCACCTTTTGAAAGTAACTTGCTACTTCAAATATCGATTGTATTAATTTCATTGTTACACCAGTAGGTGGTGACAAGTGACAGTTAAAAAATGTGTTTGTCATTGAATCATTCATTCAAGAGATTCGTTTAAAAAAACGCTGATTCATCCAGTGATGAAGCAAGTGAAGTCTTTATGAGTGAGTCATTGAATCATTCATTCAAAAGATTCATTCAAAAACGCTGATTCATCCAGTAATGAAACAAGTGAAATCTTCATGTGTGAGTCATTGAATAATTCATTTAAGAGATTCGTTAAAAATACGCTGATTCATCCAGTAATGAAACAAGTGAAGTCTTTATGAGTGAGTCATTGAATCATTCATTCAAGAGATTTGTTCAAAAACTTTGATTCATCCAGTAATGAAACAAGTGAAGTCTTTATGAGTGAGTCATTGAATCATTCATTCAAGAGATTTGTTCAAAAACTTTGATTCATCCAGTAATGAAACAAGTGAAGTCTTTAGGCTTGTTTGAGATGCATCGGCTGAGCAGACCGATCGGCATATGATATCAAAGTACAGCCAGAGCGATTCAAAAGCATAAGGAATCGTATGCTCTCCAGATGCTCTCACGGTAGTTTGATGTCATACACCAATCGGTCTGTGCAGCGCCACTTCAAGTCAAACAAGCCTTTTATGAGTGAGTCATTAAATCATTCATTCAAGAGATTTGTTCAAAAACACTGATTCATCCAGTAATGAAACAAGTGAAGTCTTTATGAGTGAGTCATTGAATCATTCATTCAAGAGATTTTTCAAATACGCTGATTCATCCAGTAATGAAACAAGTGAAGTCTTTATGAGTGAGTCATTGAATCATTCATTCAAGAGATTTGTTCAAAAACACTGATTCATCCAGTAATGAAACAAGTGAAGTCTTTATGAGTGAGTCATTGAATCATTCATTCAAGAGATTTGTTCAAAAACTTTGATTCATCCAGTAATGAAACAAGTGAAGTCTTTATGAGTGAGTCATTGAATCATTCATTCAAGAGATTTGTTCAAAAACTTTGATTCATCCAGTAATGAAACAAGTGAAGTCTTTATGAGTGAGTCATTGAATCATTCATTCAAGAGATTTGTTCAAAAACTTTGATTCATCCAGTATGAAACAAGTGAAGTCTTTATGAGTGAGTCATTGAATCATTCATTCAAGAGATTTGTTCAAAAACACTGATTCATCCAGTAATGAAACAAGTGAAGTCTTTATGAGTGAGTCATTGAATCATTCATTCAAGAGATTTGTTCAAAAACTTTGATTCATCCAGTATGAAACAAGTGAAGTCTTTATGAGTGAGTCATTGAATGATTCATTCAAGAGATTTGTTCAAAAACACTGATTCATCCAGTAATGAAACAAATGAAGTCTTTATGAGTGAGTCATTGAATCATTCATTCAAGAGATTTGTTCAAAAACTTTGATTCATCCAGTATGAAACAAGTGAAGTCTTTATGAGTGAGTCATTGAATGATTCATTCAAGAGATTTGTTCAAAAACACTGATTCATCCAGTAATGAAACAAGTGAAGTCTTTATGAGTGAGTCATTGAATCATTCATTCAAGAGATTTGTTCAAAAACACTGATTCATCCAGTAATGAAACAAATGAAGTCTTTATGAGTGAGTCACTGAATCATTCATTCTAACTTTGGATTCGGACGTGCCTTGATGCCTTCCTGCCTTGGAATGCGTCCTCTGAAGGCAGCATTTTAAAGCTTTCAGACACATGCCAATATCTCATAATGAGTTTTTGAGTCAGTGTATACAGTAAATTAGTTTTTACAATATGTTGGGGAAATGAGAGTGAGAAAGAGAAGTAAAATGCATTCATTACAAGGACAGATGATATGAGAGGTAGAGAAGTGGTTTAGTAACCAGCAGGTTGAAAGTTTAAATCGCAGGAATAGCAATTCATGTAACATCAATATTTTTGTCTGGTTGCTCCAGAAGGGAGCAAAATGTACTATAAGCAAGAAAGCATCTGCTAAAAAAGAATAATAATAGTAACAAGATATATGGAGCATGTAACATTATTGGAACAGACTCATATGTAATATAAAGGCTTGTTTAGGTAGAGAAGGCATGCAGTGTAAATCTAATCATATCCTTCTCCCCTCTGTAAATGAACAGCTTCTGGTCTCTTCATATTCAGGTTGCCACCAGCACAATGGACAACCCTCTACTGAAATACAACGCTAAGGAGTACTTCTGGAAAGCTGCTCTGTGCCACTTCATAGTGGATGAATTAAACGCAAAGGTCAGTCATTTTTAACTGGGTAACTTGCAGTATAAAGTGTGTAGGCTATTTAGTTCTTTAATTCAATTACTATAGTCTCTTATAGTAACAATCTTTCTTAGTAATCACATTTATTCATCTAGCTCTTTATACATTGTTTCAAATCAGCTTCATGTTAAAAAACAGGAAAATAACAGTGTTAAGTGTATTTTATTTAAAATATATATTTTACAAAACATGTTTTACTCTAAAACTGCAAGAAAATCTAAGCCAAAAAATCTGAATAGATTGTGTTCTATATTTTAGGTTGATATCTCAAAAAATGAGCTTTCAGTAAGATTTTGTTTGGGCGCAGTACCAAACATTTCCACTAGATGACATCCAAGCTCCATTGGTGACCTTATAAGGGTGCCTTCATTTCCATATATGGTTTGAGTGATCTAAACCATATATTACCATAATTTTCATGCAATTTATGAAGTAGACATACTGTTCAGAAGTAGTATGAGCAGTTTGGCGGTATCTGATTTGAATTCAACCTCTAAAAAACACATAAAAGATGTGGAAAGAACACAGGTGTGCACCGCAGCATCACAAATGGAGAATCTAATGTTTTTTCTTTATATTTAAAACATTTTCAGACCTTTTTTTCTTCAAAAAAAATAAATGTATCTTATCTTTTGAACTATTGGTATGAAAACACTGATCTTTCATGATTTTTCATCACTACTTCAAAATAAAAGTCACACCTTATGAGTATGAAAACATTCAGTGACAGTAAAAGAGCTCAAGCATTTAAAGCGACACAACAAAACTGCAGCGTGCATTTATAATAATGTGTTTATATGTTATAGTTATATATATAGTATGTTGCAGAGTTCATTAATTATGAAACAAGTTCAGTTCAGCTCTACAGTAGGCAATACTATTCAGCTCAAGTCAGTAGTAATGGTCTTAAAGGGATAGTTCACCCAAAAATGAAAATTTTGTCACCATTTACTCACCCTCAAGTTGTTCCAAAGCTGTATGAGTTTCTTTCTTCTGTTGAACTCAAAAGAAGTTGTTGGATGGAGCCCATTGACTTCCATAGTATTTTTGTTTTCATACTATGAAAGCCACTGGGGCCCTGGGGCCCATATTCTTCAAAATGTCTTATTTTGTGTGAAGAAAGAAATTCATACAGGTTTGTAACAACTGCAGGGTGAGTAAATGATCAATTTTGGGTGAACTATCCCTTTAAGCTGGTTGATGTTGCAGTTGTCTTGTCTTACACTGACACCTAGTGGCATTCATGCAGCATTTTCAGTCAACATTTTCAGTCACTAATGTCATTGTAGAAATATGCTGTTCCCAGTCAGCCGTGATTAATTCAGTTGTTGTTCCTGACATGTAAATGTTCTGTATTTGTTTTCCTTCAGCTTGCGATTGAAAAGTATGAAGGGATGTTTCCTGCATTCTCTGATTCAAGAGAATGTAAGCTGTTGAAAGTAAGTACAGTTGTTTAATTTATTTAGCAATAGAGCACTGCAGTGATGACGTGTTTTTGTTGGCCAACAAGTAAGTCAGCATCACGCTGGTTTCTTCAACAAAAACCAATAGGATTTTTCCATTGGCTTTTGGATTATTGCTGAAAATAAGCTCAGTGAACAAAGGTTTATGATTCTTATCATTATAATCACAAATGAACACAACTTTTATGAGTTTTGAAAAGACTAAACATAGGCTGTAAATAAACTACTCCACAGTCACGTGACTTGTGACAATTTCCGACAACTCTTTTTCCCCTGAAATTTGAGTTGGAATAGTTTGTAAGCGCGTGATTATAAACACAACGAGGCTGTGAAAGCACACTAGTGAGTAGAAGAGTTTACCTCTTCAGCTGATGATGTTTAATGTTCCCAATAACCTGCCTAGTCCCATTTAGCTGCTTGTTAGCAACCTTAACAGACCTCATTTCAGGCACAAAACCCACTTAATTAAAAACTAGTGTCCATGTTTTGGCCTACAAAAATATGTCATCCCTGCATCACTCTATTGTAAATAGATAAGGCAATCAGTCAGTATGTGGTTGTCATATTTTGCAGTATTTGCACTGATGGTTTTGTTTTCCTGTACAGAAACTATTGGAGGCTCATGAGGAGCAGAACTGTGAGGCGTTCACTGAAGCCGTGAGTTTATAACCTCTCAAATGTGCAGTGGCTTTGGATGATCATACTGTACACTCTTAAAAATAAAAGTTCTTTATAGGCATTTATGGTTCAATGAGGAACCTTTAACATCTGGAAACTTTCCATTGCGCAAAAGGTTCTTTATCCATCTTATTCCTGACGAGCCTACTGTGTTTTGAATTATGGGTGGCACTTCTGGTTTGGGGAACCTCTATTCAAAAAGACTGAAACGAATCATTAAATCATAAGGTTACCCTACAAATAAAGCTTATCCGTCAGTTTAACTGAATGAGCTGTCAATTTTCCTTCATGTTTTATTTTTCAGACGTAATGCTTGGAATTTGAACGTGACATGTTATAAGAAGAATATCTATGGCAAGAGCTGTATTCTTTTCCTCTTTATTAATTTATTTTTTCCCTCTGCATTCCGCTGTAATAGTATGAAAAAGGACAACATATACTGCACATATGTGGTCTGTTCTCCCAATTTAGTTTTTCTCCTCAAATCCTCACGTCTCTTTCCATAATACAATTTATTATCTGTCAAAATTACAGAAATCACTTTGAAATAGTATCACGCAATGCTGAAGTTAATGAACATTTTTGATTAAGGCAACGTTGCATAATACAGATATATATTACTACAGTGTTATTGTTATTGCTGTAGCAATAATCGCATTTTTGGGGTTATTCATGGTCTGTTGAAAGTACCTTTTACACTTTTAAATGTCTTTTTAATGTTGGATGGTTAAAGGGTGAGTAGAATAACGTCATCTCATTGTACCCAGTTTAAACGTATTATTGTGTTCATAGAGCGAGTCTTTCACTGATTGTTTACAGCTTAACAGAAGTTACACCCATAATTCGCACAAAGCATTATGTGAAAATTAATAATAAGGTGGATAGGTTTTTCAGATTATTCAAATTCTTCACAGAAAAAAAGTGAAAAAAGTAAAAAAAAAAATGGTTCTTTTAAGAACTGATCACTGAAAGTTCTTTGGGGAAACAAAAATGGTTCTTCTATGGCTGCGAAAACACCCTTTTGGAACCTTCATTTTTAAGGGTATACAGTATAAGGGACACCGGGGCTAGTTGTCACACAGGGACTGAGACAAAAGTCCAGTTACACAAATGCTTGTTTTGCTTCGTACTTTTACTTGAACTATCTTTTTAAAAAAATTAGGTGATACTGATATTTTTCTGTTACATTTTACACATTGTTGCTATTGTGTTCATTATTTTGTCTTGCATAATAGATTTAATTTGCTGAAAAAGTTCATGTTTACACAGAAATTGACTTAAATTATTGAGAAAAAGGTGTGACAACTAGCCCCTACGTCATTTATATTTATGCATTTGTCAGACATGCATTGCGTTCAAGATTGTATCTGTTCATGCAGTGAAATATATGTGTAGAACAGCATTCATAATCATTTTGAGATTTCTCTCATTTTGATCTGTAAATCATGTGTTGTCCTCCTCCAGGTGAAGGAGTTTGATTCGATCTCTCGTCTCGACCAGTGGCAGACCACCATGTTGCTGCGTATCAAGAAGACCATCCAGGGTGACGCCGGTGACCTGAAGTGATGCGTCCTGGACAAATACTGTGGCATAATATCTAGTTTAATTTCTTACCGTATCGTGTGTGTGTGTGTGTGACAATCTGGTTGAACATTTCTGTAGTGATACTAGCTCAAATATCAGCCGTTTCTTGGAAAGTTCAGGGGGAACTTGCATTGCAGTTGCAGAAAATAGAAGTATATACAATTTAAATGTGGATAATTCTCTCATGGAAGGCATTTCTCTATCCCTTTACTTCTCCATGAGGAAATCTTTACCGTACACCCTTGTTTGTACTTGTGTGTGGCATGCGAGACCCGTAGAGCTGTTCTCTTTCTAATGTTCACCTCAGTGTTGTCACTGGCATTGTCATGCATGATAAATGTGTAAAGTGTGTTTATGTGCTGTAGAATATCAGGATTTTGTGAGTGCACTTTATTTCAGACTTCATCATCTGTCTGTAAACACATCGCCTTTGCTCACTTTAACCATTTTTGTGCCATTGGCCTCAGAAAAGCTTCCTCGCGTTGTCTTTGTCGATATGGCGGTGTCAGTTCTGTCGGAGTATTTGCTTTAGTGGTTGAATTAAGCGTCGTTCATGTTTCATAATCAGTAGAATAGTGTCTCTTGCTCACTAATGAGTGATTTTTCACAGTGTGATATTACTGAAAGCCTTGATTCTCTAATGCAGATCATGCTGAATATGTACATGTATGTTCTGATCGCTGATTTCTTATGTATTATTTGTAATTTTATGTTTAATTGATTGTCGTTTCACATGGATACGGGGCATTGGTTATTTTATGTTTAATTGGTTGTCGTTTCACATGGATACGGGGCATTGGTTGTTTTGGGCATTCAGACCTTATAAATTATTATTTTAATTTTAAGTGCTACTTTTTGTGTTTTGAAGTTCTTTACACTGTTGTTGAGACTTTAATGAAGAATAAACAGCTTTACTCTTTGTGTCAGTAATAAAATGATGTTGATTGAATGCTTTATCTAATATGTTATATGACTGACAGGGAATCAGAAATGTATGTTAAAATGTACTTTAAAATAGGGAAGTCTTTGTCTCTGAGACGTTTTATTAAATGTTCTAACTATTTATTCAAAGAGAAATGAATAAATGATCATCCACATCATGTCTGAAGTTTATGGTCATATTTTATATTCATGCTCATGCAAATTCAATTCAACTTTCAAATGCTGTATGTAGATCTATTTTATAGTGAATAACGAAGAAATACCATTTACCAATATCATTCATTTTTGCAATATTTTATAGATCACGAGTCCTTATAGCAAGAATGAGGCTGCAAAATATATTTATAGACAAAATGGTAACAGTTCAACAAGGTTTCATTTGTTTACATTAATGCTTTAGCTAACATGAATAGCTAATTAGCTAACAAAAATTAGCAATATTTTTTAAATAATTAATCCTTGTTAGTGTTAGTAAAAAATAATTGTTCGTTAGTTTACAGTGCACTAATGCTAACAAATATAACTTTGCATTTCATAAATGTATTAACAAATCTTCAAATTACCACTGACTAAGACAAATAAATGGTTACCTTACTATAGTAAATCATGTTAACTAATATTGATAAATGAAACCTTATTTTAAAGTGTTACTGACAAAATAATATAGTGCTTGTTATTTTTTTAAATGCGCTTTTAATTTTTCGATTCATGCTTATTATATTTTGATCCGTGACCCCAATACTATTGGCGGGAATCTAACCCCATAAGCCAACGGCAAAGAACTTATTCTGACAAGAAGTGAAACTCAACAGTTCCATTGCAACACCAGCGCCCAGCAGCAGCCCTATGCTTCCGCCATTTTGGGGTGAAAGCGCTCGGCAGTCCACTAGTTTCTATGGCAATATCAACTGCTTTGTTAATTTAATGTTGGAAAAAAAGTACTTTAAAGCTAAAATACAACCTGAATGATGACAACACAGAATAAAATACTATCACTAGTGATCATCAAATCCTTTTAACAGTTTATTTTACGGACTTTGTGTTTAAGTCTTAACTTAAGTCCTAACTTTTTTCACAAAACCTTTGCTCTGTAGAAACCCAGTCAGTTTGGGTTAAAATTCCTTGAAGTTCAAGTATTAGCATTATAAACACTGAATTAATACCAACATATGAAATTAAATTAAGGACATGCATCAGAATAAATGGGAATGTTGGACAATAAATATATAACAGAAAATAACAGCTTGACTGTAAACTGTTTTTGCAGTAGATATTGTCTTATATTAATGTCCGTTAAAGCAACTATGTAAACAAAAAAAACACAGCCACTGTGTCCAATAGTGCCAATTATGGGATAACAGACACAGCATCATGTTCTATAAGGTCATTATGTATTAAAACGTATATATTTCAGACCTAGTGGAGTAATTTACTTACTATTACTCCACTAGGTCTGAAATATATTGTACGTTTTAATCCCCTGGATCACGCTACAAACATGATGATCTTAACTATATTAATTATTAATTTATTAATTTACTATTAATAGTAAATATGTAAAGTTGCATAAAATGGTATTACTCAATAAGGTAGGCTAACCTCAGATGTGTAATGGTTGGATTCCACAACTGATAACATAAAACATATATAGGCTAAGACAATACATCATTTACTGTAGGTGTCATAAAATGTACTGAATTTGAGAAAATTTCTATTGCGTTTCTGATTTGGCTGTGAGATTCGCCGATTTTGGGTGCGTAAAATGTTTTCACTCCAAAATGGCTGCCGCGCTACCGAAGCGCCACCTAGTGGCTGTTACCCAAAACGCATCAGAGTTTCGCCTCTTGGGTTCAGCTGAAGTGCGCATCAAGGGCGCAAAGGGGGCACTCGTGAGCACCCTTCTGAAACCTAAAATTATGAACGGGACACCCAACGGTCTCGTGGACCTACGGACACGCGCACGCGGCAGGTATTGTATGTCCACAAGACCGAATGTTCATAGAAGTGTGCAATTTGGGATTCAGCCACTGTTTTCACGCAGACTCCATTTTGTGGAGGAAGAACATGAGCTGTTTGTGAATAATGTGAATCAGTTTGAGAACAGATCAGTTTAATGCTGTTATCTAGAGACTGAATGGATTTATGAACTGAAGGAAGTTTGTGTTTGATGTTCTTCATTGTTGAGACAGAGGTAGGTTTGAACATTCTCATGCACTGGTAACTCATTATACATCTGCTTGTGTAAATACTTTTCTGTCCTATTGTAATGTAAGAGTAGCCCTTAACCCAGCTAACAAAAATAAGTTCTTCGATTGTTTTGCTAAAGTTCCCAATAAGTTATGAAAATGTTATTTCTGAATGTATTCTGAATGTTCGAAATGTTTTTTAAAAAAAATATTTTGGTTATCTGAACATTAAGGAAACATTCCATTTTTTCAGGAACTGTTACTTCTCTAAACGTTGTGAAACAAGTAGTAATTCTCTAACCTTTACAGAACATTCACCAAAGTTCTGAGAACATTCCCTGTTCGATGGAAAGCACTTGCTGATCAAATCTGGCTTTTGCAGTCACAAAGAAATAACAAAAATAGAGCTATCCTGTGACAATGTGTCTGCATACTAGATAGTTTAATAAAGCCATAATTCAAAAGTCCTACAGTAATTGCTGTAAATGTGAAATGAATTCTCAGATGAAATGAGCTCATCAGGGCTGCAGCAGCTCTATTGATTGTGAATCTCAGCTGTTCACAAAATCACGGCTGATTTTAAGGAATCAGGAAGTAAAAGTTCAAAAGATCCAATCACAGTCATAAATTAATCAAACACTCAGATCGATTCTAGGATTCTAGAACTCCTATTGATTCTTCTTTAACAGGGTATGCTGAGTGCCTCTGAAATGAGACATCCAGTGTTTTTGAATGAAACTCTTGAATGAATGATTCAATGACAAAACATTCACTTGTCGCCACCTACTGGTGCAACGACATAATCGAAACAATCTTTATTTGAAGTTACTTTCAAAAGGTGCTTTACTGTATTTTGCTTGCTGCTACCGTAGTGTTTATATTCGAACTATAAATGTTTATAGTTATGTGATAATTTGAATGTTTGTATCAGAAATAATACAAACTCACGACACTGTGTGGCTGAAAAGACTTTTTTGAAGCTGTTTCATACAACTGCTCACTCTGGCTTAGATTGTAGATCTGAATGTTCGTTGTGATTATACTTGTCCAAGAAAGGTTTATAGACAGCCGAATCACTGCTCTTAAGGAATAAGGTCACGCCAGTGTTTGAATCAAGATCACAATTTTTTACTGATTAATTGTGCAGCTCTAGGCTACAATATAAAAAATATAATAGACTTACAGTGTAATAAATACTTAGTTTTAAATATAGTACTATAGTAAATTTTAATATGCCTAGTCTATTATAAATAAAATATAAGTAAAATACTATTATAATAAACTTAGTTATATAACTATTATAAATATGAGTATTCTTTTAAAATACCAAGATGAGATGACTTTAACAAATGCATATTCTCTCATTAACAACCTCAGATAGTTACAGTAGGTCTGTCTTTAATGGTTTATAAGTTTTCGTAAAAAATAAATTTCCCTATATGGTTTTAGTTGTGAGTTTTTCATTTGATTTAGTCTGGTTAGTTTTGTATCAAATACAATGTGATTTTCTGGCAGCAATAGCACATTTTTCTGCTTGGGTGGGCGATTCATTCGCGGACAGCTTTCCTTGAGCATAAAATCCCCCATATGCCAGTGAACCAATGAGAACGCAGAACAATGATGACGATGCATAACAACAGAGTGTTGGCACCAAATCTGTTTTAGATCCTACCCGAAACCCTCCAAAACTGGCACAGATTTACAGAAAATTATTTGTTTGGAAAATAAATAATACATACGTATTACCAACATTTTATTATGTAAGCTTTGTTACACCTCAAATGACAAGGAATTTTATAGTAATTTATAGTGTTAATTACTTTAGTCCATGAGTATTCACAGCTTATATGGATGGCGCTCCCCTGATTTATCATTATTCCACTTGCACATATGACTCATATTCAAATCACTCATATTCAGTTTATTGTCTATTTCTGCAGCACTGCTTGTAAAATGAGTCTCTGTGAGAAGAGAGAGGAGGAGAATGATGTTCAGACACATAAAGCAGCTTCTCCAGAACCCAGCTGTGTGTCTATGAAGAGTGATGCATCCATGGGAAACCCTCCTGGTCTCAGTGATGGAGCAGTGACCTCTGACCCTGAGTGAGTATGAACTACAGCACTCGAAAAGCTGTATATGAATGACTGGATTATAGAACAGAATAGATTTATGAAGTGGATGAAGTTTGGAGGTTTGAACAAACAAAAGCCAGGGTGAATTCTATCAGCAATACTAATCACTATTATATTAATGTTCATCTTGGTAGTGATGAATATTGCTGATGGAATTCACCCTGGCTTTTGCAGTCAAACAAATAAATTCAAGACTTTCAAAAAATAATATTCTCTGGAGTCAAAAGTGTGTAAACTTGCCTGGATCATCCCATTATGAAAATCACATTTAAACAGATTGGTCAGACACATCCAAGATAAAAAAAAAAAGTGACCTTTTTGATTATTCTCCCTTTATTTTGTTCTTTGTTTTCTGTAGCACTGCCTGCAAAATGAGTCTCTGTGAGAAGAGAGAGGAGGAGAATGATGTTCAGACACATAAAGCAGCTTCTCCAGAACCCAGCTGTGTGTCTATGAAGAGTGACGCATCCATGGGAATCCCTCCTGTTCTCAGTGATGGAGCAGTGACCTCTGACCCTAAGTGAGTATACACAACCTACTTGGGTAAGCCATGTTCTTCATTATATGTCCATTATCCATATTATCTGTCCATCAGACATCTTCAGTGCATCATTTAACTGCATTATGTAGGAAATGGTAACAGTCATAGAATCAAACCTTGAGTAACTTTGAGGAAATCAAAGATCCTCTATCAAAATTTATAGTATAAATCATCTGAGATAATCATGAGTACAACTACAGACATGTTTTATCTTAAAGGTAAAGGATGCAAAGGCTGGCATCTCATTATCATCTTTAGCAGATTATAATTGCACCATTTAAAAAAACTTTTTGAAATTTAATGAAGACACTGTACAGAAAAACAGTTTTGTTGACTTGTTGACTTGTTTCTAGACAGCTAGTGGGATGCAAGTCTCAGCCTCAGACGTCACGAAGTTCGCGGCTCCATTACAGTAAACTTGAACAACGTTCTTAAGTGAATAATTTATTAGATGCATGCCGGTCTGTTATTGTAGGGACATTAGGTCTCATTCACTAATAATTGCATGGATTATTTCGTATTTGTACGAACAGGAGAACTTCTCACGAAAAATCTTCGCCTAATTCACAACACGTGAGTGCGCACATGAATTTGTTCTTAACCTGGTTCTTATTTTAGTGAATTTGGAGTATTCTAAATGAGTTGCTGTGTTAAGGTTAGTCATTTACATAAAACATGCCCAAACCATGTCCATATAAGGGCTTTCCATGCACGCTTTCCTAACAGGCTTACGTCACTCTCATCACGCTCAATCCTAGAGCAATGCCAAGTGTGCCTTTCTCACCAGTTCTCACAATAAACACCTTCCATACAGACTCAAATTACAGACCTCTCATGGGCCAGCTGTACATACACGTATATTTGCGTTATTCAGAGAAACTTTGCAGCTGAACATAATCACTGTATGATTGAATGTATTTAAGATTAAATTGTATTTAATAATTTTATTATATAATTTTATATATGGATATAAAATTAATGTAACATACTTTAATATAATTATAGTCTTGTTAGGATTAAATTTCATATTTATATAACTTCTTAACACGATTATAAGGCCATACAGAGTAGTGCTTTTTTGCGTATGAGTGCTTTCAGTTGTTCCTATATTTTGTCGAAAATTCAGAATGATTTTTATTTTGGTGAATCGTGATATGTTTTTAAAATCGTTCCTACGCACATTTCACATACAAATTTGTGTGTACGCATGCTTAGTGAATAAGACCCATTGACATTACATTTTCATGCCCTTCAACATGACATGGAACAAAACACACTTTGATTGGTTGCTTTACATGTTGGTCAGATGTCCTCTTTGTTGGTCCTTGGCTAATGAAAGCTGCGTTGAAGTCCAGACCTTCTGCCGTCAGTCTGAAGATCTGGCTACATGAGGCTAGTGGGACGCTACCTGAACTGACACCTCTGTGTGAATGTGGTGTCATTAAATAGTAACACATAGAGTTTGGTGTGCTGCAACATTTGAATGATTTTCTTTATTTTAATGCTTTTTCACAGTTGTTCTGTTCATCTCACTGTTTCTGCAGAGTGAAAAGACGCAACGTGATCAGTTCAGTGATGCCCCTTCTGACCTGCACTGACTCTGACTATCAAACCCTCATCAAGAAGCATGACACAGAAACCCTGCAGAGAGTCAAAGACCAACACAAAATTAGCATGAAGAACAAGTATGAGAGCTTATTTGAGGGAATCAAACTAGAAGAGAATCAAATCCTCCTGAACAGGATCTACACACAGCTCTACATCATAGAGGGAGAGAGTGAAGGGGTGAATGAAGAACATGAGGTTTTACAGATGGAGAAAACAGCCAGAACACAAGACACTCCGATCTACTGCAATGACATCTTTAAACCTTTACGTCGACCACAATGTGAGGAGAACAACCAAATCAAGACTGTTCTTACTAAAGGCATCGCTGGAATTGGAAAAACCGTCTCTGTGCAGAAGTTTATTCTGGACTGGTCCGAGGGAAAAGCCAATCAGGATGTAGATTTCATGTTTGTGCTTCCATTTCGAGAGCTGAACTTGATTAAAGATCACCAGTACAGTCTTCACAGACTTCTGCTGGACTTTCATCCTGAACTTCAAGATCTGGACTCAAAGATTTATGAGGAGTGTAAAGTTGTGTTCATCTTTGATGGTCTGGATGAAAGCAGAATGACACTGATGTTTTCAGCCAGACAGAAAGGTTGTGATGTGAATGAGTCTTCATCAGTGGGTGTGTTGATGTCAAACCTCATCAGAGGAGAGCTGCTTCCCTCTACTCTCATCTGGATCACCTCCAGACCAGCAGCAGCCAATCAGATCCCCTCAAAATACATCAACCGTGTGACAGAAATTCAGGGATTCAGTGAGCCTCAGAAGGAGGAATATTTCAGGAAGAGAATCAGTGGCGAGCATCAAGCCAGCAGAATCATCTCACACATTAGAAGATCAAGAAGCCTCCACATCATGTGTCACATACCCGTCTTCTGCTGGATCTCAGCCGCTGTGCTTCAAAGCCTCCTGAAACAAGATGACAGTGCAGAAATCCCTCAGACTCTGACTGAAATGTACATCCACTTCCTGCTGACTCAGATCAACATGAAGAATCAAAAGTATGATGAGAGAAAACCAGAGAAACTCCTGAAGTCCAACAGAGATGTAATTCTGAAACTTGCTGAACTGGCTTTCAAACAGCTGATGAAGGGCAATGTGATGTTCTATGAGGAGGACCTGATAGAAAGCAGCATAGACGTCACTGACGCCTCTGTGTATTCTGGGATTTGCACTGAGATCTTTAAGGAGGAATCTGTGATTCATCAGAGGAAAGTCTACTGCTTCATTCATCTGAGCTTTCAGGAGTTTCTAGCTGCTTTATATCTGTTTTACTCCCATATAGTCAAGAATGAGAAGTCATTGAATTTGTTTTTGAATTATAGTTGGTACAGTCGGGAAAACTCTCTGTATGAGCTACTAACATCAGCAGCTGATAAATCCTTACAGAGTGAAAATGGACACCTGGATCTTTTCCTGCGGTTCCTGCTGGGCATCTCACTCGAGTCCAATCAGAGGCTCTTACAGGATCTACTGAAACACACAGTGAACAGCTCAGACAGTATCAAGAATATCACACAGTACATTAAAGACAAAATCAAGGGTGATGACCGTCTCTCAGCTGACAGATGCATCAATCTGTTCCTCTGTCTGCTGGAAATGAAGGATCAGACTCTGTACAGAGAGATTCAGGAGTTTGTGAAATCAGAGAATCACTCAGTGAATCGACTCTCTCTGTCTCACTGCTCAACAATTGCCTACATGCTTCAGATATCAGAGGCGGTGCTGGATGATTTTAATCTGAAGAAATACAGCACATCAGATGAGGGTAGAAGGAGACTGATACCAGCTGTGGTGAACTGCAGAAAAGCTCTGTGAGTATTCATTTATGTGATTGGAGAAACTGTTTTGCTATAATACAGTAACATTGTAATTCCTGACAATTCATGACACTGTTTTTTTTTTTTTTTTTTGGAACAACAATTTTTAAAGGGAAATCAAACAGTTTGAAGAGGATAAAACTGGTTTAATTTAAACAGAAATCCAGAAAACATGAATAGTGTCAGTGCAGCAAAAGACAGACACAGTGTTAAACTGTGAAGTTGAATGATCAGAACTTGAATGATAAAGTACTTTATTGCTTTGTAAGGGTGGAACTCCTACAGGGGTTCAGGCTGTAAGGTTGCCAAGCGACTAAAGAAACGTTATCAGCAAGATGGTAGAAAACTGTACATTTCTTGTCTATTACCACCCACTGCAACTTATACCAACAACGGAAATAAGCGCAGTTATAATAGCAAAATATGTGGGAGAGCGTTGCTATAGGGTGACGATATTATATTGCAATAGGGAGCACATTAATGTTAATACCAAATCAAAACTAGTTAGCACCTGTAATAGAAAGGATTTAATGACAATATCTGATTATGGTTACACTTAAAATAATTACAAAATAGATGTATGAGATGATAAAATCATATACCGTTAATCGTACACAGCATGTATGAAAAAAGTTACCTGAGAGATAGAGAGAGAGTGAAAGAGAAAGAAAGAGAGAGAGATAGAGAGAGAGAGGGCAAGAGAATGCCCAAGAAAAGCCAAGAATCAAAGAAGAGCCAGAGCAACAGTTACAGTCGTCTTTTATCCCTTCCTTGACCATGTGACTGAAACCCAAATATGAGACATTCAAACTGACCAATCAGGAGATTAAAACTTCCCCCATTGTACTAAAGGTGTGACAATTTGTAGACCCCCAATGTACATACATTTTGGCCTACAGGGCTTGATCACTATCAACACCTCTTTGACTTCCAAATGGCACTTGCAGCAAGAGAGAGGGGTTGAAACAGTAAAGCAAATGTCTTTGTTCATTTTAAAATATCTTTTAGATATTTTAAATCTTACAAATCCCTCCTTGGCACCGTTGGCCACACTCATGGAGTCCAAAGGTGGCACAGTCCATGAAGACATGCCTTCTGTTGTGTGTAGATGTCAACTTCAGACTTTGTCCAGACTTGTTTCAATAGCAGTCGGTCAGTCTTCAGTCTTTGTTCTCCTTTCAGCCCTCCACAAGAATCAGGCACTGATGATGGTAGAACTCAGTTGTCCCTCTTTTGAGACAAGACACAAGATTTGAACTTTGGCAGCAGGGATCCTGTGATTTAAAAGAACATATAGCACAACAAACAGCAAAAGCATACATATGGCATTTGTCATTGGTCAGAGGTTTGATATGGTCAGATTAAATTTGTCTCTGGAAACATTTAAATAAATTGCATTATAACAAAACAACAATTGTTGGGTTTTAAACCCCCCTTTATCATGAAGAGTATCAGCAAAATATTCAGTGTAACCAAATACAGAGATTCAATTGGATTGATGTCCGAAAACATTCTTTACTTGAAATTGCAATACAATTCCAGTACTACACTTATTCCAATTTACACAAGATACATGGCCTAGAATGGATAACATCTACAACCTTTAACCTAAGTGTTTCATACAACACTTACAGTAAAGCAATCATGTGTTTTAAAGAATAAACTCAGCTAGTCTATGTGTACATATAGTATCACAAACAACTTTAATGTGTGTTCTATGCACACAGTGTGTTTAGCACAAATACAAATTTGAAAATACAAACAGGATCATAGCAATTTGGATGTTTAACTATTAAACTTATTGCTATTGGGCTGCTAATCCACTAGCAAGTGAAGTTAATAGGTGGAGGCCTTGCATAAACAACACAGTTAATTCACTTAGAGATTTACCTGCAATTGAGCGTTGATCTTTGCCCTTAAAATGTGGTTTCCTGTTTTTCTGAAAATAAGGTGGAGGTCTACCCCTACCCAGTGACCAGCATTTTTCCTCTGTATGGCCTACTTTCTGACAGGAACTGCAAAACCTGTTCTCTTTGCCACAGGGTTGTTTGCTGTGTTCTCCTGGAGTTTGAGGATTTTCATGACTCTCTAATGCTTGTACAACATGCGTTCTGGTACATGACTCTGCGCTATTCTGGTGCCGCATCACCTTAAGAACTGAAATAGGCACACTTTCTTGAGCAGTGGCCTCTGAACAAAACATTCCAGATTCATCAGAGCAATTCACCTCATCTAAGAAGTGAACATGCTTTTTAGCCCCATCGCTGTTAAGCGTTTTGGGAGACTTTTGAGCATTTAGCTTAGCCTTGAGATCTGCAATGGTCTCTTTGTGTTTTTTACACTTTTCAGTCAGAGCTAACTGTTCAGCTAGTAAATTATCTAGCTGTGTTTGAAGATCCTGAATCTTTAACTCTGACTTTTGTGCCTCTGCATTTTTAGAATGCACTTCTTTACATTTAGCATCTATACTTGAAAATAGATGTGTGGTCACATCACGTAGCCTCGTACAACTTATGAAGTTTAAAGCCTCAATTATTTCCCCACGTTTTGATTTATTTTGGTGTTTGCCAATTATGTCCCACCATTTGAGCATTTCATCATCTGAACATTTAATCCCAATATATTGTTTCTTGAGTTTGGACAAGGTAGGCTCAACTTTTTGCTCCATAAAGCAAACAATACATCACTCTTTTCAGAAATTTTCCTTCCATCCCTGAGGAGATCTGAATATCATACCATTAAACAATTAAAACAGACTTACCCATTCCTTGGTGCGAAGGTCAGCTTTAATCCATTCACAAGATCAACTGTGAAAAAATGTCCTCATTCTGACGACCGATCAAAGTAGATTTCAGAAAACTCACTGCAAGGGATCCCGGGTTTCGGCACCATCTGTAAGGGTGGAACTCCTACAGGGGTTCAGGCTGTAAGGTTGCCGAGCGACTAAAGAAACGTTATCAGCAAGATGGTAGAAAACTGTACATTTCTTGTCTATTACCACCCACTGCAACTTATACCAACGACGGAAATAAGCGCAGTTATAATAGCAAAATATGTGGGAGAGCGTTGCTATAGGGTGACGATATTATATTGCAATAGGGAGCACATTAATGTTAATACCAAATCAAAACTAGTTAGCACCTGTAATAGAAAGGGTTTAATGACAATATCTGATTATGGTTACACTTAAAATAATTACAAAATAGATGTATGAGATGATAAAATCATATACCGTTAATCGTACACAGCATGTATGAAAAAAGTTACCTGAGAGATAGAGAGAGAGTAGAGAAAGAAGAGAGAGAGAGAGAGAGGGCAAGAGAATGCCCAAGAAAAGCCAAGAATCAAAGAAGAGCCAGAGCAACAGTTACAGTCGTCTTTTATCCCTTTCTTGACCATGTGACTGAAACCCAAATATGAGACATTCAAACTGACCAATCAGGAGATTAAAACTTCCCCCATTGTACTAAAGGTGTGACAATTTGTAGACCCCCAATGTACATACATTTTGGCCTACAGGGCTTGATCACTATCAACACCTCTTTGACTTCCAAATGGCACTTGCAGCAAGAGAGAGGGGGTTGAAACAGTAAAGCAAATGTCTTTGTTCATTTTAAAATATCTTTTAGATATTTTAAATCTTACAGCTTGATGTACAAGAACAGTGATTGTCATTCTTAAATGTATTGATCTCTTTTTTTGCACTGTTTTGTTGAATCAGTTGCTGTGGAATATAAATCAAAGTGTATCGGTCATGTGATTTCAGCAAACAGAGCTTTACCTGCATCAGATATGACTAACTTGTCTTGAGTCAGTTTTATAATAACTTTATAATAATAACCTGATTGTAAGTCAATATTCAGAGTTCACCTCTGAAAAATAGAGTGTTAGACATGTGATCAATGTGCAGAAAACAATATTTTAATCCACCATTTCCTCTTTATTGAACTCTATTTCATCCTGTTACAGACTCGCTGACTGTAATCTCACTGATCAGTGCTGTGAAAGTTTGTCTTCATGTCTGCAATCATCAAACTCTCTGAGAGAGCTGGACCTGAGTCACAATAACCTGCAGGATTCAGGAGTGAAGCTTCTCGTTGATGGACTGAAGAATTTACACTGTCAACTCAACATACTGAGGTGAATTAAAGATGCCCTGCATCAAATATATGACTAACTTGTCTTGAGTCAGTTTTATAATAACCTTATAATAATAACCTGATTGTTAGTCATTATTCAGAGTTCACCTCCTGATGAAAAATAGAGTATTAGATGTGTGATCAATGTGCAGAAAACAGAAAACAATATTTTAATTCACAATTTCCTCTTTATTGAACCCCATTTCATCTTGTGTTACAGACTCACTGACTGTAATCTCACTGATCAGTGCTGTGAAAGTTTGTCTTCATGTCTACAATCATCAAACTCTCTGAGAGAGCTGGACCTGAGTAACAATAATCTGCAGGATTCAGGAGTAAAGCTTCTCGCTGATGGACTGAAGAATTTACACTGTCAACTCAGCATACTGAGGTAAATTAAAGATGCCCTGCATCAAATGTATGACTAACTTGTCTTGAGTCAGTTTTATAATAACCTCATAATAATAACCTGATTGTCAGTCATAATTCAGAGTTCACCTCCTGATGAAAAATAGAGTATTAGACATGTGATCAATGTGCTGAAAACAGAAAACAATATTTTAATCCACCATTTCCTCTTTATTGAACCCTGTTTCATCTTGTGTTACAGACTCACTGACTGTAATCTCACTGATCAGTGCTGTGAAAGTTTGTCTTCATGTCTACAATCATCAAACTCTCTGAGAGAGCTGGACCTGAGTCACAATGACCTGCAGGATTCGGGAGTAAAGCTTCTCGCTGATGGACCGAAGAATTTACACTGTCAACTCAACAAACTGAGGTAAATTAAAGATGCCCTCTCTGGTCCTGATCTCCTGGGCCCAGTTGCTCAAAAAGTTTGCTGGTTTTTCAAAGCGAAATTGGATTGGATCATCCTGATCCAGACCTACTTTTTCAGATTACCAGATCTGGATTACTAGTGCTCTATGGAGCCCCTAAAGGGACATGGTGATGTTTGTAATATATCAGCAGATTTTTTTGAACGAAGATTTCAAGATTTGATCCAATGCGATAGCTGAAATCCATTCAGATTACTTTAGAACAACTGGGCACTGGGTGTTTGTAATATATCAGCAGACCTCAGTGTGTCTGAAGACTTTGAGTTTGTATTTGCTCCAGCCTGTTTAACCCTCATGTGGCCTTTCGGGCCTTCGGACCCCATTTGATGTTTCCCTCATAAAAAAAATAAATAAAAAAAAAATGGTTCACTTCATCTCAGTGGCTTGAGATTTTGTGACTTACCTATCTACACACACACAAAAACTGGGCTTGATTCAGTTGTTATAATGGTATGTAAAAAAAGTCACACTCAGGGTCTTCTACATCGAAAATGAATGGGAAAGGTGATTTTTTTTCTGTTCTTTTTTTCTTTTTCATTTTTCAATAAAATCAGTAAATCCAGCATTACGAAGACCTGGTACTAGAACACAAATGCAATGTGGAACAAACATGCTCATTCACACACACAAACAAACAAAAACAGACTTCATACCCTTCAAACAACAACAACAAATTCTAACGTTTCACAAAAATACTGATTTTAATGTATTTTATAATGTTTAAATATATATATATATTTTTTTTTTTTTTTTTTTTTCACAAAATATTTCAAAAAAGTTGTGATAGGAACAGTTGGTCACATCCAGAAAAATGAATGGATCTCTATGACCCTCTGCTGCTAAATAAAATTGTATGTTTTTTATACAGTCGCTCTGTAAATGTGTGTCTGAACGGACGCCAAAGACCCTGTGTGTAAAGGGGAAATGAGAAAATAATTTTTTCACTGATTAAAGTGTCAAAGTTGTGAGAAGTGGAGATGAACAAAAACAATCAGTCAATTCTGCTCCATCAACACTGTGACATTGAGTAAAACACTGAACCCAGAGTTACTGACCTGTAATCAGTGATCTGTGGAGAAAAAGTGACACACTGAATAAATTAATCACTTTACTTAAATCAGACTTAAAGGGATAGTGCACCCAAAAATGAAAATTTTGTCATCATTTACTCACCCTCATGTTGTTCCAAACCTGTATGAGTTTCTTTCTTCTGTTGAACTTAAAAAAAGATATTTTTGTTCTACGATGGAGTAGAGACCTGTACTCCCGTGGGACCCAATGCAACAGAGTGTGGCGCGGGACAAGATTTGATGGGCGCGGGCGGTTAGATGCTTATGTGTGCGGGTTGTCTAAACATAAAATATCTAAAAACTAATAAATTGCTATTCATATATTGCACAAAAGCAACAACAACAACTAATATAAAATAAAAACAATTTACAGTCACAAGCATATGCGAGATTCTATTTATAACACGTTTGCAGTGTTGAGCAGTGTAGCCAATCACAGACATATCTGTTGATTTCTGAAACGCAATGGCCAATCAGAGGTGTTTATGTTAGAATCCTCTCACCACTCAAAACGCCAGAGTTTTTGTGCTGAAATTTGCGCGCTCACGAATCCTATTATAACACACAAAGTGTAAACATTATGAAAGATTTATTGTTCATATATTCATTGTGTTATAACAGAGCTTTGTGAGATAGCAATGAACGGAGATGTCAGCTTTTTAGTCATTATAAAGGGAGCGCTCTTTGCGCGCATTCTGCCATACCAAACCATGCAGCAGCAGCTTGCTTTTCTGTTGAAACTAACTGTGGTTTGTGAAAGCTGATGCTTTAATCACAAATATTTCATCGGAAGCGTTTATGCTGGGATGTTGTGGGGACACAAAACTTAATATTTCATGTAAATTTCATGGATGTATTGACAAAAATCTATATAGGCTACTTTTATGCAGGATTTTGCGGGCGGTAGTGGGACAAGATAATATATTATTTTGTGGGAGTGGGACAGAATCCTGCGGGAGCGGATGGGTGCGGGACTGAAAAATCCATCCTGCGCAGGTCTGATGGAGGTCAATGGGTGCCGTCAACTTTTTGATTACCAACATTCTTTAAAATATCTTCTTTTGAGTTCAAAAGAAGAAAGAAACTCATACAGGTTTGGAACAACATAAGGGTGAGTACATTTTTTTTATTTTGGGGTGAACTATCCCTTTAAGGAAACACATCAACTATAAATTACACAAGTAGTATATTTATTTCCATTGGTTTTTCTACATGAAATGACAGCAAGTTAAATGTGTATGAATAGAAATTCAAAATTGTGGTTTTCCCTATATCCAAATTAAACTATATTGCCCAATCTTTCTTTTTACTTTCCAACACTACAACTGATACAATATATTTGACTGTGTGTGTGTGTGTGTGTGTGTGTGTGTGTGTAGATTATCTGGCTGTATGGTGACAGAGGAAGGCTGTTGTTTTCTGGCTTCAGCTCTGAGTTCAAACCCCTCACACCTGAGAGAGCTGGATCTGAGCTACAATCACCCAGGACAATCATTAGTCAAGCTGCTCTCTGATCCAAACTACAGACTGGACAAACTCAAGTATGTTCAACACTAACAATCATCCTGTCATGTGTGTTTGGACATGTGTGTGCTATAAACTCATATGTTCATGTGTGCTATAAACTCATATGTTCGTCTGAAGATGATCTTGATTCAGATCAGCAGCTGCTTGTGAGTCATAACAGCAGCATCTGAGAAACAGACTCAATCTCTGATCCCAAAACATCAATTCAAAGCTTGTTGCTGCTCTAGAAAGTAAATTCTCAGTGCTGTCAGAGACATGAAGCAAAAACAGATCCAAGATACAGACTCAGAGATCACAGTCTAAATGAGAAGAAATGATATTTGTCCTCATGATACTGAATAAAGCAGAGCATCTGAACAGCAGGAGATTTCTGCAGTTAGTAGATGAATATCAGTTATTGATTAAAACACTTGAACAAATGAAAGGATAAAGACACAATTGATCAGTGAATGTAAAGGTGAGTCTGTAGATCAAGACTTGAGGATCTTATTCAGTGATAGAGGCTGTGAATCAGGAACTACATCAAATGATGGAGGACAGACAGAAGATCTCAAAGGATCTTCATCAGAAGAGACACCGGCCTGAGTTTGAGATATAGTTCACTATTTTCCAGGTCTTAAGATATATGATAACTTTTGTGTGATGAACAGACTAAAATTTAAGTCATTCACATGTTCCTTATGAGCTCAGATCAGACTTCTCATGTTTGCAATTTAAAAATGTTACTTAATTTTGTTTTTGATAAATTAGTGTTTAGTTGACAAAATCATTTTCAATTTAATACCCACTTTTAGTTTTAATAAAAAATCATTATGTAAACTGATTGTGACTATTTGTTTTTATAGTGTGGATCATGGAGGAGAGATCAGGATTACAGCAGGACCACAGAAATGTAGGACACACACAGCTTGGTCATTGTTGTTTTGATATGTTATAAATGTTATAATCTCTTCTTGTGTTCAGATGCATGTGATCTCACACTGGATTTAAACACAGCACACACTCGTCTCGCTCTGTCTGAGAGGAACAGAAAGGTGACGTATGTGAAGGAGAAGCAGCCGTATCCTGATCATCCAGAGAGATTTGATGAGTGGCCTCAGGTTCTGTGTAGAGAGAGTCTGACTGGACGCTGTTACTGGGAGGTTGAATGGAGCGAATGTCTTAATATATCAGTGACGTATAAAGGAATCGGCAGGAAAGGACAGAGTGATGATTGTGTGTTTGGATCCAATGAAAAGTCCTGGAGTCTGGACTGTATTAATAACAGATTCACTGTCTGTCACAATGAGATCACAGAAATATCTGCTCCTTCACGTCTCTCTATCAGAGTAGGAGTGTATCTGGACTGGTCGGCCGGCACTCTGTCCTTCTACAGCGTCTCTGACACACACACACTCACACACTTACACACATTCAACAGCACATTCACTGAACCCCTCTATGCTGGATTTAGGGTTGATTCTGATAGTTCAGTGTCTCTGTGTGAGATTAAACATCTTCCTGTGAGAAACAACTGAGACACACAGATGAGTGAAAGAAACACACTCACATTATCTCTCTCTTTAACTCACACAGCTGTAAACTCTTTCTCTCTTCTCATCTTAATTTCAGTGTGTATATAGAAACACACACACTGACTTCAGTCTAAATGAGACACACCACAGACTTCTATTGTGTTTCTATAAAGACATTTGAATGCGGCTCAACAGGAGTTTTGTCTTTCTAAGTCTCTGAGCGCCACCTGGAGGAAGATTGAGTTTCTTGCTCACAGGAAACAGTTCTTAGGGTTTGTTCTGTTACTATGGTAACAGGGTCAGGTCAGAGCTCATCTTCTAAACACACTTCAATACAAATGTTAAAGGCTGTGGAGCTCATCTTACTATATACAAGCATTCAATTGTAGTTTCATCAACTAATAAGTTTTTTTCTGACAATGTTTTTTTTTTTTTTTTTTTTTCAAATGTCTTTGATATTTAATGTGTTTAGCACTCAACATTGGTCAACACTATTATAAATATATTGTTATAAAAATATATGTTCAGATTATAAATATGTGAACATGGAGAACTTTTTAAAAAACGCTGTTTCTGTAATGCTGTATTTAATAAAGTCTTGTTTATGTTTGAAAGACTTAAAATCTGGTTTGAACCTCCAATCACAAGCAGCTTTTCCACAAGCTGATGTAAATACTAATATATAGAAGCTGCACAATGTCATTCACACAAATACAAATTGACAGTCTTTTACCAATAAAATGCTAAAATATTTTTCTCATCCAATTTTCTCGTCCAAACTGAAATGTAACCAACAGACTGATTAGAAATGTTCAAAAGCATTTATATATTTATGTATTTTTAAACAAAACACAAAATGTGATGCTCCATCAAGGTTCAATAAATGAAAGATGTTTTTTTTTTTTTTTTTTGTTTTTTTTTTTTGGATAGGTCTACCATTATTTTGGAAATTATCACAAGGACCATTATTTTTTCAGAAGTTTTTGTATTTAAATAAAAATGTGTATATCAAACATTCATGCAGATAAGAACTGTGAAAAAAGAATTTTACAGCTGACAAGAAGTACTTGCTGATGTTGAAACAATGTCTGTCTGTTGTAGAGAAGCCACAGTATTTGATGTTCTCGCCTCTGTAATATCTCACCCCTGTGGTGACCTTTAAGTGTAGGTCTTTCTTGTCTGGTCCTCAGGTTCTTCATCACTGCAGTGTTCAGGATGTTGGTGATACTCATCTCCTTCCAACACTAAATGTCATCCAGCAGGAGGCGCTGACGCTTAAAGAATTAACTTTAACTAACATAACCTGAAGTCTGAATGACTGAGAATGATGATAATGTAAATGATTGACAGTGATAACAATGATAATGGTTAATGATGGTAATAATAATGAAGACAAATGCTGAATTAATGTGCAGTTTTACTAATAACATTGACGATGATTTGATGAGGTAACAGAAAGCACCTCAAGGAATAGTTTATCCAATAATAAAAAACACCATTAAATATTATTTTAATATTATTTGTAATGAAATATAATGTCATTATATATTTTGGCCATTTTTTAAACAGAAAACACAACAGCATAAGAATAAGGAACAACATGACATAAAATAACTCGCCCTCATGATGTTTCAAACACTTTGCTGTTACTTTTTCTAACCAAAAGAGAATGTTTAAAAATGTTCATGTGGTTTGTTTCATATGAAAGTTCATGGTAACAATGTCTGTAAAGAAGCTATACAAAGGACAAAAACATCAAACAAGTGTCATAACAGTGCTCCATGAGAGTCATTCACTATATTTCAGTTCTTCTGAAGTCACCAATCAGGCGTACATTATGAGCACTGACAGGTGAAGTGAATAACACTGATGATCTCTTCATCACGGCACCTGTTAGTGGGTGGATATATTAGGCAGCAAGTGAACATTTTGTCCTCAAAGTTGATGTGTTAGAAGCAGGAAAAATGGGCAAGCGTAAGGATTTGAGCGAGTTTGACGAGGACCAAATTGTGATGGCTAGATGACTGGGTCAGAGCATCTCCAAAACTGCAGCTCTTGTGGGGTGTTCCCGGTCTGCAGTGGTCAGATCTATCAAAAGTGGTCCAAGTAAGGAACAGCGGTGAACTGGCGACAGGGTCATGGGCGGCCAAGCCTCATTGATGCACGTGGGGAGCGAAGGCTGGCCTGTGTGGTTCGATCCAATAGACGAGCTACTGTTGCTCAAATTGCTCAAGAAGTTAATGTTGGTTCTGATAGAAAGGTGTCAGAATACACAGTGCATCACAGTTTGTTGCGTATGGAGCTGCATAGCTGCAGACCAGTCAGGGTGACCATGCTGACCCCTGTCCACCGCCGAAAGAGCCAACAGTGGAGCATCAGAACTGGACCACGGAGCAATGGAAGAAGGTGGCCTGGTCTGATGAATCACGTTTTCTTTTACATCACGTTGATGGCCGGGTGCGTGTGCGTCGCTTACCTGGGGAACACATGGCACCAGGATGCACTATGGGAAGAAGGCAAGCCGGCGGAGGCAGTGTGATGCTTTGGGCAATGTTCTGCTGGGAAACCTTGGGTCCTGCCATCCATGTGGATGTTACTTTGACACGTACCACCTACCTAAGCATTGTTGCAGACCATGTTCACCCTTTCATGGAAACAGTATTCCCTGGTGGCTGTGGCCTCTTTCAGCAGGATAATGCTCCTGCCACAAAGCAAAAATGGTTCAGGAATGGTTTGAGGAGCACAACAACGAGTTTGAGGTGTTGACTTGGCCTCCAAATTCCCCAGATCTCAATCCAATCGAGCATCTGTGGGATGTGCTGAACAAACAAGTCCGATCCATGGAGGATCCACCTCACAACTTACAGGACTTAAAGGATCTGCTGCTAACATCTTGGTGCAGATACCACAGCACACCTTCAGGGGTCTAGTGGAGTCCATGCCTCGACGGGCCAGGGCTGTTTTGGCAGCAAAAGGGGACCAACACAATATTAGGAAGGTGGTCATAATGTTATGCCTGATTGGTGTACATTACTACAGTGATATTTAACCCGTCCATTATTGCTGTGGAAAGAATTGCGCTTTTGGGGTTATTCATGGTCTGTTAAAAGTACCTTGTTATCTCATTGTACCCAGTTAAAAAAAAAAAAAAAACGTATTATTGTGTTCACAGAGCGAGTCTTTCACTGGTTGTTTACAGCTTAACAGAAGTTACACCCATAATTCACACAAAGCATCATAGGGTGTAGGAATAAGGTGGATAGGTTTTTCAGATTAATCAAATATTCACAGAAAAAGGTAAGAAAAATGGTTCTTTTAAAACTGATCCCCCAAACTTTCTCAGTTTGTGTAAATCTACTTAGGGTTCAGAGAATTTCTTTGTTCCACATTAATTTCACACATTTCTGGTACAAATATGTGGCTTTGTTTCATTAATACAGTGTATAGATTTTTTTATTTACCCTGAAAGAAGGGAAGTGAAATGTGACAACATGCCCCATAGGTGGGGCACATTGTAACATGACCGTATGGCAGTTAAAATGTTATCTGATTTAATTAAAAAATATACATGACAAACTAAAATATTCTGTCAATAAAAGACAATTATTATTTTTTCATATAAAATAATAGAATTTTAGAAATTGAATTTAAATAATTTTGTAGTTTGACAATGAACACTCTGTAAAACACAGCTATACAGCCCAGGTCAAAACAATACAGACAAACAGATGAAGAAACACATTCAGAAAAACACAGAGCTGAACAAAACACTGTCCTTCCTCCACTCACAGCTCTCACAGAACAGGGTATAAATAGACGAGCCAGTACAAATGCTGTAAATGTCTTGAAATAATGAAAAGAAATAATTGAGAAAAAGTTGTGACAACTAGCCCCTACGTCATCTATATTTATGCATTTGTCAGACATGCATTGCATTCATGATTGTATCTGTTCATGCTGTGGAACAAACATCACAGAATCACTGTACAAATGTGTAGAATATCAATCATAATCATCTCATCAGGAGATTTCTCTCATTTTGATCTGTAAATCATGTGTTGTCCTCCTCCAGGTGAAGGAGTTTGATTCGATCTCTCGTCTCGACCAGTGGCAGACCACCATGTTGCTGCGTATCAAGAAGACCATCCAGGGTGACGCCGGTGACCTGAAGTGATGCGTCCTGGACAAATACTGTGGCATAATATCTAGTTTAATTTCTTACCGTATCGTGTGTGTGTGTGTGTGTGACAATCTGGTTGAACATTTCTGTAGTGATACTAGCTCAAATATCAGCCGTTTCTTGGAAAGTTCATGGGGAACTTGCATTGCAATTGCAGAAAATAGAGGTATATACAATATTAATGTGGATAATTCTCTCATGGAAGGCATTTCTCTATCCCTTTACTTCTCCATGAGGAAATCTTTACCGTACACCCTTGTTTGTACTTGTGTGTGGCATGCGAGACCCGTAGAGCTGTTCTCTTTCTAATGTTCACCTCAGTGTTGTCACTGGCATTGTCATGCATGATAAATGTGTAAAGTGTGTTTATGTGCTGTAGAATATCAGGATTTTGTGAGTGCACTTTATTTCAGACTTCATCATCTGTCTGTAAACACATCGCCTTTGCTCACTTTAACCATTTTTGTGCCATTGGCCTCAGAAAAGCTTCCTCGCGTTGTCTTTGTCGATATGGCGGTGTCAGTTCTGTCGGAGTATTTGCTTTAGTGGTTGAATTAAGCGTCGTTCATGTTTCATAATCAGTAGAATAGTGTCTCTTGCTCACTAATGAGTGATTTTTCACAGTGTGATATTACTGAAAGCCTTGATTCTCTAATGCAGATCATGTTGAATATGTACATGTATGTTCTGATCGCTGATTTCTTATGTATTATTTGTAATTTTATGTTTAATTGTTTGTCGCTTCACATGGATACGGGGCATTGGTTGTTTCAGGCATTCAGAACTTATGAATTATTATTTTAATTTAAGTGCTTCTTCTTGTGTTTTGAAGTTCTTTACACTGTTGTTGAGACTTTAATGAAGAATAAACAGCTTTACTCTTTGTGTCAGTAATAAAATGATGTTGATTGAATGCTTTATCTAATGTGTTATATGACTGACAGGGAATCAGAAATGTATGTTAAAATGTACTTTAAAATAGGGAAGTCTTTGTCACTGAGACGTTTTATTAAATGTTCTAACTATTTATTCAAAGAGAAATGAATAAATGATCATCCACATCATGTCTGAAGTTTATGGTCATATTTTATATTCATGTTCATGGAAACTCTGGACTTAATTCAGTTCGAACAGCAAAAATCTGCAGTAAAACATTTTTCTGAAAGATTTCAAATGTTGTAAGTATGTAGATCTATTTTAGAGTGAATAATGAAGAGATCATCTAACTTACGCTTTAATCTTTGCAATATTTTATAGATCACTGGAAGAGACGAGTCCTTACAGCAAGAATGAAGCTGCAAAATATATTTAGACAAAATGGTAACAGTTTAACAAGGTTTCATTTGTTAACATTAATGCAATTATCTAACATGAACCAACAAGGAGCAATATTTTTTAAATAATTAATCTTAGTTAATGTAGTAAAAATGTAATAATGTTAGTTCACATTGCATTAATGTTAACAAATATAACTTTGTATTTCAAAAATTACCATTGACTAAAACTAATAAATGCTGTAGTTCATGTTAACTAATATATAACTAATATATAATAACTAATATATAACTGTCTCCCTGTAGCACTGTCTCAGGCATCTTACATTACAGACATTTCAGTCTATTCCTCTGTTCACATCTGCAGTCTTCACACCTCCTGCAGCAGGACTAAGGCACGTTCACACAGGTGATCAGAGACCCTCGGCATCTTTATTCTGGTGTTTTTCAGAGTCAGTAGAAAGGTCTCTTTAGTGCCCTAAGTTATTCAATCTCTGTGACCTTGATTGACCTTGATAGGTGCAATAATTGAAAAACATGACAAACATTGTTAAAACCCTTTCTAATAAAGATCTGTAAAGCTTATTTGGATTGTACAAAATTATCTTTAAAATACAGTATCCTGAAAATTGACTTTTGTTTATTTTGCTGATTTTGTCATCTTTTCTTAGTGTTTTATTTCATTTTTTTAAACAACAAATCCAGTTATATAAATGTATTACATTAAATAAATATTATAACAAGAACAGAAGTGATTACTCTATGAATGTAACTCAAACTGAAAAGACATTTAAAAATTCAAAACAATTATGTGAAATGAAGCAATGCAAAATGTGAGTTTCTGAGGTAAATATTAAAACAGGGCATTGGCACTCAATGGGAACTTTAAATAAAACTAAACTATAATTACCTATCATAATTATAATATTTTAAACAAAACTAATATTCTTTAAGTAGCTGCTGGCATATGTCCAAGAAGACTGTCATCACAACAAAGCTCCAAAGCTGCACTGTATTCAATCAATTAAACACTGCAGAGTTTATTATAATGACTACTAGATTAAGAACACGTTTACCTCAGTATGAAGATTATGTAGTTAATTGCATTTGCTTGTGAGTCTTTCATTCATCATGATATTCAGTAAAATATGAGAAAACAGGAAACATTTGTAGTTTGGTGTTGATAAAGGGTACGTGAGTCTTACTGTGGATGCTGGAAAACACTGAATATAACAAAATAATCCAGAAATTAAGGATGACAGAATATTTGGTAACACTTTACAATAAGGTTTATTAGTTAAACATTAATTAATGTATTAACTAACATAAACTAAACAATACATTTGTTACTGTATCAATCTTCGTTTAATTAACATTAGTTAATGAAAATGCAGTTGTTCATTGTTTGTTCATGTTAGTTCACAGTGCATTAACTAATGTTAACAATTAATGATGTATTAGAAAATGTTGAAATTAACATTAACAAAGATTAATAAATACTGTAGAAGTGCAGTTCATTATTAGTTCATGTTAACTAATGTTAACTAATGAACCTTATTGTAAAGTGTTACTGAATATTCACACCAGGCTATAGCTTATATACTTTTTATTAGGCCACAGACACATTTGTATTTTTTTATTTCAGGTTGTCAACACTATGCAGTACTGCAGTCACAGAATGATAACGAAGGAAGCAGACTAATCAAACTATTCAAAAACATTTTAAAGCCTCACAAATAAAAAACGCTAAACAGAAAACACATCAGTGTAAAACAAGGTTTGCTCTTCATATCCTTACTTTAACAAATGATCAAGATTCTCACTGGTCATGTGACACTGTCGAAAGTGAAACTAAATTTTTTTTTCGTGAACAAATACAGTTTTGGACATATAGGGTAATAAAAAATACCTTTTAAAATACCTTACAGTAACTACAAATAAGCATGTAAAGCAAATATCTTTTTTTAAAAAATTCAGTGCGCAGCAAGTCCCGCCCCAATCTCACCTTTTTCCTCTTACCTGTTTCAGCTGGACTCCATCTGTGAGACGAAGAGCAAAAACAACATCAAGAGAGAAAAGCTGTTTGAGAAAAATATGAATCAGTTTGATAACATCAGATCAGTTTAATGCTGTTTTCGACACAGAATGGATTCATGAACTGAATGAAGTTTGTGTTTGATGATCTTCATCGTTGAGACAGAGGTAAGTTTGAACTGGATTCATTAGCAAAGTAAATCAGTATGAATCTGCATGTGTAAATACTTATTTATATCCTCTTGTAATGAAAGAGTATTTTCAGGTGCTTTACTGAGAGTTTTTCTAGTCAAACAGATGGTCTGTGTCGCAGTTTTTTTTTTTTTACCACCGTGGTGATAATGGACCAAAGTTATGTATGTGTCTGTGTAGGTCTATATATACATATACATAGTTGGTCCAGTTTTACTAAAGCCAGTAAAACATATTAGTAAATTAGTAAAATATTAGTAAATAATGGTAGCCTAGCTAAATAATATAAGAACGTTAAACATTATTTAAAAAACATTTGTTTTATATTTCCCCACAAGATGCGTCATAGCCTGCGCTTTGAGAGGAATGAGGAACACGAACAGGAAAGATCTCTTTTAAAATATCTTAGTTTTCTCCTGAAGTTATAAGCAACTGACACTTGTTGTAAAAGGTCTGAAGAGCGAATTTTATCTTCCGCAGGGGAAAGACATTTAGGCTATTTTTGATTTTGTACTACCAGAGAAAGCGAAACTAAAATAATGCGAATATAATAGGCCTAACTGACCATAAGCACGATTACTTCCTGGTTTTCGTTGAGCCAGCTTGGAACTGCTGTCATTCTGCTGTACATCGACACAAAACCATAATAGTTGACTTTTTAATGCTGTATTTATATTTTAATGCAGTAATCACTTTTACCTAATTTGCAACAAATCAGTTTTATTGATTGCAATAAAGACGAAGCTACTGGGAACACGCAACATTTTTCCAGCGCTTCAATGTTATTTTTAATGTGATGACCAAAAACATTATTTGTTCATCCTTCTGAGATTATCTTCATTTGTAAAACTGAACGTTTCAAGATGTAGGAAATCCAACATTTGATAGAAAACACTTTTATTTAAAAAAAAAAAAAAAAAACATTAATTATCACTATAACCAGCAGGTGGCGGCAGAGGAGCATTTATTTGTGTATATTTTAGCATTTCCTTTAATCGTTTTTCACTCAGTTTAGCTTTTGAATAGGCCTAAATATATAACCTTTTAAAATAACTAGGTTTAAACATACATTTTGTCAAGGTAAAGTATGAAGTACTCTCAAAATCTCAAGAAAATAACTTTTCTTGTGAATGAATTACACAGAAAGCAAGCACCGCTTTATCATCACAGAAGCTGTCACTGCAAACTCAATGATTTCAGCACACTTGTGAAAACTCATTTTTTATTCAATGAATCTAACTAAAGTGCACAATAAATCTTTAATTTACAGAGTGTTGACACATTTTTTTTTTTTTACACAAGAAAGAGAGAAAACTGATGGTTGAATTGAATTTTGCCGAGGAGGAACACTGAGATACACTTTTTTATGTCTTACGTTTGAATAACTAAATTAACGCTAGGCCTGACTATTTACATGACTATATTCTGATTATAAACTAAGTATTACACTATTTATTTACTCACCCTCAAGCCATCATAGGTGTACAGTATATGACTTTCTTCTTTCAGACAAATACAATCAGAGTTATATTAAAAATATTCTGGCTCTTCCAAGCTTTATAATGGTAGTGAATAAAGGATGAGATTTTGAAGCCCAAAAAGTGCATCCATCATAAAAGATATCCAGACGGCTCCAGGGGGTTAATAAAGGCCTTCTGAAGTGAAGCGATGCATTTGTGTAAGAAAAATATACATATTTCCTCTGATAATCAGGTGACCAGATCGCAAAACAGAATACAAAGCCGACAAAGCTTAAATTTATGGGCTCACGTACCTCATTCGACATGAATCCAAATGTTTCCATGACTGTAATGTCACATTTAATTGCTACCCTATTATTTCCTTTGTAAACAAAGTTTTGTGCTTCACTCGTGTCATAATATTCATGTAAAACAACATTCACATTCCAAAAAAGTGTTTTGGCTTACAAAAATATGATGTGGTAATAAAACAACTGTTCAGCAAAATTGAGAAATTCTGTCTAACTTTAGATTACATTTTCTTTCTTCTGCGCACCACAGATGAGAATCCTGAGGCCACCTCTACCACGACATTCATATTCTTATTAATATTTTCATTCTGTATGTCTAAATTGTTGTTCATTTCTATTCTGTGTGTTTCAGTAGTTCTGCCTGTAAAATGAGTCTTGATGAGCAGAGAAAGAAGGGAGTTTCTCTTCAGAAACATAGAGCAGCGTCTCCAGAACCCAGCTGTGTGTCTATGAAGAGTAACACATCCATGTGCCGTCCACCTAATCTCAGTGATGGAGCAGTGACCTCTGACCCTGAGTGAGTACAATGTGATTTCACTGCTAGAGCGAGACATTTCAAAGACAGTCTTCAATTGGTAATTGGTAAATCAAGTCAAATCAGTTTTATTTGTGGAACATAATCACATAAACACCTTGATTACATAATCACGGTGAAAACGTCCATCGCTGAAGTTTCTCACTGGCCATATGATTATACTATACAGTGACAACGTTTTTTTTTTTTTTTTAGTAGTTCAAATGATCATAGAAGTACTGGTATAAGAGTTTATAGTTCAAATATAAAATACAAACATACTGATGTCTACAGTAGCGATCAAAATAGTTATCACTGTTTGAAAATGGCACTTCAAATAACGACTGTGTCATTTACATTGTTTCACAACTAGGTGGCAACAAATGACAAATGAAATGTTAGAAAGTGTGTGTCACTGAATTATTTATCTAAGAGAATGTAGTACTGTAATGTATGATGCTTCTGAAATAAAACTCAGAAAGATGTGATGAATTGTTTTTGTAAATATGACTCATCTTATACATCATGTACAGTCTGTATGATTCAACTTTTCCCCATGGTCTAGTGTTAAAAAAAAAGTAATGTAAAAAACATAAAAAATAAAATAAATAAATAAAAATCTCAATACATATCTTATCAGCACCCAAATATCTAGTGCATGTTTATACTGAACAGTTTATTTAAAAGCAGCAATGGAGCACAAAAATTTATGTGGAAGTTATTTCGTTCTAAACTGCACTGCTACATTACGCACACACACACACACACAGAGAGAGAGTAGCGCGCAGATCGCGCGCGCTCACAGAATCATTCAGTAGCGCAGAAATGTATTGTTCTGTGATTTATCAATAAAATAGCTTATAAACTGAAAAGTTCTAGCACATATTTCTTAGTAAATAAAACCACAGCTTCACTATTTGTACAGAGACGCTGCCAGGTAGAATTAATTCACACACGATCGCTCTCTAACATATAACTACTCTAATATAACGACCCAAAGAACTGATAAAAATAAGCTGCTATGTAAGAGCAGTATTTGTGGGCAGCGTCATATTGCTGTGCACAAGGCAACCCGCGTTCGAGTCTCAGCTCGAGGTTCAGACTTCAGACAGGGCTCGTTCACAGAGCACATTTTTGCTTTCCAAAACGCAAGACACAGGCAGTGGAATGGAGGAAAACGGAAGGTCTCGAAACACGTTTTTTTTTTAAAAAGTTGAACTGATTTGAACTTGAGCGCAGCATCTTTAGAATGCAGTGTGTCTGTCTATAGCACATGTTTTCATAGAAAAACAATGGAAAAGTAGCGCATTGGAATGGAAATGCGCGTTCTGTGTGAACCGCCCCTTATTTGTTTATTAATGACGTCATCATCGACTAGTCAACGTCAGCTCTACTTTAACCACATAAATGTCGACTTTAAAAAATCTGAAGTCGCTCAACCCCTTGTGTACGCACAAAAGTTACAGAACCTGCGCAAAATTCCTTTTATAAAACCCAGTCAGCGGAAGATTGTGTGTACATGCATTTCCACCCCATCTCCTCCCTGAAATAACTAGGGGTGCAACGGTTCTCGGTAAAAAATCGAACCGTATCGTTCTCCACATACTTGTTCATTTCGAATGACGACACGATGTGGAATGAAAATAGCAACGTGTAAAACAGACAGAGTTCTGCTAAGTTAAACGTTCCAGAGCAAGACGCGAAAGAGCTGTGGGAAGATTTGTGTGCGCTCATCCTTTATCTCAGACATCGCGCAAACACGGAGTTCTCTTTCGAACGGACAAATTCCCACAAAAAAATACTAAACATAGTCGGTTATGTCTTGAGTGAATGCATAACAGTCGAAAAAAGAGCATGTGTAACAGTATATGTACTGGATCGTGCATTATGTCTTAAAGGGAAAGAAGCCTGTGTGCCTGTGTTTTTAATGTTAATTAAACAACAAATGGCAAAAAAATCACTACTGCTCTTGACTTAATAGCTTTTGTAACTAAATAATGATTCATCTTTATTTAATTTATACAGTGAAGATAACATGCAGTGTTGTTGGATATTTGATTATTTTATTCATTTTCTGTACCTAAAAACTACTGTTAGATACCTGAAAAGCACTGTTTATTTTATTTGAATCTTTGCTCTACTGTTTTGACTTGTTCTGTTGCTTGTAGTTTGATTATCTGTTCTTATTTTCTTTATTTTTATTTAACAGTTGTTACGTTCCCATTTTTTATATATGGTCTAGGAGCAGAAATAGAAACGAACAATAAAAGCTAGGGGAGACGTTGATGTGCCCGTCTCCAGACCCAGAATCACGACACCACGCCTCTTTGCTGTTCAGAACATTATATCCATAACAATCTTTTATTTAACAAACAAAAAGAGAAGCAAATAATAAATAATAGACTAACTAGTGAAAATAAATTACAGTTTACCTCAGGAAATGGGAGCCCAAAAAACAAACAAACAAAACAACCCCTAACTAATTTTAAAGGAAACTAACTTACCTAATAAAATAAAAATCAGAAGAGAAAAAAAAAAAAAAAAACAATCAACTACCCTTCCTCCTTGTCTAACCACAAAACAAGAGAAAAGGATAACAAAAGAAACATGGGACACCCCACTCCTTACAAATACCGTTAACACACGTTTTCACTACATTGTTTAGTTGAGTAACACACAAGTTACAGAGCAAATTGCTCTGGGAATGGAGACATGAAGGGACACATCAAGCACGACAAACCGCCTCCTCTCTCTCTCTCTCCGTTGACTGGGGACTGCTTATATCCTGTCGGTAATCAGCAGCAGGTGACCGCAATCTGCACATACAATAGAGAAACAAAGACACAAGCAAACACCAGAACTCAGAAACACATTTTAAAAAAACACATACGTCACAGGACGTAACACAGTAGTCCTTTTTCTCTGAACATATCACATACCGAACCGTACTGAAACCATGAGCCTAAAAGCCTATTCTCAATCTTTTCTACTGGCTAAATAGTATTTTTAATTAGTTTAAACAAATCAGATTTATGCAATTTTGCCTATAAGGTAAACATATTTTATGATGTTTATATATTTTGAATGGAAACAGCCTTATTTTTTGCAGTGTAAATAATTGTCTGACTCAACATTTTACGTGACAAAACATTTTAAAATTAAAACGTGCATTTCTTACTGTTTCTTTCAAATTCTGTCCTTCAAATACAATGGTATTTTTCATAATATTGGGAAGACCATGAAAATGGTCATCATTAGGCTTCTGTCTGTCTGTACACGACATACACAACACATGTACAGTGTCCTGCTGTGTGATCTGACTTATTCTAACCGGCTATATATTACTAAGCCATCTGCTTAGACGAAGTCAAGTGCGCATCATTGATCATTATTCATGCGAAAATATTTTCTCAAAACATGAGTTCTTAACATTTACATTTAATCATTTAGCAGACGCTTTAATCCAAAGTGACTTACAAACACAATTTAAAGCAGAATTATCATGCGCCAAGCAATCCTCGCTGTAGTTAAAAACATTAAAACAAGCATGCCACAGAAAAAGTGATCAAAAGCAGCGCATCCACTTAAAATATTTCTTTTTAAATTCATATTAATAAATGTTGTAACTGGATAATAATTTCATGCAATTTCAGTGCTTAACTCCACTAATAATAGTGTGCATATTTTGGCATATGTGGCATATTTAAGTGTGTTTATCAGTTTATCAATTTGTGAGTGGAAAATTGCGCGCACACAGTTCTATGCCCATTTTATGCATACACAACATTTATTTATCAACTGTTCAGCAAAATTGAGAAATTCTGTGTCTAACCTTAGATTACATTTTCTTTCTTCTGCGTACCATAGATGAGAATAATGCAGGCACTCCTGCCACGACATTCATACATTTCTCATTCTGTGTGTCTAAATTGTTGTTCATTTCTGTTTCAGTAGCACTGCCTGTAAAATGAGTCTCGACGAGCAGAGAAAGAAGGGAGTTTCTCTTCTGAAACATACAGCAGCGTCTCCAGAACCCAGCTGTGTGTCTATGAAGAGTAACACATCCATGGGCCGTCCACCTAATCTCAGTGATGGAGCAGTGACCTCTGACCCTGAGTGAGTACAATGTGATTTCACTGATAGAGCGAGACATTTCAAAGACAATCTTCAATTGGTAATTGGTCAATCAAGTCAAATCAGTTTTATTTGTGGAACATAATCACATAAACACCTTGATTACATAATCACGGTGAAAACGTCCATCGCTGAAGTCTCACACTGGCCATATTATTATACTATACAGTGACAACCGTTCTGGATATATGTTCACAAAAGCCACTGCAGTCTGAACAGATAAAATCAGACCTGTTTTCCCCTGCAGTATGTTCAAAGACATTTAGTTCGGTGTTATTGTATCTTTTTCTCAGTTTATGACTGTTAATTACTCTAAATTTGACTGAGGATCTGCTAATGTATGGAACAGTTTGAACCATGTCATAATATGGGTGCAACAGATCACAAAACCCATGGTTCAGATCATATTAGGGTTTTTAAGTCACAGATTGAATTATTTTTTGGAGCAGCAAAAAAAAAAAAAAAAAAAAAAAAAGAAAAAAAGGGGAGTAACTTGGCTACTAACCTATCTAATAAAGTTTAAACAATGAATAGTGGACAGTCAGTAATAAAATAAGAACAAATTACGAGCATAGATAAATATTAGAGGTTGCCAGATAGTGAATTTTACTGATAACGATAACTTGGTTGGACCGCACTGACCGATAACCGATTAATAAACCGATGGTTTTTAAAATGGATTCTGAATGAAAACAAACATAACACTCAAAGTAAAATTGTGTTGAACTTTATTAAAAAAAAACAGTACTGAACCATGAAAATGTACTGTACTTTTTACTTGAAAATATAGAAAAATATAGAAATATTAATGTCTACATAAAGCATACAGACATAAAGACATGATTAAAGACACAAAAAGTCAAACATTTTGCTGAAAACTGCACAATCTTTCAGCCTAGGGTGAAGTCATTATGCACATTACCAACGATTTGGGATAAATATAATGTAATTTAATTGAAAACTATGTGAGTGGAGTGGTAGGATTTTGAACAGCCTCCTGATTCATAGCTTACGCCATCGGTATTATTAATACTAATAATAATAATAAACTTTATTTTCTATAGCGCCTTTAAAAAGTAGCATCTCAAAGTGCTTCACAGAAAGAAAAAAGAAAACATACAATTATACAAACAATATTTTAAAATAAGAGAGATATAAAAACACACACCAAATAAGAACATACTATCAAAAACAAGTAAATGAAAAATTTAACAAATTCAATATAATCAAGTAAAAGCTACCCTAAAGAAATAAGCTGAATTTTGAACAAACTGTAATTTATTTAGGGTAGCATTTGAGACACCGACCAACAAAGCATTATAATCATACATCAAGAAAACACAAAGATGTTGATCAACCACCGGGAGTGACAGCATAGGACGCAATCTGGCAATATTTCTTAGATGGAAAAATTGTCTTTACAGTGTTCTGAACATGGGGAACAAATGTTAAATGTGCATCAAATATCACCCCTACATTTTTTAATTTTGTTTGAAATTCCAGTGTAGAGTCATCTACACTTAAATTTAAAATCCATTTTTTTATCTCACAAATACATTAAGAAAGAGACAAAGCCACATTAACATCAGGTTTTGAATGTACATAAACCTGAGTGTCTTCTGCATAAAAGTGAAAGTTGAGACCAAGTGATCGTAAAAGTTGACCCAATGGATAAATGTAAATGCTAAAAAGTAAAGGGTCCAAAATTGATCCTTGAGGAACACCGGATTTCACCACACTGATGTCAGACCTGCAAACCACCCATAGCGATGAACTGCTTTCGATCTAAGAGATAAGACTCAAACCAGCTTAGTGCAGTCCCAGAAACACCAAAGAATGATCAACAGTGTCGAAAGCGGCACTGAGATCAAGAAGAATCAAGATAGAAAGACAGCTAGAATCGGAAGCAGTTAACAAATCATTAGTGACCTTAACTAAAGCTGTTTCAGTGCTGTGGCGTTTACAGAATCCTGATTGAAGGGCTCAAAAAGATTGTTTGCAGTAAGATGAGAATTCAGTTGATTAGCAACAATTCGCTCTAAGATTTTGGCGAGGAACAGAAGATTGGATATGGGACGGAAATTATTAAGATTATCAAAGTTTTTTTTTTTTTTTGGTACGGGGGTCACAGCAGTAATTTTAAATGCTGCTGGCACTACACCAGTACACAGAGAATCATTTATGATGCTTAATACAGCAGGACATAAAGTAGCAAAACATGAAAACATGAACACTAGCTTTAAATATGCAACTTCACCAGCTAGATATAAACTAATGCAAATAGATTGTAACAATTGTGACATTAAACATTTGGGATGGACATGTGTGTATTTTTGTCACATTGTTTTAATCGCTTGAGGTACTACTAATGTTAGCGCCTCTCAGCCTAGACGGCAACACTTCTGTTCTTTATCTACTAATGCAGCATCTATTCAACAAATTAATTATTCATAATGATATGAAAACATGTACTGTACTGTAGTGTACTGTATACATACTGTTTCGTTGTCTGTGGTTTAAATCCGTATCTGAAGTGGCCCGCTCCATGCAGCATACAGCCTCATGTGTCAAAACAAACTTCACGAGGCATCAGTGATTTGACCTCATCATATAAAGCTATTGTCCCTCTTTAGAAAATTTGGACTAACCCACTCAATTCTTATGGATTCGTTTTACATTTGCTTTATGAACTTTTTAAAGTGTCAAAGTGGTAGTTGCGTAGCTGTCAACGGAGGGACAGAAAGCTCTCAGATTTAATCAAAAAGATCTTAATTTGTGTTCCGAATACAAAAGTCTTACAAGTTTGGAAAGACATGAGGGTGAGTAAATACTGACAGAATTTTTATTTTTGGGTGAACTATCCCTTTAATCAGGAGTTTTGAGCATTCTCACATAACTCTGTCCTCATTCATTTGCATGTTCATCTGTAAGTGTTGTGTGGGCTGTTTAATATTAGGATTTTGTTTAAAATGCATTTTCTGGATTTTAACGCTTTTTCACAGTGATTTATTTTTTTGTGTTATTTCATCTCACTGTTTCTGCAGAGTGAATAGAGATGATGAGATTAGATCAGTGACACCCCATCTGACCTGCACTGACTCCGACTGTCAAACCCTCATCAGACAGAGAGTCAAAGACCAGCACAAAACCAGCATGAAGAACAAGTATGAGAGCTTATTTGAGGGAATCAAACTAGAAGAGAATCAAACCCTCCTGAACAGGATCTACACACAGCTCTACATCATAGAGGGAGAGAGTGAAGGGGTGAATGAAGAACATGAGGTTTTACAGATGGAGAAAACAGCCAGAACACAAGACACTCCAATCTACTGCAATGACATCTTTAAACCCTTACATCAACCAGGATGTGAGGAGAAAGACAAAATCAAGACTGTTCTTACTAAAGGCATCGCTGGAATTGGAAAAACCGTCTCTGTGCAGAAGTTCATTCTGGACTGGACCGAGGGAAAAGCCAATCAGGATGTAGATTTCATGTTTGTGCTTCCATTTCGAGAGCTGAACTTGATTAAAGATCACCAGTACAGTCTTCACAGACTTCTGCTGGACTTTCATCCTGAACTTCAAGATCTGGACTCAAAGATTTATGAGGAGTGTAAAGTTGTGTTCATCTTTGATGGTCTGGATGAAAGCAGAATCACACTGATGTTTTCAGATGATGAGAAAGTTTGCGAGGTGAATGAGTCTTCATCAGTTTGTGATGTGAATGAGTCTTCATCAGTGGGTGTGTTGATGTCAAACCTCATCAGAGGAGAGCTGCTTCCCTCTGCTCTCATCTGGATCACCTCCAGACCAGCAGCAGCCAATCAGATTCCTCAAAATACATCAACCGTGTGACAGAAATTCAGGGATTCAATGAGCCTCAGAAGGAGGAATATTTCAGGAAGAGAATCAGTGATGAGCATCAAGCCAGCAGAATCATCTCACACATTAGAAGATCAAGAAGCCTCCACATCATGTGTCACATACCTGTCTTCTGCTGGATCTCAGCCACTGTGCTTCAAAACCTCCTGAAACAAGATGACAGTGCAGAAATCCCTCAAACTCTGACTGAAATGTACATCCACTTCCTGCTGACTCAGATCAACATGAGGAATCAGAAGTATGATGAGAGAGATCCAGAGAAACTCCTGAAGTCCAACAGAGATGTGATTGTGAAACTTGCTGAACTGGCTTTCAAACAGCTGATGGAGGGCAATGTGATGTTCTATGAGGAGGACCTGATTGAGAGCGGCATAGACGTCACTGACGCCTCAGTGTATTCTGGGATTTGCACTGAGATCTTTAAGGAGAAATCTGTGATTCATCAAAGGAAAGTCTACTGCTTCATACATCTGAGCTTTCAGGAGTTTCTAGCTGCTTTATATCTGTTTTACTGCCATGTGGTCAAGAATGAGAAATCACTGAAATCGTTTCTGAATGAAAGATATAGGGGTTACAGTCAGAAAAACTCTCTGGATGAGCTACTAAAAGCAGCAGTTCATAAATCATTACAGAGTGAAAATGGACACCTGGATCTTTTCCTGCGTTTCCTGCTGGGCGTCTCACTGGAGTCCAATCAGAGACTCTTACAGAATCTACTGACACACACAGAGAACAGCTCAGAGAGCATCATGAGAATCACACAGTGCATTAAAGACAAAATCAAGGGTAATGATTTTTATGATAAGAGATATGAACGTCTCTCAGCTGACAGATGCATCAATCTGTTTCTCTGTCTGCTGGAAATGAAGGATCAGACTCTGTACAGAGAGATTCAGGAGTTTGTGAAATCAGAGAATCACTCAGTGAATCGACTCTCTCCGTCTCACTGCTCAACAATCGCCTACATGCTTCAGATATCAGAGGAGGTGCTGGATGAGTTTGATCTGAAGAAATACAACACATCAGATGAGGGTAGAAGGAGACTGATACCAGCTGTGGTGAACTGCAGAAAAGCTCTGTGAGTATTCATTTATGTGATTGGAGAAACTTTTTTGTTTTGTTGTAATACAATAACGCTGTAATTCCTGTCAATTCATGACACTGTTTTTTTTTTTTTTTTTTTTTATTGGACAACAATTTAAAGGGGAATCAAACAGTTTGAAGAGGACAAAACTGGTTTAATTTAAACAGAAATCCAGAAAACATGAATAGTGTCAGTGCAGCAAAAGACAAAGACAGTGATAAACTGTGAAGATGAATGATCAGGACTTGAATGATAAAGTACTTTACTGCTTGATGTACAAGAACAGTGACTGTCATTCTTAAATGTTTTGATCTCTTGTTTTATTTAAACATTTTACTGCACTGTTTTGTCAGATCAGTTGCTGTGGAATATAAATCAAAGTGTATCGGTCATGTGATTTCAGCAAACAGAGCTTTACCTGCATCAAATATGACTAACTTGTCTTGAGTCAGTTTTATAATAACCTTATAATAAAAACCTGATTGTCAGTCAATATTCAGAGTTCATCCCTGATGAAAAATAGAGTATTAGACGTGTGATCAATGTGCAGAAAACAGAAAACAATATTTTAATCCACCATTTCCTACACTGTTAAAAAATTATTGTAATTTTACAAGAAATTCTTGGCAACTAATTGCTGTAAATTTACATTAAGTAATATACAGGTAATATACTGTTTTTTTAATACAATAAAGTACTGTATTTATACAGCAGGTTAATTAGGTAATTAAGTGATTAATTGAGTGATGATTGTTCGATTATTGAAGACACCTAATGATAACAAGCAGAATTTTATGGCTCCCATCATGCATTGCGGCATGAAGTACGTCACCATTGTGATGTATATATAAGTGATGTGCAATTGTTAATACATAATCTATTTAATCAAAAACTACACTCTGAGTAAGATTAGTAAATCAGTCTATTACATTATGATTATATTCTTATCAAAGTCGAGTCAAACTGCCTAACTAAAGCAAGCACTAACCACCGTGATGGTGACTTCAGCCAGAACTTATTTTATATCATCAACATCTAATCCTCTGTTAATTCTCAATGAGAGCTTCTGTAGACGTCTGACAGAAATAAAGTCATTTTGGTTAGTAATAAGTGAATCTGGTAAGGCTGTTTGTGAAGTTGTTTAATCCTCCTCTGCTGAGACCTTCAAAAATGTATTGTCTTCTTTTATCTTCAGTTAATTTCATCTTAAGGATGTGGCTGGAAGTCAGTTGTAGTTCTTGTGTTTCTCTTTTTTTCTGTTCTTGTTGTTTGTCTGTCTTCAGTGATTCTGTAACAGCATGTGTTCATCACTAATGCTCAATCATCACTTTATTAATCACTTAATTATCTAATTAACTTCAACACTGATTTAGTGTTACCTTTTCACACTCTGAGTGTGGACTCATAAACACCAGCAGTGTTAATTTAACACTGAGGATTTTGATATGCGGTGGCTGTAAATAAATGCTTCTACAGTGTAGTTACAATAATTTTACAGGACTGTCCATAAATTTTCCATCATGCATTTACATTTACAGTTAAAACATGAATACAATGCGTTGTTGTAAAATTTATTGTAGAAATTACATCAATTGCTAACAGTGTATTTCATCCTGTGTTACAGACTCACTGACTGTAATCTCACTGATCAGTGCTGTGAAAGTTTGTCTTCATGTCTACAATCATCAAACTCACTGAGAGAGCTGGACCTGAGTCACAATAACCTGCAGGATTCAGGAGTGAAGCTTCTCACTGATGGACTGAAGAATTTCCATTGTCAACTCAACAAACTGAGGTAAGAAAAACAGATAAAGGTTCACTTGGTTATGAAATTAAAGATGCCCTCTGCTATGGTCCTGATCAGTTCAAAAAGTTTAATCTGGATCAGAATGATCTGGATTTGGAAATCCCATATTTTGCTATCCAGGATCAGGTAATCCATTTTAATTTTTTTTCAAAGCATAATTGGATTGGATAACCCTGGTCCAGATACATATTTTTTCAGATTACCAAATCTGGATTACTAGTGCTCTATGGAGCCCCTAAAGGGACATGGTGATGTAAAAATATGAAATGCTTTTTGCATTCTCTCAGAAAGGTTTCATATATCTTTTAACCCAAAGAACTTTGCGTTCACTATCAAAGAAATTTTGACCTGGTTATCTCTTATGATTGTGCCAATGTAGTTTATATAAAACATTTTAAATTAAACATATCCTATTTTTTTTTTAACAACCTATTTTAACATTTTACTGCATTGTTTTGACAAATCAGTTGCTGTGGAATATAAATCAAAGTTTATCGGTCATGTGATTTCAGCAAACAGAGCTTTACCTGCATCAAATATATGACTAACTGGTCTTGAGTCAGTTTTATAATAACCTTATAATAATAACCTGATTGTCAGTCAATATTCAGAGTTCACCTCCTGATGAAAAATAGAGTATTAGACATGTGATTAATGTGCATGAAACAGAAAACAATATTTTAATCCACCATTTCCTCTTTATTGAACCCTATTTCATCCTGTGTTACAGACTCGCTGACTGTAATCTCACTGATCAGTGCTGTGAAAGTTTGTCTTCATGTCTACAATCATCAAACTCTCTGAGAGAGCTGGACCTGAGTCACAATGACCTACAGGATTCAGGAGTGAAGCTTCTCGCTGATGAACTGAAGAATTTTCACTGTCAACTCAGCAAACTGAGGTAAATTAAAGATGCCCTCTCTGGTCCTGATCTCATAGGCCCAGTTGCTCAAAAAGTTTGCCGGTTTTTCAAAGCGAAATTGGATTGGATCATCCTGATCCAGACATACTTTTTCAGATTACCAAATCTGGATTACTAGGGGAGGGGGGTATTTCAATGCTTTTGCGTTTCGCATAGCTTTCACCCAAGAAACTTTGCGTTCACAAGAAAGAAATTTTGACTGGTTCATCTTTTATTACTGTGCCAATGTTGTTTAATAAAAATACTTTCCTTTTTTTTCTTTTGAACGAAGATTTCAAGATTTGATCCAATGCGATAGCCGAAATCCATTCAGATTACTTTAGAACAACTGGGCACTGGGTGTTTGTAATATATCAGCAGATCTGTCTGAAGACTTTGAGTTTGTATTTGCTCCAGCCTGTTTAACCCTCATGTGGCCTTTAGGGCCTTCGGACCCCATTTTGATGTTTCCCTCATAAAAAAAATGGCATGAGATTTTGTGACTTTTTACATTATCTAAACACACAAAAACCTGGGCTTGATTCAGTTGTTATGATGGTATGTAAAAAAAAGTCACACTTGGGGTTAGGGATGCACCGATACCGATACCAAGCTCATGTACTTGTACTCGTACTCGTAAAAATACCCCCGATACCAAAGACCGATACCTCACGTGACGTAACTTACAGAATTTTCTGTGCACAGAGACAGCGGCGGCAGCAGCAGAAACAATGTCAGCCTCAGAGGTGTGGAAATACTTCAAAATGAATGATGACAACCCACACATTGCGAACAATCACAATTCGTTATCGATTAGTGAAGGCGGGATAGGCAGAATCGCGCTGAATGACACAGACCAGAAGCGCTCTCTCTCACGCGCTCTTTCTCTCTTTCTTGTGCGCGATCCCAGTTCTCTCAGACAGCGCATGATCAGTTCTCCTCGCGCCTGAATGGTCAAATGCACACATAGTTGTCAAAATGTCCATCGTGTGGAGTATCTCACGTAAATACAGTGGGTTATGGCTTAAGTGGACGTAAACATTTGGGTGAAAACAGGATATGTGTCAGTATCCATGGATTTGGTCTTAAAGGGACCGTAGCCTATATTTGTCATTAATGTTAATAAAACAACAAAATATGTTAAATAAATGTATACATGGTAAATAAACTTACTGTATCTGAAAAACAAGTTTATTTAATTTGTATCTTTATAGTATTTGTTGTATTGTTTGTAAATTTCTTTTTATATAACAACAATTATATATATTGGTAATTATGCCCTTTGAAGGTTATTGGACACTGAAAAATTTGTTCTTTAAGTTTTTGACAAGCACATAAAAGTTATTACTTTTTTTATTAGAGTGATAATAAAGAAGTTGTCCTACATTCATTAGTCTCACTGTGTTGTGCTTGGAAAACTGCAACATCAAAAAAAAAAAAAAAAAAAGAGAGAGAGAGGGAGAGAAATTAATAAATGTATAGGCATCGGTATCGGCGAGTACTAGAAAAAAGTATCGGTACTGCACTGGTCCTTAAAAATGGTATCGGTGCATCCCTACTTGGGGTCTTCTACATCGAAAATGAATGAGAGAGGTGATTTTTTTTTGTTCTTTTTCTTTTTTCATTTTTCAATAAAATCAGTAAATCCGACATTACTTTGAACATTTTCACACAGGAATGAAGACCTGGTACTAGAACACAAATGCAATGTGGAACAAACATGCTCATTCACACACACAAACAGACAAACAAAAACAGACTTCAAACCCTTCAAACAACAACAACAAATTCTAATCTTTCACAAAAATTCTGATTTTAATGTATTTTATAATGTTTAAATATATATATTCACAAAATATTTCAAAAAAGTTGTGATGGGAACAGTTGGTCACATCTGGAAAAATAAATGGATTTCTATGACCCTCTGCTGCTAAATAAAATTGTATATTTTTATACAGTCGTTCTGTAAATGTGTGGGGTCCGAACGGATGCCAAAGACCCTGTGTGTAAAGGGCAAATGAGAAAATAATTTTTTCACTGATTAAAGTGTCAAAGTTGTGAGAAGTGGAGATGAATAAAAACAATCAATCAATTCTGCTCCATCAACACTGTGACATTGAGTAAAACACTGAACCCAGAGTTACTCCAACTGAACTGACCTGTAATCAGTGATCTGTGGAGAAAAAGTGACACGCTGAATAAATTAATCACTTTACTTAAAGCAGACTTAAAGGGATAGTGCACCCAAAAATGAAAATTTTGTCATCATTTACTCACCCTTATGTTGTTCCAAACCTGTATGAGTTTCTTTCTTCTGTTGAACTCTGTAGGAGCCAGTGTTGTGATTGTATTTTGGGCTGTCACCAGGTGGGGGCAGTGTGTGCACAGAGGGTTTTTAAACAGGTGTTTTTTGCACGTAGAGTAAGTTGTCTTGGTGGAGGGGGAACGCGTACAGTTTTTTACCACACACACAAACAATAGAAGCCACACATTGGAATGTTACTATCATCGTCAAAGTATGTATGTTTGCATTATGTTCAATAAAGTAGCCAAAAGGTTAAGATCGACTAAGGACTTTGGTGTGCGTAAAGCGTGCGTTGTATATCCAAGCCATCTGCAGCTATAGGAGCTGCCTTATCAAAAGAAGATATTTTGAAGAATGTTGGTAACCAGACATACTTCATAGTATTTTTTTTCTACTATGGAGAAGAGACCTGCACTCCCGCGGGACACAATGCAACAGAGTGTGGTGTGGGACAAGATTTGATGGGCGGTTAGATACTTATGTGTGCAGGTTGTCTAAACATAAAATATCTAAAAACTAATAAATTGTTATTCATATATTGCACAAAAGCAACAAGAACAACTAATATAAAATTAAAACGACTTACAGTCGCAAGCATATGCGAGATTCTATTTATAACACGTGTTTGTAGTGTTGAGCAATGTAGCCAATCACAGACATATCTGTTGATTTCTGAGACGCAGTGGCCAATCAGAGGTGTTTATGTTAGAATCCTCTCACCACTCAAAATGCCGGAGTTTTTGTGCTGAAATTTGCACGCTCACGAATCATATTATAACACACGAAGTATAGACATTATGAAAGATTTATTGTTCATATATTCATTGTGTTATAACAGAGCTTTGTGAGATCGCGATGAATGGAGATGTCAGCTTTTTAGTCATTATAAAGGGAGCGCTCTTTGAGAGCATTCTGCCATACCAAACCATGCAGCAGCAGCTTGCTTTTCTGTTGAAACTAACTGTGGTTTGTGAAAGCTTATGCTTTAATCACAAAAATTTATCGGAAGTGTTTATGCTGGGATGTTGTGGCGACACATAACTTAATATTTCATGTAAATTTCATGGATGGACTGACAAAAATCTATATAGTACAGTGGCCGAGAGAGCTCAACGCGCTGCAAATGAAGAAAATACATGCAAATAGAAAAAACACCAGCAAATAAAGAAAACATCTTTATCAGTTTGACAACACATGCGCTGCAAAAGTCCACAACACATACAAATAGACAAACGCAGCAAAAGTCCACAACAAATAGACAAACGCGCTGCAAATAGCACATACCAGGACCAGCGATCTCAAGCCCTTCTGCGATGATCTGAATGATGATGATGATTAGGCTACTTTTAGAATTAAATTAATAATTTAATTTGCCCCGCAATAATTTATAGCGCATCACGCATAACCAACGCGCTGTAATAAGATTAGCTGACTCCTCATTTAAAAAAACAACAACTTGAAACACCTACATCTCTTCTCATTTTTTTCAATTCGTATGGGCCACAAGAGAAATATTAAGAAATAAATTAAAGGAACACTCCACTTTTTTTGAAAATAGGCTCATTTTCCAACTCTCCTAGAGTTAAACAGTTGAGTTTTACCGTTTTCGAATCCATTCAGCCGATCTCCAGGTCTGGCGCTACCACTTTTAGCATAGCTTAGCATAATTCATTGAATCTGATGAAACCGCTAACATCTCGCTCAAAAATGACCAATGAGTTTCAATACTTCTCCTATTTAAAACTTGACTCTTCTGTAGTTACATCGTGTACTAAGTATGCAATGATATTACACAGCGCCTCTCACAAATGTCTCCATGGTTGCAAGGCATGCTTGACATAAAATCAAGTAAATCTTTAAAAATATTATTTATTATTAATAATTTATTAATAATATTTTTTAACGCAAAATAATACCCCCCAAATCGTTTGTCCTGGCGCCGGGACTGGCACAGACCACAACGAAAATGTTATAGGGAACACATTGACGTTCCTGTCTGGGACCGCTGGGATTGTTCAATGTTTACTCGTGGTGTGCACCTGAAAGGTGTAATGATACGGAAGCAGGAACTGCCAGAATATAAACTAAAATCTGGAAAATTGTCTTTAGCAGGGCTAGAACCCTGATCTCCTGGACAGAGAGCTGGTGTTCTTCCTGAGTGAGCTAACTCAAGGCTGAGGAATATTAGACCCAAGTGCAGAGGAATAATCTCAAGGAGACAAGAGGTATGAACTCCAAGTAGCTTTACTTGAAGAAGATCAAAAAAATAAGGAACAAAGTACAAACAAAACCAGAAGCAGAGCTTCCAATAGTCACAAAAAGGGAAAACAAAACAAGCACAATGGCTTACAAAAGACTCACGGTTTGCAACAGGATACACAGGTAGGTAGGCTCAAGACTGAACAAAAAACAATGGCTAAAGGCAAACTTAAATAGGGCCCTACACAGGTGAGTATCATCAACAAAGATTGCTTAGCACAACTGAGAGTTCTTGCCAATGGTTGCCCCCTGGCAACTGGGAGGAAGATTGCAGGCAACAGGCATCCTGCGCCCCTTTGTGGCTGGGAGCAGTACTGCTGGTCCTGGCAGGAGTATGACCCCTAGTGGTTGGAGGAAGTATTGCTGGCTAGAGTCTTACAGGAGCCCTCTCTTGATGAATGGCTCCTGACGTTCCTTTTAGTGCAGTTCGACTGTTGTCGTTGGAAGTCCTTGATGAGCTCTGGGTCCAGTATGTCTCTGGCTGGCACCCACGCAGCGCTCTTCTGGACCATAGCCTTGCCAGTCAACCAAATATTGGACCCTCCCCGCATTTCTCCGCATGTTCAAAAGTCTCTGCACGGAGTAAGCTGGTTGCCCTCCACCATCTGAGGAACTGGAGGTGGTCTAACTGCAGGAGACAAAGGAGAGTAGATGACAGGTTTGAGGCATGAAACATGGAATGTGGGGTGTATGCGCATAGACCTGGGCAATAGGAGTCGGTAAGAGACTGGGTTTATTCTCTTGAGAATCTTGAAAGGTCCAATGTATCTAGGACCTAGTTTCCGTGACTCTAGGCGCAATGGAAGATTTCTAGTTGAAAGCCACACTCTCTGCCCCGGTCGGAGTGACGGACCAACCCGCCGATGTCGATTGGCCTGTTTTTGTTGTTCCCGGGATGACTTTAACAGGGCTGCCCGAGCTCCGCGCCAGACTCCCGGCACCTCCGGACTAACTGGGCTGCTGCTGGAACCGGTGCTTGAAGGTCCTGTTCAGAAAACAGAGAGGGGGGGAACCCAAACTGGCATTCAAATGGAGACATACCCAGTGATGAGTGATGGAGGGTGTTATGGGCAAATTCTGCCCAGACCAGCTGGGAACTCCACGTACTCGGGTTGTTCGAGACCAGACATCTCAGGGTCTTCTCAATCTCTTGGTTCACTCTCTCTGTCTGGCCATTGGATTGGGGATGGAACCCTGAGGACAAGCTGATGGTGGAACCGATTAGACGTCCAAAAGCCTTCCAGAATCTTGAGGTAAACTGGGAACCCCTATCAGACACCATATCCTGAGGAAACCCATGAATCCTAAAGACATGTTGCATGAGAAGTTCTGCCGTCTGGCCTGCTGTAGGAATTTTAGAGGCGGGAATAAGATGACATGCCTTAGAAAATCTGTCCACAACAACAAGTATCACTGTGTTACCTTGAGAGTTGGGTAGGCCACTAACAAAATCCATGGATATGTGGGACCAGGGTCGTCTCGGGATAGGGAGGGGATGTAGTTTACCTTGAGGGAGGGCTCTAGGTTCCTTATTCTGGGCGCAAGTGGAACATGCAGCAACCATTCTCCGAATATCAGTTCCCATGTTGGGCCACCAAAACTTGGACTGGATCCGCCTCAGGGTCCTTAGGACCCCTGGATGTCCAGATGACGGTGCAGCATGACCCCACTGCAGTACTTCGGACCTGATGGTGTTAGGCACAAAGAGGCGACCCGATGGGCCATTACCTGGGTCAGGTTGGTGAATTTGGGCCTTCCGTACTGCCGTCTCCAAGTCCCACTGGATGCCTGCCAGCACTCTGTACCTTGGTATGATGGGCTCTGACCTGCCCTCCTCTTCCTGGGATTCAAACTGCCTTGACAGAGCATCAGGCTTAATATTCTTGGAACCAGGTCTGTAAGAGAGGACAAAGTCAAAACGGTTAAAGAAAAGGGCCCACCGAGCTTGTCGAGGATTTAACCTTTTTGGCTCCCTGGATGTAAGTAAGGTTCTTGTGGTCGGTCCATATCACAAATGGGTATTTAGCACCCTCCAGCCAGTGCCTCCATTCCTCTAATGCCAGCTTAACAGCCAGCAACTCCCGATTCCCAATATCATAGTTCTTCTCTGCTGCTGTCAGACGACGTGAAAAGAAGGCACAAGGATGGAGTTTATGGTCCCTAGTCGCTCTCTGGGACAAAACTGCTCCCACCCCCACGTCCGATGCGCGTCCACCTCGATAATAAACGGTAACTCAGGATCTGGTAGGGTCAATATGGGAGTTGAAGTAAACAGCTGTTTGAGTCGTTCGAAAGCCTGGTTAGCCTTCTCTGTCCACTGAAAGGGTGTGCTAGACTTCCTGGTGAGAGCTGTGAGAGGTTCTGCAATGGAGCTGAAGCCTCGAATAAATCTCCTATAAAAGTTGGCAAAACCCAGGAAGCGTTGAACTTGTTTTAATGAATCAGGGTGGGGCCACTCCAGGACTGCACGAACTTTGCTGGGATCCATCTGTACACTGCCACATGACAGGATGAAACCCAAGAAAGAGACTGTAGTGCTGTAGAACTCACTTTTTTCCAGTTTGACGAAGAGGTTGTTCAAGAGCAGACGAGAGAGAACCTGCCGGACATGTTGAACGTGGTCTTCGTAACTCTGGGAAAATATTAAAATATCATCAAGATATACAAACACACATTTGTTGAGCAACTCTCTCAAAACATCATTGATAAGGGCTTGGAAGACGGCTGGGGCATTAGCTAGCCCGAAGGGCATCACCTGATACTCGTAATGCCCTGTAGGGGTGTTGAAAGCCGTCTTCCATTCGTCCCCCTCCCGGATTCTCACCAGGTGGTACGCATTCCGGAGGTCTAACTTAGTGAAGATGGTAGCACCCTGGAGAAGTTCGAAGGCTGTGGCCATAAGTGGTAGTGGATATCGATTTTTCACCGTGATGTTATTTAGGCCACGATAATCAATGCATGGGCGAAGACCTCCATCCTTCTTACCCACAAAAAAAAAACCCAGCCCCTGCCGGTGAGGTAGAAGGCCGAATAAATCCATTCTCCAGTGCCTTACAAATATAATCATCCATTGCTGACCTCTCTGGAGCTGACAACGAGAAGAGTCTACCTCTAGGAGGGCAAGTACCTGGCAGCAATTCAATGGCGCAATCATAGGGTCGGTGAGGAGGAAGACTATCGGCCCGGGATTTACTGAACACATCCTGGAGATCAACATATTCCTGGGGAACTCGAGATAGGTCAGGAGAAGAAACAATCAGAGCAGGTGGTGTTAGTTTGACTTGAGGAATGGCTAGTACCTTGGTTCTTGGCATATTTGACTCATGCTGGTTCCAGAGTAGTTGTTTAGGCCCCCAAGAAGACTCAGGAGATGAAAGAATTCCGGCCATTGGACATGCACATCTCCATCTGGTAAAACGGCCAGTTGGCCAGTCAATCTGAGGATTGTGAGAAACAAGCCAAGGGTAGCCAAGAATGACTGGGAACTCAGGTGTGTCTATAATGAGAAAAGACAGTGATTCTTGATGAGAGTCTATTTCAACTGAAATAGGAATGGTACAGTGTGTTACCTGGCCGGACCCCAGAGGTCTGTTGTCTAGAGATGTTATAGTGAGCTTATCTTGGAGAGTTATGAGTGGTATCCTCCAGCTCTTGGCCAGAGTGTTGTCCATGAAATTGCCAGCAGCGCCGAGTCAATAAATGCAGAACTTTTGTGCCAACCATTGCCCCAGGAGAAATGCATCACTGTCGAAAATCCAGCCGAAGATCGGGGGTCAGTTATTTCTCTCGTCTCAGCCCCCCTCTCTCTGGACGAGAAATCTCTTTTCCCACAAGTTCAGAGTTCGAAAATGCCCCAGTTCACCACAGTACAGACAGACATCGCCGTTCCCGCATACGTTTGTCCCGTTCAGATTGTGATAAGCGATTTTTCCCAAGCTGCATGGGTTCCTCTGTGGAAAGAGGCTGGAAAGCAGGTTGGACTGGACTGGCGTAATTTTGGGCTGTGACTCTGTCTTGTTGTTTCTCGGACTTCCTATCCCTAATACGGTTATCCACTCGAATGGCGACATCAATGAGAGAATCTAAGTTAGGCGCAGGATCTCGGAAAGCCAATTCATCTTTTAGCTCAGGTGCAAGAGCCTGCTGAAATGCTGCTTGAAGAGCCTGTTCATTCCAGCCACTCTCCGCTGCCAGAGTACGGAACTCAATAGCCATTTCTGTTACACTGCGTGCTCCTTGAGTGAGTTGAAGTAATCGTTGGTCATTTCCTCGCCTCCTCCTGGATGATGGAAGACCCTCCTCATCTCTGCAAGGAATTGCTCAGAATCAGCAGTGAATGGTGAACAACGTTCCAAGAGAGCTATAGCCCATTCCAAAGCTCTTCCGGTTAATAAGGTGATGATATAAGCCACCCGGCTGCTCTCTGTAGGAAAACTACTGGGTTGTAGTTGGAAGGCTAGAGAACATTGGGTGATAAAGCCTCGACAGCCCCTGGTATTTCCATCATATCTCTCAGGAGGTGGTAGCCTGGGCTCAAGAAGAGGAGCCGCTGGAAGTGGCTGAGGTTGAGGAAAGATAGGAGGTGGCGTGGGTAACTCAAGAACCTCCTGAGACGGAGGATTTTGGGGCAAGCTAGAGAGTTCAAACGCTGAAGTATTTCTGTGAGTATCCGTTCATGATGTTGAATAGCGGTAGCTTGATTGGTGAGCTCGGATAAAATTCTCTCCACATTTGATGAAGGGCCTTGACTCTCTGCTGGGTCCATTTCTCTTGGTTCAGTCTTGCTGTAATGATAAGGAAGCAGGAACTGCCAGAATATAAACTAAAATCTGGAAAGTTGTCTTTAGCAGGGCTAGAACCCTGATCTCCTGGACAGAGAGCTGGTGTTCTTCCTGAGTGAGCTAACTCAAGGCTGAGGAATATTAGACCCAAGTGCAGAGGAATAATCTCAAGGAGACAAGAGGTATGAACTCCAAGTAGCTTTACTTGAAGAAGATCAAAAAAATAAGGAACAAAGTACAAACAAAACCAGAAGCAGAGCTTCCAATAGTCACAAAAAGGGAAAACAAAACAAGCACAATGGCTTACAAAAGACTCACGGTTTGCAACAGGATACACAGGTAGGTAGGCTCAAGACTGAGCAAAAAACAATGGCTAAAGGCAAACTTAAATAGGGCCCTACACAGGTGAGTATCATCAACAAAGATTGCTTAGCACAACTGAGAGTTCTTGCCAATGGTTGCCCCCTGGCAACTGGGAGGAAGATTGCAGGCAACAGGCATCCTGCGCCCCTTTGTGGCTGGGAGCAGTACTGCTGGTCCTGGCAGGAGTATGACCCCTAGTGGTTGGAGGAAGTATTGCTTTTTTGTTTATACTTTTGTTTGTTAACATTCTGATCGTATGTGCATTATGAGCAGGCCTATTTGCAGCGCGTTTGTCTATGTGCATGTGTTGTGGACTTTTGCAGCGCATGTGTTGTCAAACTGATGAAGATGTTTTCTTTATTTGCTGATGTTTTTTCTATTTGCATGTGTTTTCTTCATTTGCAGCGCGTTGAGCTCTCTCAGCCACCGTAACATAGGCTACTTTTATGCAGGATTTTGCGGGCAGGAGTGGGACAAAACATGAATGTTGTGGGCAGGAGTGGGACAAGATAATATATTATTTTGCGGGAGTGGGACAGAATCCTGCGGGAGTGGGACTGAAAAATCCGTCCTGCGCAGGTCTCATGGAGGTCAAAGGGTGCCGTCAACTTTTTGATAACAAACATTCTTTAAAATATCTTCTTTTGAGTTCAACAGAAGAAAAGAAACTCATACAGGTTTGGAACAACATAAGCGTGAGTAAATTTTTTATTTTGGGGTCAACTATAAATTACACAAGTAGTATACAGTAGCCTATAATATTTCCATTGGTTTTTCTACATGAAATGACAGCAAATTAAATGTGTATGAATAGAAATTAAAAAAAATTGTGGTTTTCCCTATATCCAAATTAAACTATATTGCCCAATTTTTCTTTTTACTTTCCAACACTACAACTGATACAATATATTTGACTGTGTGTGTGTGTGTGTGTGTAGATTATCTGGCTGTATGGTGACAGAGGAAGGCTGTTGTTTTCTGGCTTCAGCTCTGAGTTCAAACCCCTCACACCTGAGAGAGCTGGATCTGAGCTACAATCACCCAGGACAATCATTAGTCAAGCTGCTCTCTGATCCAAACTACAGACTGGACAAACTCAAGTATGTTCAACACTAACAATCATCCTGTCATGTGTGTTTGGACATGTGTGTGCTATAAACTCATATGATCATAGATCCCTGCATACAGCACATATATACACATACATACTGCAGAGGAAAATAAGGATGTCTTGAACTCTGAGACTGAAGATGATCTTGATTCAGATCAACAGCTGCTTGTGAATTCTCAGTGCTGTCAGAGACATGAAGCAAAAACAGATCCAAGATACAGACTCAGAGATCACAGTCTAAATGAGAAGAAATGATATTTGTCCTCATGATACTGAATAAAGCAGAGCATCTGAACAACAAGAGATTTCTGCAGTTAGTAGATGAATATCAGTTATTGATTAAAACACTTGCACAAATGAAAGGATAAAGACACAATTGATCAGTGAATGTAAAGGTGAGTCTGTAGATCAAGACTTGAGGATCTTATTCAGTGATAGAGGCTGTGAATCAGGAACTACATCAAATGATGGAGGACAGACAGAAGATCTCAAAGGATCTTCATCAGAAGAGACACTGGCCTGAGTTTGAGATATAGTTCACTATTTTCCAGCTCTTCAGATATATGATAACTTTTGTGTGACAAACAGACAAAAATTAAGTATTTCACACATTCCTTATGAGCTCAGATCAGATTTTTCATGTTTGCATTTTAAAAATGTTACTTAATTTTGTCTGTTTTTGATGAATTAACATGAGCGTTTAGATGAGAAAATAATTTACAATTAAATACCCACTTTTCAAATTAGTTTTTATAAAAAAAAAAAACACTTATGTAAATTGACTGTGACAATTTGTTTTTATAGTGTGGATCATGGAGGAGAGATCAGAATTACAGCAGGAATACAGAAATGTAGGAGACACACACACACACAACTTTATCATTATCATTATTTTGTTGTGTTATAAATGTTATAATCTCTTCTTGTGTTCAGATGCATGTGATCTCACACTGGATTTAAACACAGCACACACTCGTCTCACTCTGTCTGAGAGGAACAGAAAGGTGACACATGTGGAAGGGAATCAGCCGTATCCTGATCATCCAGAGAGATTTGATGAGTGTCGTCAAGTTTTGTGTAGAGAGAGTCTGACTGGACACTGTTACTGGGAGACTGAATGGAGGGGGAAGGAGGTTCATATATCAGTGACGTATAAAGGAATCAGCAGGAAAGGAGGGAGTGACTGTGTGTTTGGAAACAATGAAAAGTCCTGGAGTCTGAACTGTATTAATACCAGTTTCACTGTCGGACACAATAATAAGAGCACATTCATATCTGCTCCTTCACGTTGCTCTAACAGAGTAGGAGTGTATCTGAACTGGTCGGCCGGCACTCTGTCCTTCTACAGCGTCTCTGACACACACACACTCACACACTTACACACATTCAACAGCACATTCACTGAACCCCTCTATGCTGGATTTGGGGTTTATCCTGATAGTTCAGTGTCTCTGTGTGAGATTAAACATCTTCCTGTGAGAAACAACTGAGACACACAGATGAGTGAAAGAAACACACTCACATTATCTCTCTCTTTAACTCACACAGCTGTAAACTCTTTCTCTCTTCTAATCTTAATTTCAGTGTGTATATAGAAACACACACATTGACTTCAGTCTAAATGAGACACACCACAGACTTCTATTGTGTTTCTATAAAGACATTTGAATGCGGCTCAACAGGAGTTTTGTCTTTCTGAGTCTCTGAGCGCCACCTGGAGGAAGATTGAGTTTCTCACAGGAAACAGTTCTTAGCAACTGCTTGCTCTGTTACTATGGTAACTGAGAGTCAGGTCAGAGCTCATCTTCTAAACACACTTCATTACAAATGTTAAAGGCTGTGGAGCTCAACTCACTATATACAAGCGTTCAATTGTAGTTTCATCAACTAATAAGTTTTTTTTTTCTGACAATGTTTTTTTTTCAAATGTCTTTGATATGTAATGTGTTTAGCACTCAACATTGGTCAACACTATTATAAATATATTGTTATAAAAATATATGTTCAGATTATAAATATGTGAACATGGAGAACTTTTTAAAAAACGCTGTTTCTGTAATGCTGTATTTAATAAAGTCTTGTTTATGTTTGAAAGACTTAACCTACTAATGTTCTAAAATCTGGTTTGAACCTCCAATCACAAGCAGCTTTTCCACAAGCTGATGTAAATACTAATATATAGAAGCTGCACAATGTTATTCACACAAATACAAATTGACAGTCTTTTACCAATAAAATAAAATATTTTTCTCATCCAATTTTCTCGTCCAAACTGAAATGTAACCAACAAACTGATTAGAAATGTTCAAAAGCATTTATATATTTATGTATTTTTAATATGATGCTCCATCAAAGTTCAATAAGTGAAAGATGTTTTTTTTTTTTTTTTTCTACCATTATTTTGGAAATTATCATGAGGACCAGAAGTTTTTGTATTTACATAAAAATGTGAATATCAAACATTCATGCAGATAAGAACAAGAAGTACTTGCTGATGTTGAAACAATGTCTGTCTGTTGTAGAGAAGCCACAGTATTTAATGTTCTCGCCTCTGTAATATCTCACTCCTGTGGTGACCTTTAAGTGTAGGTCTTTCTTGTCTGGTCCTCAGGTTCTTCATCACTGCAGTGTTCAGGATGTTGGTGATACTCATCTCCTTCCAACACTAAATGTCATCCAGCAGGGGGCGCTGACGCTTACAGAATTAACTTTAACTAACATAACCTGAAGTCTGAATGACTGAGAATGATGATAATGTAAATAATTGACAGTGATAACAATGATAATGGATAATGATGGTAATAACTATTGAAGACAAATGCTGTGCAATTAATGTGCAATTTTACTAATAACAGTGACGATGATTTGATGAAGTAACAGAAAGCACCTCAAAGAATAGTTTATCCAATAATAAAAACCACCATTAAATATTATTTTAATATTATTTGTAATGAAATATAATGTCATTATATATTTTGGCCATGTTTTAAACGGAAAACACAACAGCATAAGAATAAGGAACAACATGACATAAAATAACTCGCCCTCATGTCGTTTCAAACACGTTTGCTGTTACTTTTTCTAACCAAAAGAGAATGTTTAAAAATGTTCATGTGGTTTTTTTTCATATGAAAGTTCATGGTAACAATGTCTGTAAAGCTATACAAAGGACAAAAACATCAAACAAGTGTCATAACAGTGCTCCATGAGAGTCATTCACTATATTTCAATTCTTCTGAAGTCACCGATCAGGCGTAAAATTATGAGCACTGACAGGTGAAGTGAATAACACTGATTATCTCTTCATCACGGCACCTGTTAGTGGGTGGATATATTAGGCAGCAAGTGAACATTTTGTCCTCAAAGTTGATGTGTTAGAAGCAGGAAAAATGGGCAAGCGTAAGGATTTGAGTGAGTTTGACAAGGGCCAAATTGTGATGGCTAGATGACTGGGTCAGAGCATCTCCAAAACTGCAGCTCTTGTGGGGTGTTCCCGGTCTGCAGTGGTCAGTATCTATCAAAAGTGCTCCAAGGAAGGAACAGTGGTGAACCGGCGACAGGGTCATGGGCGGCCAAGGCTCATTGATGCACGTGGGGAGCGAATGCTGGCCTGATCCAACAGATAAGCTACTGTAGCTCAAATTGCTCAAGAAGTTAATGCTGGTTCTGATAGAAAGGTGTCAGAATACACAGTGCATCACAGTTTGTTGCGTATGGAGCTGCATAGCTGCAGACCAGTCAGGGTGACCATGCTGACCCCTGTCCACCGCCGAAAGAGCCAACAGTGGACACGTGAGCATCAGAACTGGACCATGGAGCAATGGAAGAAGGTGGCCTGGTCTGATGAATCACGTTTTCTTTTACATCACGTGGATGGCCGGGTGCGTGTGCGTCGCTTACCTGGGGAACACATGGCACCAGGATGCACTATGGGAAGAAGGCAAGCCGGCGGAGGCAGTGTGATGCTTTGGACAATGTTCTGCTGGGAAACCTTGGGTCCTGCCATCCATGTGGATGTTACTCTGACACGCACCACCTACCTAAGCATTGTTGAGACCATGTACACCCTTTCATGGAAACAGTATTCCCTGGTGGCTGTGGCCTCTTTCAGCAGGATAATGCGCCCTAACACAAAGCAAAAATGGTTCAGGAATGGTTTGAGGAGCACAACAACGAGTTTGAGGTGTTGACTTGGCCTCCAAATTCCCCAGATCTCAATCCAATCGAGCATCTGTGGGATGTGCTGAACAAACAAGTCCGATCCATGGAGGCTCCACCTCACAACTTACAGGACTTAAAGGATCTGCTGCTAACATCTTGGTGCAGATACCACAGCACACCTTCAGGGGTCTAGTGGAGTCCATGCCTCGACGGGCCAGGGCTGTTTTGGCAGCAAAAGGGGACCAACACAATATTAGGAAGGTGGTCATAATGTTATGCCTGATTGGTGTACATTACTACAGTGATATTTAACCCGTCAATATTGATGTGGAAAGAATTGCACTTTTGGGGTTATTCATGGTCTGTTAAAAGTACCTTGTTATCTCATTGTACCCAGTTTAAAAAACGTATTATTGTGTTCACAGAGCGAGTCTTTCACTGATTGTTTACAGCTTAACAGAAGTTGTACCCATAATTCACACAAAGCATCATGGGGTGTAGGAATAAGGTGGATAGGTTTTTCAGATTATTCAAATATTCTTCACAGAAAAAAGGTAAGAAAAAATAGTTCTTTTAAAAACTGATCCCTGAAAGGAGTGGGGGAGAGCGGGGCACAACCTAACGCTTTTTGACTTTCTCAGTTTGTGTAAATCTACTTAGGGTTCAGAGAATTTATTTTGTTCCAGACTAATTTCACACATGTCTGGTACAAATATGTGGCTTTGTTTCATTAATACAGTGTATACTTTTTTTTTTTATTTACCCTGAAAGAAGGGAAGTGGAATGTGACAACATGCCCCATAGGTGGGGCACATTGTAACATGACCGTATGGCAGTTAAAATGTTATCTGATTTAATTAAAAAAATATACATGACAAACTAAAATATTTTGTCAATAAAAGACAAAAGCATTTTTTTTTTAGAAATTCAAATTTAAATAATTTTGTAGTTTGACAATGAACACTCTGTAAAACACAGCTATACAGCCTAGGTCAAAACAATACAGACAAACAGATGAAGAAACACATTCAGAAAAACACAGAGCTGAACAAAACACTGTCCTTCCTCCACTCACAGCTCTCACAGAACAGGGTATAAATAGACGAGCCAGTACAAATGCTGTAAATGTCTTGAAATAATATTTTCTTAATGTTCAGGTTCTTCCTCCCAGTCTTTATTCACCTCCCCATGATTTCTCAACAGAAATTCATAAAAGTTAATTATGCCAATTATATCAGTAACTGTATAGAATATCATAGTTCTAATAGTGAGACACATTATAACGCAGTGTTACAATGAACCCTATCTGTGCAACTGGAATTTAAACCTGGTTAGTGAAGCATTAAATAATTGTGGTTTCTGGCTTTCAAGGGTGCATGTGTATGCAAAGACTACAAAATGTTATCAGTTGACAAACTGTAAAATATAACAAGTTGAGAGAACCCTCTGCTATGAACACAAATGCTGATCAAAATCATTCTAGATGCTGGCAGTGTGCAAAGCTACATCTGATGACAATAAAATCTTTCTAGGCCTGTGCTCTCTCATTTGTGTCAGTATTATATGATATGAAATATAAGAGTGATGCTACCATTAACAGAGAGAAATAAATACAAAATACAGTTCTCGACATTAAGCCTTGTTTTGTGCTTCTCCTTTGGACAAGTAAATTGGTCTGTTTACTTGGTTTACTTGTGTGAGTAAAAAGTAGCTTGTCTGGGAAAAAATTGTATTTTTGTGTGTGTTGTAAATATAATTTATTCTGAAGCAAGCAACATTCTCATCAGTGTTCTATCAGCAGTGACATATTTAAATCTGCATATTTGTGATATTTACCCTGAGAGCATTTTATTAACCTTTATAAAGGGCATTTCCACCAAATTAAACCGCCAGTAGATGGCGGCAAGGGACCGTCTTAATGAGTGAGCCACTGAGTCATTTATTCAAACAATTCATTCAAAAGGCTGAATCATTCAAGAATGAAGCAGTTGTTCATGAATGGTCCATTGAATCTTCACTCAACCGATTCGTTCAAAATGTTGATTCGTTTCAAAACGGCTGAGCGTAGCCGCGAGATGCGCTGGTTCTGCTTAGTTTGGAACTAGTTTACAATAGAATAAAAAACAGGCAATATTAACTACTTGTTTGTTGAACTGTTTTATGAAATTAGTGTCACTATTTCAAGGTGATATTCAGCCGACAGATTCAACAACAAATGAGCAGAAGAGATATAAAGGATATAAACACTGAGAAAGTGAGTTAAACCAAAAACACTTTATTGGTCACAGCGGATGCAGAAACAAACAGGTGAGGAAACACTGGTTATTGCAGATGATGGATGATAATAATGAAAATGTTTATGCTGTTTGGAAGAGACCTTTGAAGAGACGGCGCCAACTCCTGCGAGGACTTCAGATGACGCAATATCTGGATCAACATAAACATTCCCAAATTTCTATATATCCTAATTATTGTTAATATATAATTCATTATTTCCAGGAGCTCATTGCTTCTACCTTCAATTAAACTGCTAACAGTGGCTGTAAATTAAGTTGCCTAAATTATTACATTATTAGCTAACGGCATTCTCTAAATTGTAATGTTGACATGCATTCTCTGTAGCTGCTTTGAAACGATGTGTATCGTGAAAAGCGCTATACAAATAAATGTGAATTGAAAGTTTGAGAGCGAACTGTTGGAGCACACGACTCGTGATCAGTAGTATTTTGGTGGAGCATGGACTGCAGGTAAGGATCGCAGGAGAGGACAAAACGCGAGAGAGATCTGTTCCACACTCCGGAGCAGAAGGTGGCGATAATTCACCTATAATGCTGGTTGCCACCTGCTGTTAAAAAAACAAGGTGAAGAATGCGAGGGAGGTTCGCAGGTAAGTTTATTTTGCTGGAGAAAAAAATTCTCAGGCACAGAAAATCAGGAGATCGCCGTAATGGGTCTGTTTCCTTGTTCAAGGCTAAACAGTGATTGAAGTGAGGTGTGTGTTTATATGAGGTGCTGATGAGTGACAGGTGTTGAGAGATTGTGAAAACTTGCTGAACTTCTAAAGTGAAAGTGTTTACACACAGACTCCATTTTGTGGAGGAAGAACATGAGCTGTTTGTGAATAATGTGAATCAGTTTGAGAACAGATCAGTTCAATGCTGTTATCTAGAGACTGAATGGATTTATGAACTGAATGAAGTTTGTGTTTGATGTTCTTCATTGTTGAGACAGAGGTAGGTTTAAACATTCTCATGCACTGGGAACTCATTATACATCTGCTTATGTAAATACTTTTCTGTCCTTTTGTAGTGTAAGAATAGCCCTTAACCCAGCTAACAAAAATAAGATTTAGGAATAATATTGTGGCAGTGTTTGAATCAAGATTACAATCTTTTACTGATTAATTGTGCAGCTCTAGGCTACAATGTGAAAAAATATATTATACTTTATAGTGTAATACTTATTTTTTAAATATAGTACTATAGTAAATTTAAATATGCCTAGTCTATTATAAATAAAATATAAGTAAAATATAACTATTAGAAATATGAGTATTCTTTTAAAAAACAAGATGAGATTTAATGCAATTTGATGACTTCAACAAAAGCTTATACTATCATTAACAACCTCAGAGAGTTACAGTAGCTCTGTCTTTAACAGTTTATAAGTTTTCGTAAAAATAAATTTTAAAAACCCTCCATAACTGGCACAGATTTACAGAAAATTATTTGTTTGGCAAATAAATAAATGACAGTTACATAAGTATTACCAACATTTTATTATGTAAGCTTTGTTACACCTCAAATGACAAGGAATTTTATAGTAATTTATAGTGTTAATTACTTTAGTCCATGAGTATTCACAGCTTATATGGATGGCGCTCCTGATTTATCATTATTCCACTTGCACATATGACTCATATTCAAATCACTCATATTCAGTTTATTGTCTATTTCTGCAGCTCTGCCTGTAAAATGAGTCTCTGTAAGAAGAGAGGAGGAGAATGATGTTCAGACACATAAAACAGCTTCTCCAGAACCCAGCTGTGTGTCTATGAAGAGTGACGCATCCATGGGAATCCCTCCTGGTCTCAGTGATGGAGCAGTGACCTCTGAACCTGAGTGAGTATGAACTACAGCACTGAAAAGCTGTATATGAATGACTGGGTTATAGAACAGAATAGATTTATGGAGTGGATGAAGTTTGGAGGTTTGAACAAACAAAAGCCAGGGTGAATTCTATCAGCAATACTCATCACTATTATATTAATGTTCATCTTGGTAGTGATGAATCTTGCTGATAGAATTCACTCTGGCTTCTGCAGTCAAACTAATATAAACTCAAGACTTTCAAAAATAACATTCTCTGGAGTCAAAAGTGTGAAAACTTGCCTGGATCATCCCATAATGAAAATCACATTTAGACAGATTGGTCAGACACATCCAAGATACCTTTTTGTGTGTCTTTCTTTTTGATTATCCTCCTTTATTTTTGTTCTTTGTTTTCTGCAGAACTGTCTGTAAAATGAGTGTCTGTGAGAAGAGAGAGGAGGAGAATGATGTTCAGACACATAAAGCAGCTTCTCCAGAACCCAGCTGTGTGTCTATGAAGAGTGACGCATCCATGGGCATGCCTCCTGGTCTCAGTGATGGAGCAGTGACCTCTGACCCTGAGTGAGTATACACAACCTACTTGGGGTAAACCATGTTCTGCATTATATGTCCATTATTCATATTATTTGTTCATCAGTGCATTATTTAACTGTATTATGTAGGATCAGTATCAGTCATAGAATCAAACCTTGAGTAACTTTATAGTATAAAGAGTTTATAGTATAAATCATCTGAGATAATCATGAGTACAACTACAGACCTGTTTTATCTTAAAGGTAAAGGATGCAAAGGCTGGCATCTCATTATCATCTTATCATCAGGGATGTAACAATTTACTCAACTCACGATGAAAGCTTCAAAGTGTGAAAACGTGGCTGGATCATCCCATAATGAAAATCATATAATAATCAAATCTGTCTAAATGTGATTTATCAGAAATCAAAACAGTCTAAACCAGGACTGGGCAACTCTGACTCTTGTGGTCTACTGTCCTGCTGAGTTTAGCTCCATCCCTAATCAAACTCCTGCCTGAAGTTTTCAAGATGTCCTGAAAACTGGTTAGATTTTCAGGTGTTTGGTGATGAAGCTAAACTATGTAGGATAGTCAGTGGAACAGAAGGACCAGAGTTGCCCAGTCCTGATCTGGCTCATCTGGGTAACAACATCCTCGTCTGACATTACATATGAATCTACATATCTAATTACATGTGAAATAATAATCATGTTGAATACATTACTCAAATTTATTATAAATATGTTAGTAGGTCAGTGTTTAAACTATAAAGATATTGACAATGATAAGACCTGTAAAGATTAGTTTTTGAAGTCCATTGTGAATTGTCTAGATTGATGCAGGCAGTGGTTGTTGACATAAGTCTCACTGTCTGACTGATGTAAGCCGTAGTTTGTCATTCGCCATTCTGCAACATAAGGTGGAGCCAATGGATGGAGCTGAAACAGGTTCTGGTGCCCTCAGGATCTGGTCCCATCGTGAAAAGGGGATAACACATGAAATAACAAATTAAATTTTAGTGCAATTGATGTTGTTGGATTTTGTGTAAGACTTGGTTGACACTCCAGCCTGATCCGACTATTGCAGTGTGACTAAAAGATGGGGACGTGCTGTATTTTCTGATTAAATTGATGTCTTCGTTCTAAGCTTAAACTGAGAGAATCTTAGTCCTGAACATTGCCAGGATCAAGATTAAGAGCCAAATAGGAAAAGGTTCTACCAAAAAGTTTTGTCAATCAGTAACTGTCAATAGTAACCTCCAAAACAATTAATCAATAGATTTTTAAAGAGGGTGATGGATTATAACATAACTCAATATTGCTAAGACAATGAGGACTCAGACTGTTATTTATTGAAAACCTTCATAATTAACTTATGTATGTGTGTGTGTATATATATATATATATATATATATATATATATATATATATATATATATATATATATATATTTTTTTTTTTTGTAAATGGCCATGCAGGAAAACATTGTGTGGCATTACTGTAATTAGCTAAGGATTCATTAAGAAACACAAATCGGACAGACACATCCAAAATAAAAAAATGAAAAATAAAAATAAATTCGCCTTTATTTTTGATTATTCTTTCTCTTCTGTTCTTTGTTTTCTGCAGCATTACCTGTAAAATGAGTGTCTGTGAGAAGACAGAGGAGGAGAATGATGTTCACACACATAAAGCAGCATCTCCAGAACCCAGCTGTGTGTCTATGAAGAGTGACGCATCCATGGGAATCCCTCCTGGTCTCAGTGATGGAGCAGTGACCTCTGACCCTAAGTGAGTATACACAATTTACTTGGGTAAACCATGTTCTGCATTATATGTCCATTAGCCATATTATCTGTTCATCAGACATCTGCAGTGCATCATTTAACTGCAGTATGTAGGATCAGTATCAGTCATAGAATCAAACCTTGGGTAAGTTGTGATTTTAGGAAATGAGTACAACTACAGACATGTTTTAACTTTAAGATAAAGGATGCAAAGGCTGGCATCTCATAATTGCTTCATTTTTCAAATTGAATGAAGACACTGTACACTGTAGGGACATTGACATTACATTTTCACGCCCCTCAACGTGACATGGAACAAAACAAACTTTGACTGGTTGCTTTACATGTCGGTCAGATGTCCTCTTGGTTGACCAATGAAAGCTGCGTTGGAGTCCAGACCTTCTGTAGTCAGTCTGAAGGTCTGGCTACATAAGGCTAGTGGGACGCTACTGTGTGAATGTGGTGTCATTAAATAGTTGCACGTAGAGTTTGGTGTGCTGCAACATTTGAATGATTTTCTTTATTTTAATGCTTTTTCACAGTTGTTCTGTTCATCTCACTGTTTCTGCAGAGTGAAAAGACGCAACGTGATCAGTTCAGTGATGCCCCTTCTGACCTGCACTGACTCTGACTATCAAACCCTCATCAAGAAGCATGACACAGAAACCCTGCAGAGAGTCAAAGACCAACACAAAACCAGCATGAAGAACAAGTATGAGAGCTTATTTGAGGGAATCAACCTAGAAGAGAATCAAACCCTCCTGAACAGGATCTACACACAGCTCTACATCATAGAGGGAGAGAGTGAAGGGGTGAATGAAGAACATGAGGTTTTACAGATGGAGAAAACAGCCAGAACACAAGACACTCCAATCTACTGCAATGACATCTTTAAACCCTTACATCAACCAGGATGTGAAGAGAAAGACAAAATCAAGACTGTTCTTACTAAAGGCATCGCTGGAATTGGAAAAACCGTCTCTGTGCAGAAGTTTATTCTGGACTGGTCCGAGGGAAAAGCCAATCATGATGTAGATTTCATGTTTGTGCTTCCATTTCGAGAGCTGAACTTGATTAAAGAGCACCAGTACAGTCTTCACAGACTTCTGCTGGACTTTCATCCTGAACTTCAAGATCTGGACTCAAAGATTTATGAGGAGTGTAAAGTTGTGTTCATCTTTGATGGTCTGGATGAAAGCAGAATCACACTGATGTTTTCAGACAGACAGAAAGTTTGTGATGTGAATGAGTCTTCATCAGTGGGTGTGTTGATGTCAAACCTCATCAGAGGAGAGCTGCTTCCCTCTGCTCTCATCTGGATCACCTCCAGACCAGCAGCAGCCAATCAGATCCCCTCAAAATACATCAACCGTGTGACAGAAATTCAGGGATTCAATGAGCCTCAGAAGGAGGAATATTTCAGGAAGAGAATCAGTGACGAGCATCAAGCCAGCAGAATCATCTCACACATCAGAAGATCAAGAAGCCTCCACATCATGTGTCACATACCCGTCTTCTGCTGGATCTCAGCCACTGTGCTTCAAAACCTCCTGAAACAAGATGACAGTGCAGAAATCCCTCAAACTCTGACTGAAATGTACATCCACTTCCTGCTGACTCAGATCAACATGAGGAATCAGAAGTATGATCAGAGAGATCCAGAGAAACTCCTGAAGACCAACAGAGATGTGATTGTGAAACTTGCTGAACTGGCTTTCAAACAGCTGATGAAGGGCAATGTGATGTTCTATGAGGAGGACCTGATTGAGAGCGGCATAGACGTCACTGATGCCTCAGTGTATTCTGGGATTTGCACTGAGATCTTTCAGGAGGAATCTGTGATTCATCAGAGGAAAGTCTACTGCTTCATTCATCTGAGCTTTCAGGAGTTTCTAGTTGCTTTATATCTGTTTTACTGTCATGTATTTAAGAACATGAATTCATTGAAGACACTGAGGTCCTTTGTGGGTGTGTGGTCCAGGGTCATTGAAATCTCTCTCTATTATCTACTAAAAGCAACAGTTGATAAATCATTACAGAGTGTAAATGGACACCTGGATCTTTTCCTGCGGTTCCTGCTGGGCGTCTCACTGGAGTCCAATCAGAGACTCTTACAGAATCTACTGACACACACAGAGAACAGCTCAGAGACCATCAATAGAATCACACAGTGCATTAAAGACAAAATCAAGGGTGATGAACGTCTCTCAGCTGACAGAAGCATCAATCTGTTCCTCTGTCTGCTGGAAATGAAGGATCAGACTCTGTACAGAGAGATTCAGGAGTTTGTGAAATCAGAGAATCACTCAGTGAATCAACTCTCTCTGTCTCAGTGCTCAACAATCGCCTACATGCTTCAGATATCAGAGAAGGTGCTGGATGAGTTTGATCTGAAGAAATACAACACATCAGATGAGGGTAGAAGGAGACTGATACCAGCTGTGGTGAACTGCAGAAAAGCTCTGTGAGTATTCATTTATGTGATTGGAGAAACTGTTTTGTTATAATACAGTAGCATTGTAATTCATGTCAATTCATGACACTATTTTTTTTTTTTTTTTTTTTTTTTTTTGGGCAACAATTTAAAGGGAAATCAAACTGTTTGAAGAGGACAATATAAACAGGAATCCAGAAAACATGAATAGTGTCAGTGCAGCAAAGACAGACACAGTGTTAAACTGTGAAGATGAATGATCAGGACTTGAATGATAAAGTACTTTATTGCTTGATGTACAAGAACAGTGACTGTCATTCTTAAATGTTTTGATCTCTTATTTCATTTAAACATTTTACTGCACTGTTTAGTCAGATCAGTTGCTGTGGAATATAAATCAAAGTGTATCGGTCATGTGATTTCAGCAAACAGAGCTTTACCTGCATCAAATATATGACTAACTTGTCTTGAGCCAGTTTTATAATAACCTTATAATAATAACCTGATTGTCAGTCAATATTCAGAGTTTATCCCTGATGAAAAATAGAGTATTAGATGTGTGATCAATGTGCAGAAAACAGAAAACAATATTTTAATCCACCATTTCCTATTTATTGAACCATACACTGTTAAAAATTTATTGTAATTTTACAAGAAATTTCTGGCAACTAATTGCCGTCAATTTCCATCAAGTAATATACAGGTAATATACTGTTTTTAATACATTAAAGTACTGTATTTATACAGCAGGTTAATTAGGTAATTACGTGATTAATTGAGTGATGATTGTTCGATTATTGAAGACACCTGATGATAACAAGCAGAATCTTATGGCTCCATGGATTCATATGGATTCATATGCTGATTCTTGGTATCTGTGTGTATTTAGATGGTGCCTTTTTCAAAAAAAAAAATATATATATATATAAATAAATAAAAAATATGTGAACACTTAATATTTTTATAAGTTATCACCAGAGATGAATATAAGTGATGTGCAATTGTTAATACATAATCTATTTAATCAAAAACTACACTCTGAGAAAGATTAGTAAATCAGTCTATTACATGATGATTATATTCTTATCATCAAGCCAATATCATCTGATCACATTTTCTCTTACTGTTCTTGCTATAACAAACACAGTTACAGCAACCAGAAAAAAGTAATGTTAAAAGTCGAGTCAAACTGCCTAACTAAAGCAAGCACTAACCACCGTGATGGTGACTTCAGCCAGAACTTATTTTCAATATATCATCAACATCTAATCCTCTGTTAATTCTCAATAAGAGCTTCTGTAGACGTCTGACAGAAATAAAGTCATTTTGGTTAGTAATAAGTGAATCTGGTAAGGCTGTTTGTGAAGTTGTTTAATCCTCCTCTGCTGAGACCTTCAAAATGTATTGTCTTCTTTTATCTTTAGTTAATTTCATCTTAAGGATGTGGCTGGAAGTCAGTTGTAGTTCTTGTGTTTCTTTTTTTCTTCTGTTCTTGTTGTTCGTCTTTCTTCAGTGATTCTGTAACAGCAGGTGTTCATCACTAATGCTCAATCATCACTTTATTAATCACTTAATTATCTAATTAACTTCAACACTGATTCAGTGTTACCTTTTCACACTCTGAGTGTGGACTCATAAACACCAGCAGTGTTAATTTAACACTGAGGATTTTGATATCACGGTGGCTGTAAATAAATGCTTCTACAGTGTAGTTACAATAATATTACAGGACTGTCCATAAATTTCCCATCATGCATTTGCTTGCAGTTAAAACATGAATACAATGCGTTGTTGTAAAATTTATTGTAAAAATTACATCAATTGCTAACAGTGTATTTCATCCTGTGTTACAGACTCGCTGACTGTAATCTCACTGATCAGTGCTGTGAAAGTTTGTCTTCATGTCTACAATCATCAAACTCACTGAGAGAGCTGGACCTGAGTCACAATGACCTGCAGGATTCAGTGAAGCTTCTTGCTGATGGTCTGAAGAGTTCACACTGTCAAATCAACATACTGAGGTAAGAAAAACAGATAAAGATTCACTTGGTTATGAAATTAAAGATGACTTCTGTTCTGGTCCTGATCTCTGGGGCTCAGTTGTTCAAAAGTTTAATCTGGATCAGAATGATCTGGATTTGGAAATCCCATATTTTGCTATCCAGGATCAGGTAATCCATTTTAATTTTTTCAAAGCATAATTGGATTGGATAACCCTGGTCCAGATACATATATTTTTCAGATTACCAAATCTGGATTACTAGTGCTCTATGGAGCCCCTAAAGGGACATGGTGATGTAAAAATATGAAATGCTTTTTATGCGTTCTCTCAGAAAGGTTTCATGTATCCTTTAACCCAATGAACTTTGCGTTCACTATCAAAGAAATTTTGACCTGGTTATCTCTTATGATTATGCCAATGTAGTTTATATAAAAACACTTTAAATTAAAACATAATATCCTGTTTTTTCTTTTTTTAACAACCTATTTTAACATTTTACTGCATTGTTTTGTCAAATCATTTGCCGTGGAATATAAATCAAAGTGTATCGGTCATATGATTTCAGCAAACAGATCTTTACCTGCATCAAATATATGACAAACTGGTCTTGAGTCAGTTTTATAATAACCTTATAATATTCTGATTGTCAGTTAATATTCAGAGTTCACCTCCTGATGAAAAATAGAGTATTAGATGTGTGATCAATGTGCAGAAAACAATAGTTTAATCCACCATTTCCTCTTTATTGAACCCTATTTCATCCTGTGTTACAGACTCGCTGACTGTAATCTCACTGATCAGTGCTGTGAAAGTTTGTCTTCATGTCTACAATCATTAAACTCACTGAGAGAGCTGGATCTGAGTCACAATGACCTGCAGGATTCAGTGAAGCTTCTTGCTGATGGACTGAAGAGTTCACACTGTCAACTCAACATACTGAGGTAAGAAAAACAGATAAAGGTTCACTTGGTTATGAAATTAAAGATGACTTCTGTTCTGGTCCTGATCTCTGGGGCTCAGTTGTTCAAAAAGTTTAATCTGGATCAGAATGATATGGATTTTGAAATCCCATATTTTGCTATCCAGGATCAGGTAATCCATTTTAATTTTTTTCAAAGCATAATTGGATTGGATAACCCTGGTCCAGATACATATTTTTTCAGATTACCAAATCTGGATTACTAGTGCTCTATGGAGCCCCTAAAGGGACATGGTGATGTAAAAATATGAAATGCTTTTTATGCGTTCTCTCAGAAAGGTTTCATGTATCTTTTAACCCAATGAACTTTGCGTTCACTATCAAAGAAATTTTGACCTGGTTATCTCTTATGATTATGCCAATGTAGTTTATATAAAAACACTTTAAATTAAAACATAATATCCTGTTTTTTTCTTTTTTAACAACCTATTTTAACATTTTACTGCATTGTTTTGTCAAATCAGTTGCTGTGGAATATAAATCAAAGTGTATCGGTCATGTGATTTCAGCAAACAGAGCTTTACCTGCATCAAATATATGACTAACTGGTCTTGAGTCAGTTTTATAATAACCTTATAATATTCTGATTGTCAGTCCATATTCAGAGTTCACCTCCTGATGAAAAATAGAGTATTAGACATGTTATCAATGTGCAGAAAACAATATTTTAATCCACCATTTCCTCTTTATTGAACCCTATTTCATCCTGTGTTACAGACTCGCTGACTGTAATCTCACTGATCAGTGCTGTGAAAGTTTGTCTTCATGTCTACAATCATCAAACTCACTGAGAGAGCTGGATCTGAGTAACAATGACCTGCAGGATTCAGGAGTGAAGCTGCTCTCTGATGGACTAAAGAGTTCACACTGTCAACTCAACATACTGAGGTAAAAAAACAGATAAAGGTACACTTGGTTATGAAATTAAAGATGACTTCTGTTCTGGTCCTGATCTCTGGGGCTCAGTTGTTCAAAAAGTTTAATCTGGATCAGAATGATATGGATTTTGAAATCCCATATTTTGCTATCCAGGATCAGGTAATCCATTTTAATTTTTTTCAAAGCATAATTGGATTGGATAACCCTGGTCCAGATACATATTTTTCAGATTACCAAATCTGGATTACTAGTGCTCTATGGAGCCCCTAAAGGGACATGGTGATGTAAAAATATGAAATGCTTTTGCGTTCTCTCAGAAAGGTTTCATGTATCTTTTAACCCAATGAACTTTGCGTTCACTATCAAAGAAATTTTGACCTGGTTATCTCTTATGATTATGCCAATGTAGTTTATATAAAAACACTTTAAATTAAACATAATATCCTGTTTTTTCTTTTTAACAACCTATTTTAACATTTTACTGCATTGTTTTGTCAAATCATTTGCCGTGGAATATAAATCAAAGTGTATCGGTCATATGATTTCAGCAAACAGAGCTTTACCTGCATCAAATATATGACTAACTGGTCTTGAGTCAGTTTTATAATAACCTTATAATATTCTGATTGTCAGTTAATATTCAGAGTTCACCTCCTGATGAAAAATAGAGTATTAGACATGTGATCAATGTGCAGAAAACAATAGTTTAATCCACCATTTCCTCTTTATTGAACCCTATTTCATCCTGTGTTACAGACTCGCTGACTGTAATCTCACTGATCAGTGCTGTGAAAGTTTGTCTTCATGTCTACAATCATCAAACTCACTGAGAGAGCTGGATCTGAGTCACAATGACCTGCAGGATTCAGTGAAGCTTCTTGCTGATGGACTGAAGAGTTCACACTGTCAACTCAACATACTGAGGTAAGAAAAACAGATAAAGGTTCACTTGGTTATGAAATTAAAGATGACTTCTGTTCTGGTCCTGATCTCTGGGGCTCAGTTGTTCAAAAAGTTTAATCTGGATCAGAATGATATGGATTTTGAAATCCCATATTTTGCTATCCAGGATCAGGTAATCCATTTTAATTTTTTTCAAAGCATAATTGGTTTGGATAACCCTGGTCCAGATACATATTTTTTCAGATTACCAAATCTGGATTACTAGTGCTCTATGGAGCCCCTAAAGGGACATGGTGATGTAAAAATATGAAATGCTTTTTGCGTTCTCTCAGAAAGGTTTCATGTATCTTTTAACCCAATGAACTTTATGCGTTCACTATCAAAGAAATTTTGACCTGGTTATCTCTTATGATTATGCCAATGTAGTTTATATAAAAACACTTTAAATTAAACATAATATCCTGTTTTTCTTTTTTAACAACCTATTTTAACATTTTACTGCATTGTTTTGTCAAATCATTTGCCGTGGAATATAAATCAAAGTGTATCGGTCATATGATTTCAGCAAACAGATCTTTACCTGCATCAAATATATGACAAACTGGTCTTGAGTCAGTTTTATAATAACCTTATAATATTCTGATTGTCAGTTAATATTCAGAGTTCACCTCCTGATGAAAAATAGAGTATTAGACATGTGATCAATGTGCAGAAAACAATAGTTTAATCCACCATTTCCTCTTTATTGAACCCTATTTCATCCTGTGTTACAGACTCGCTGACTGTAATCTCACTGATCAGTGCTGTGAAAGTTTGTCTTCATGTCTACAATCATCAAACTCACTGAGAGAGCTGGATCTGAGTCACAATGACCTGCAGGATTCAGTGAAGCTTCTTGCTGATGGACTGAAGAGTTCACACTGTCAACTCAACATACTGAGGTAAGAAAAACAGATAAAGGTTCACTTGGTTATGAAGTTAAAGATGCCTTCTGTTCTGGTCCTGATCTCCGGGGCTCAGTTGTTCAAAAGTTTAATCTGGATGAGAATGATCTGGATTTGGAAATGCGTCTCAGGTTACGTATGTAACCATGGTTCCCTGAGAACAGGGAACGAGACTCTGCGTTTATCGCATTTGGGGAACGATATACCCACGCCGCCATGCTGAGGAGAGTGCATGCCAAAGACGGCTAGAGAAAGCAGCTTCAAGAGAAACGCTTCAACTCACCCTCGGGTCACGCAAGGCTGTCAGTGACAGCATTCCCTACGACCAACAGCCCCAGCTGAGCCTCAAAGAGGCCTTCCGTGAAAGCCTACCAAGGCCGCTAAGGCTTCTGGGACCAACTTCTCCGAGGAAAAGTGGTCCCTTAAAGGGAATGTGGCCAGGGAACCAGAAGGAGCTCGGCCAGTCACTAGAGGGGAACGAAGTCACCCCCAATGCCACCAAGGAGGCCGACCTGGTCTGACAGAGGACAAACCTAATCTTGACCAACCCTGTCCGAATACAGAATCTCAAAAACACAAACTTCAGAGAAGAGAGCAGGTAAGCGACTGTAGAAGGGGCAGTAAGCAACTCAAACCCATGCGTAGAGACGGGCATCCTGGATAGCAGAACTCAGCTGAGTGCTATGAACCCTTGTGTTGAGGGGAGTATAGTCTGCTCAATCCTAGGATCTACTCAGTGCCTAACAAAAACTGAGGAGGCTGTGCGCTGAGAAGCCCTGATACAGGGGAGCACAAACCAGCCTGGGGCTGATCTCAACGGGAGGCTTCATGGAAGTCTTCAACCAATGATCAACTTAGGAGCTAAGCACAATTACACAAACAACCCAAAGGAGAGTACGAAGCTCAACCTAACAGATAGACCAAACTGTAGGCACAAATCACGGAGGCCGGAAAGAGGCCTGCAACATGACAAAAAGTTCTGAAAGAACTACATAACACATCAGAATACTAGTCAATAGTGGAGTCCAAGAGCGGCCTGACGAGGCCGTACATCTTGGCCTTAAAAAACCTTGCTGAAAGCAAAAAGCCACTTGACCTAGTAGTAAATATAAAGCGAGTGCCCACGTAGCAGTCCATCCAACACAATCCAACGAGCAGTGTACTCGGTAAAACAACCTTTTACTCTTTAAGTGTTTACTCTTTAAAAGAGGAGTACAACATACGCCAACATGCGCTAAAAAAGGCCCCGAACAGGGCCTATAACCTCAGTAAAACATGTGGCATTAGCCCATGGCAGTGTTTCAAGCTCCGAGGAGAACAAATAACTGAACTACAAAGGAGGTTAATAAGTCACCTGGGGCCCTGGCCAACCAGCAGTATACTCAGTAAAGTACCTTCAACTCTCTCAGCGAGAGGAGTATACAAGAACAAACACCAGCATATTAAGCAAGGAGGCCCGAGAGCCTACCTATCGACACTTGGCGCGAGACTAGCGGCCACTAAAGTTCTAGGAGCAAATAGAACCAAGTTACTTATGAGGAAACTACTTAGCTCAACTAGAGCTAAAGGAAAACCAAACTCAAGGCAGCAAATGCAGAAAAACCGAACAATGGTGCGGTTTAACAAAAGTTAACCTTGAGAGGCAAGTCACTCAAAGCGTACTCAGTAAAAGCACCTTTTACTCTCAGAGTGAGAGGAGTACAAAGCCGAACTCCATGACACATAGGAGGCCTAAAAGGCCTACGACTTGCGAACACGAGGCGTCAGCTAGTGGCAGTCAAGACCCATCCATGGTGATGAGTCATATAAAAACCAACACAAAACTGCGCCAACATGCCATTTGAAAAGGAGGCCCAGACAGGGCCTACAACTCCAAAAAGCACATGGCACCAGCCAGAGAAAGTCTAATGACCAGATCAGCCAGCAGGCCAGGTACTCAGTAAAACCACATTAACTCTAAAGAGGAGTACAGCTCCGCCACAGAACTCCACGAGAGGCCTTATCTAAGGCCTACTCTGAGCAGAGGTGGGCGTGGCCGATGGCAGAAGGGGTCATAGAAAAATAACGACTCACCCATGGAGATGAGTCATATAAAGAACCACCACACAAAGCTGTGCCAACATGCAACCCGAAAGGAGGCCTGGAGAGGCCTACAACTCAAGAGCACATGGCGTCAGCCAGTGACAGCTCTAAAAAGAAGACCAAAACAACTGTGCCAACATGTAAACTAAAAAGGAGGCCTGGAGCAGCCTACTACTTTCAGCAACATGTAGCACAAGCTAATGGTCATAAGGGGACCAAGCTACAGGGGACCAGCTCTAGACCCAAAACAGTTGTGGGCAACTAGCTATACACAACCTGAGCTAAGTCTATATATTCCAACAGGCAATGTACCAGAAACTAAAATAATAACAGGGTACCGATGCTACCATGGTCTTAAGGAAGGCCTACAAAGCCTAAAACCTAAAACAGACATGAGCAAAAACCTGTGGCAGTGCTTAACATACGTGAGCAAAACTCATGACCATAAACCAACAGCGCCATAAACACAAGCTGCAAAATAGAAGGAGGCTAAACAATAAAGAGTCAACAACTTCAACAGATATATGAAATATAGCTACTGTGGCAATGATAAAAAGGGAGCTAACAGAGGTAGCAAAAGCATGACTCTCTACACTCAACCTGAGTGTGCAATCCAACAGGTGATGCACTCAGTGAAACACCTAAACCCTAACAGGGGAGTACAAAAACACCACGTCCTTAAATAGAGGCCAACAACAGCCTACTATTATGAGAACAGGTGCCAACCTGTGGCAGCACTAGAGTAAAGCTCACATACATGTAGGGCAATAGCTCAGAACCCAAAGCAACAAGCTTTGTACTTACATGCCATCCAAAAAGGATAAAAGTTCATCACTAAACAGAACCATAGGTCTGAACTGGGCCCTAGAGGACGGGAGCTAAAAAGCTAGCACCGTAGCTCAAACTTGAATGAGATTCAAGGGGCTCAGGGAGAACAAATCCAAAGCATGAAGAAGTTCTGAAAAGTGGGGCCTAGCATACACTGCCTAAACTTATCTAAGAAGATAAGGGCCTACCACCTGAGAAACAGCACCAGGGAGGCTGAAATAACAGCCAACAACCTTAGCTGTTAAACTCAGCCATTGCACCTACACATAAAAAGGGGGAATGGGCATACGGCCTGCAACACCCTCAGGAGGAGGCCAGAACTAGTAACTATACAACCTGAAAAGGGATAGTAATACAAAGGGAGTGATAAAACACACCTAAACTAGTCCTAGCCAAAGCCACTAGCTGTGGGCCAAAGGCCAAAAACACAGCAGAGAAGCAACCACAGTCAGGCGGCCGAGGTAGGCCAACCTAAACAGAGATGCTTACTGAAGTAAGGAGTGCTAACTCAAAACTACTCTTAGTAAACAGTAAATGAGAAGCTACTCAAAACAATAGGTGGCCCAGAGGCGGCCATTTTGTGGCCTGCACAATAAGTATCGTTCTAGCCAACCTATAAATACTTCAGTTAAGCCCAAAAAAACCCTTACACTTTACTGACTATATGCTCAGGAAAACTATACAGGAAAAACATGGTCTGCATATTTTAAAACATAAATATAGACCAAGCTTACCTTCCTGCGGCCTGCAGAACGAAAACTCTTCTTTCAAATATCTCCACATAGAAGGAAAATCTAGAGGCCTAAAAGAGCTTCTTCACTATCAAGCCAGAAGGCAGGCCTTCAGAAAAAATTCATCATGGGCCCAGGCGTCAGTCTGACCGTAAGAAGCGCCTAAGCACATAGTCCATCCGAAGCATATTCCTGGGAGGAGGAGGAAGAAGAAGAAGTGAGGGCAAAATTAATCGCCCTCACAAGAGAGGACATCGATCACCGGGCGCTGCTGACACCTATGCTCGATCACCTCCCATCAAATCCTGCTTCTTTCTCCTTGTGTCCCGCCGTCTCTGCGACTTGCTCCGCGGAGGAGGAGGCGCACGAGCGGCGACACTGGACTTCTGAGCCCGTCTCTGAGCCTCAGCTCGAGACGGGCCCGGACCTCCTGGCTGTTTGGGCCCAGATTTGGATCTGAGCGGGATGCAGGATCTAAACGCTGCTGAGCGCCTTCGCCTCCTGAACTTTTCAACCACCGCCTGACGGAGGTGCCGAAAAGTTCAGAGGGCAACCAGGGCATCGAGGAGAAAGTTTTCTCTTTCTCCCGATGTCCACACAGTTTAGCCACAGATGCCTCTCCGTGGCCACCATAGCCGCCATAGATCGACCGATCGAGGTGGCAGTCTGTTTGGTGGCCCGGAGAGCGAGATCCGTGGTGCGGCGCAGCTCTTCTACCACTTCAGGGGACAAACCCTGCCCCTGATCCAGATCCTTAAGCAAGTCAGCTTGGTATGCTTGCAGCACCGCCATAGTGTGCAAAGCCGCACCAGCCTGACCTGCCGCCACGTATGCCCTGCCATTTAAACGTGAAGTCACTTTCAACGGTTTAGATGGCAGGACCGGAGCTTTTAGTGTCGGCGCACTCCCTGTGGCGAAAGTTTGCAAACGCCTCATCAATAGGAGGCATCGACACATACCCATGCTGGCTCAACCCCTCAACATCAGCGAAATTCGCTCGCTGATACCGATGGATACGAGCCGAGTATGGGTTCTTCCATGCCCTCTCGATCTCAACATGTAGATCGGGGAGGAATGGAAGGCTCACCGGAGTTATTGGGTTATGGTCGGAAAGAAACCGTTCGTCAAGTCTGCCACGCGCGGTTTCCTTCCTGACGCGCTCCCAAGGCAGCTGCAGCCTGCCAGAAGCACGTTCCATAACCTCTAATAACTCTGCATACGCAGCGCAGGGAGGCTTGGAGGGAGCAGCAGGCTCACCTGCCTCTTCCTCCACAGCCATCTCCTGCTCTCTGGGGCTCGCAGCCAAAAGAGCACTTGCTCCTGGATCCGATGACGTCAAAGACAAGACGTCATCGTCACCCAGGAGTTCGTCCTCGTCAGCCGCCTCGGCCTGAGAAAGGTTTACACCTCTCTCAAATTCCTCGGCGAGCTCCACCTGCGAACCCCACGATTTCAGCCGCCGCTCTGCCTCAGCACGAGCAGGGCCAGAACCGCCGGGCACAGATGCCGACGCCTCTCCCCTCGAGAAGAGGGCCAGACGAGAACGGAGCGTCTTCATAGGAAGACGCTCACAGTTAACGCAGACAGCACCCTCAAGCACTGTCCGCGTGCTCCTCGCCCAAACAGAAAACGCACAAGGTATGAGTATCGCCCGGTGTCAGAAACCTCGGACACGGATCGGCACACTTCCTAAAGCGTTTCTCAGACATAGTAAGGATGTAACCTTACCGGATTTGAAATCAATGGCAAAGACAGAACAGTTCCGAAAGACGAAAAGATTCCGACTGATTCTCTAGGCGCCCCTTTTATACTTCCGGGTTCGCGCTATGTTGCGTCATAGGCTGTTGCCGGCCAATAGGATTGGAGTGGTTTGATTCTTTGGCTTTCAGACATCGGTTCACGTGTGACGTTCCCCAAATGCGGTAAACGCAGAGTTGAGTTCCCTTTCGAAAGGGAACCCATATTTTGCTATCCAGGATCAGGTAATCCATTTTAATTTTTTTCAAAGCATAATTGGATTGGATAACCCTGGTCCAGATACATATTTTCAGATTACCAAATCTGGATTACTAGTGCTCTATGGAGCCCCTAAAGGGACATGGTGATGTAAAAATATGTAATGCTTTTTTGCGTTCTCTCAGAAAGGTTTCATGTATCTTTTAACCCAATGAACTTTGCGTTCACTATCAAAGAAATTTTGACCTGGTTATCTCTTATGATTATGCCAATGTAGTTTATATAAAAACACTTTAAATTAAACACAATATCCTGTTTTTCTTTTTTTAACAACCTATTTTTAACGTTTTACTGCATTGTTTTGTCAAATCATTTGCCGTGGAATATAAATCAAAGTGTATCGGTCATATGATTTCAGCAAACAGAGCTTTATCTGCATCAAATATATGACAAACTGGTCTTGAGTCAGTTTTATAATAACCTTATAATATTCTGATTGTCAGTTAATATTCAGAGTCCACCTCCTGATGAAAAATAGAGTATTAGACGTGATCAATGTGCAGAAAACAGAAAACAATCCACCATTTCCTCTTTATTGAACCCTATTTCATCCTGTGTTACAGACTCACTGACTGTAATCTCACAGATCAGTGCTGTGAAAGTTTGTCTTCATGTCTACAATCATCAAACTCTCTGAGAGAGCTAGACCTGAGTAACAATGACCTGCAGGATTCAGGAGTGAAACTGCTCTCTGATGGACTGAAGAATTTACACTGTCAACTCAGCAAACTGAGGTAAATTAAAGATGCCCTCTCTGGTCCTGATCTCATGGGCCCAGTTGCTCAAAAAGTTTGCCGGTTTTTCAAAGCGAAATTGGATTGGATCATCCTGATCCAGACATACTTTTCAGATTACCAAATCTGGATTACTAGGGAGGGGGTATTTCAATGTTTCGCATAGCTTTCACCCAAGAAACTTTGCATTCACAAGAAAGAAATTTTGACTGGTTCATCTTTTATTACTGTGCCAATGTCGTTTAGGAAAAATACTTTCCTTTTTTTTTCTTTTGAACGAAGATTTCAAGATTTGATCCAATGCGATAGCCGAAATCCATTCAGATTACTTCAGAACAACTGGGCACTGGGTGTTTGTAATATATCAGCAGACAAAGTCTGAAGACTTTGAGTTTGTATTTGCTCCAGCCTGTTTAACCCTCATGTGGCCTTTAGGGCCTTCGGACCCCATTTTGATGTTTCCCTCATAAAAAAAAAAATTGTTGCCTTCATCTCAGTGGCATGAGATTTTGTGACTTTTTACATATCCACACACACAAAAACCTGGGCTTGATTCAGTTTTTATGATGGTATGTAAAAAAAGTCACACTCAGGGTCTTCTACATCGAAAATGAATGAGAAAGGTATTTTTTTCTCTCTCTGTTCTTTTTCATTTTTCAATAAAATCAGTAAATCCGGCATTACTTTGAACATTTTCACACAGGAACGAACACCTGGTACTAGAACACAAATGTGAAACAAACATGCTCATTCACACACACAAACAGACAAACAAAAACAGACTTCAAACCCTTCAAACAACACCAAGAAATTCTAATCTTTCACAAAAATACTGATTTTAATGTATTTTATAATGTTTAAATATATATATTAACAAAATATTTCAAAAGTTGTGATACTGAACAGTTGGTCACATCCGGAACAATGAATGGATCTCTATGACCCTCTGCTGCTAAATAAAATTGTATATTTTTATACAGTCGCTCTGTAAATGTGTGGGGTCCGAACAGACGCCAAAGACCCTGTGTGTAATGGGAAATGAGAAAATAATTTTTCACTGATTAAAGTGTCAAAGTTGTGAGAAGTGGAGATGAACAGAAACTGTTACTGAGATCAATTCTGCTCCATCAACACTGTGATATTGAGTAAAACACTGAACCCAGAGTTACTCCAGCTGAACTGACCTGTAATCAGTGATCTGTGGGGAAAAAGTGATACACTGAATAAATTAATCACTTTACTTAAAGCAGACTTAAAGGGATAGTGCACCCCAAAATGAAAATGTTGTCATCATTTACTCACCCTTATGTTGTTCCAAACCTGTATGAGTTTCTTTCTTCTGTTGAACTCAAAAGAAGGTATTTTGAAGAATGTTGGTAACCAGACATACTTCATAGTATTTTTTTCCTACTATGGAGTAGAGACCTGCACTCCCGCAGGACCCAATGCAAGAGTGTGGCGCAGGACAAGATTTGATAGCCGGGGGCATTTAAGGTGATGATACACGTTGCAACTTTTGAGCAATGTTACTGGCCAAACGGGCAACCTTATGAGACACAGGGCAACTAATTAGGGCAACGGACAGTTGGCAGCAACTTATCAGAGAGGAGAAAATCTGTTGCCAACCCAATAAATACTTTATTATAAACACTTGTTAGGCACTTTATTTCAACTTTTCAAATATTTTCTTCATTTTTATTAAAAATAAATGCTTTTCTGATCTGATTTGTGATAGGGAGAAGTGCGAGTTCAGCAAAAGGCGGATTTGAACCCGCTTTGATCGCATCAAAAGCTACATTCAAGTGCCATACGCCCTACAGCCTACGCTACTACAAACTGTAAATGGATCCGTCTTCTTAGTATTTAACTTTGTGAGATTGCGATGAACGGAGATGTCAGTTTTTAGTCATTATAAAGGGAGCGCTCTTTATGCGCATTCTGCCATACCAAACCATGCAGCAGCTGCTTGCTTTCTGTTGAAACTAACTGTGGTTTGTGAAAGCTCATGCTTTAATCACAAATATTTTATCGGAAGCGTTTATGCTGGGATGTTGTGGCGACACATAACTTAATATTTCATGTAAATTTCATAGGTGTACTGACAAAAATCTATATAGTACGGTGGCGAGAGAGCTCAACATGCTGCAAATGAAGAAAACACATGCAAATAGAAAAACACCAGCAAATAAAGAAAACATCTTCATCAGTTTGACAACACATGCGCTGCAAAAGTCCACAACACATACAAATGACAAACGCAGCAAAAGTCAACAACAAATAGACAAACGCGCTGCAAATAGCACATACCAGGCCCAGCGATCTCAAGCCCTTCTGCAATGATCTGAATGATGATGATGATGATTAGGCTACTTTTAGAATTAAATTAATAATTTAATTTGCCCCGCAATAATTTATAGCGCATCATGCGTAACCACCGCTGTAATAAGATTAGCTAACTCCTCATTTAAAAAAAAAAACAAAAAAACAACTTGTAACACCTTCATCTCTTCTCATTTTTTCAATACGTATGGGCCACAAGAGAAATATTAAGAAATAAATTAAAGGAACACTCCACGTTTTTGAAAAATAGGTTCATTTTCCAACTCCCTAGAGTTAAACAGTTGAGTTTTACCGTTTTGAATCCATTCAGCCGATCTCTGGGTCTGGAGGTACCACTTTTAGCATAGCTTAGCATAGATCATTGAATCTGATGATACCGCTAGCATCTCGCTCAAAAATGACCAATGAGTTTCAATATTTCTCCTATTTAAAACTTGACTCTTCTATAGCTCCTAGCCATATCGGCCTAGAAAATCGCAACTTTTAATTGCGCTGCAAAGGAATTATGTGGACTATGTGCTGTGGAATTTTGCAGCGCATGTGTTGTCAAACTGATGAAGATGTTTTCTTTATTTGCTGGTGTTTTTCTATTTGCATGTGTTTTCTTAATTTGCAGCGCATTGAGCTCTCTCGCCACCGTAACAGAGGCTACTTTTATGCGGGATTTTGCGGGCAGGAGCGGGACAAGATAATATATTATTTTGCGGGAGTGGGACAGAATGCTGCGGGAGTGGGCGGGTGCAGGACTGAAAATCCATCCTGCGCAGGTCTCATGGAGGTCAAAGGGTGCCGTCAACTTTTTGATAACCAACATTCTTTAAAATATCTTCTTTTGAGTTCAACAGAAGAAAGAAACTCATACAGGTTTGGAACAACATAAGTGTGAGTAAATTTTTAATTTTGGGGTGAACTATAAATTACACAAGTAGTATATAGTAGCCTATATTATTTCCATTGGTTTTTCTACATGAAATGACAGCAAGTTAAATGTGTATGAATAGAAATTCAAAAAATTGTGGTTTTCCTTATATTCAAATTAAACTATATTGCCCAATTTTTCTTTTTACTTTCCAACACTACAACTGATACAATATAATTGACTGTGTGTGTGTGTGTGTGTGTGTGTAGATTATCTTACTGTATGGTGACAGAGGAAGGCTGTTGTTTTCTGGCTTCAGCTCTGAGTTCAAACCCCTCACACCTGAGAGAGCTGGATCTGAGCTACAATCACCCAGGACAATCATTAGTCAAGCTGCTCTCTGATCCAAACTACAGACTGGACAAACTCAAGTATGTTCAACACTAACAATCATCCTGTCATGTGTTTGGACATGTGTGTGCTATAAACTCATATGATCATAGATCTCTGCATACAGCACATATATACACATACATACTGCAGAGGAAAATAAAGATGTCTTGAACTCTGAGACTGAAGATGATCTTGATTCAGATCAACAGCTGCTTGTGACTCATAACAGCAGCATCTGAGAAACAGACTCAATCTCTGATCCCAAAACATCAATTCAAAGCTTGTTGCTGCTCTAGAAAGTAAATTCTCAGTGCTGTCAGAGACATGAAGTAAAAACAGATCCAAGATACAGACTCAGAGATCACAGTCTAAATGAGAAGAAATTATATTTGTCCTCATGATACTGAATAAAGCACAGCATCTGAACAGCAAGAGATTTCTGCAGTTAGTAGATGAATATCAGTTATTGATTAAAACACTTGCACAAATGAAAGGATAAAGACACAATTGATCAGTGAATGTAAAGGTGAGTCTGTAGATCAAGACTTGAGGATCTTATTCAGTGATAGAGGCTGTGAATCAGGAACTACATCAAATGATGGAGGACAGACAGAAGATCTCAAAGGATCTTCATCAGAAGAGACACCGGCCTGAGTTTGAGATATAGTTCACTATTTTCCAGCTCTTCAGATATATGATAACTTTTGTGTGATGAACAGACTAAAATTCATGTCATTCACATGTTCCTTATGAGCTCAGTTCAGACTTCTCATGTTTGCAATTTTAAAATGTTACTTAATTTTGTGTTTTTGATAAATTAGTGTTTAGTTGAGAAAATCATTTTCAATTTAATACCCACTTTTATTTATTTATTTTTTAAATCATTATGTAAACTGATTGTGACTATTTGTTTTTATAGTGTGGATCATGGAGGAGAGATCAGAATTACAGCAGGACCACAGAAATGTAGGTCACACACACACACACCCCTTGCTCATTGTTGTTTTGTTGTGTTATAATTCTTATAATAATCTCTTCTTGTGTTCAGATGCATGTGATCTCACACTGGATTTAAACACAGTAAACACTCGTCTTGCTCTGTCTGAGAGGAACAGAAATGTGACACTTGTGAGAGAGAAGCAGCCGTATCCTGATCATCCAGAGAGATTTGATGAGTATCATCAGGTTCTGTGTAGAGAGAGTCTGACTGGACGCTGTTACTGGGAGGTTGAATGGAGCGAATGGGTTAATATATCAGTGACGTATAAAGGAATCAGCAGGAAAGGAAGGAGTGATGACTGTGTGTTTGGATACAATGAAAAGTCCTGGAGTCTGACCTGTTTTAATAACAGATTCACTGTCAGACACAATAATAAGATCACAGAAATATCTGCTCCTTCACGTCTCTCTAACAGAGTAGGAGTGTATCTGGACTGGTCGGCCGGCACTCTGTCCTTCTACAGCGTCTCTGACACACACACACTCACACACTTACACACATTCAACAGCACATTCACTGAACCCCTCTATGCTGGATTTGGGGTTTATTGTCCTGGTGGTTCAGTGTCTCTGTGTGAGATTAAACATCTTCCTGTGAGAAACAACTGAGACACACAGATGAGTGAAAGAAACACACTCACATTATCTCTCTCTTTAACTCACACAGCTGTAAACTCTTTCTCTCATCTTAATTTCAGTGTGTATATAGAAACACACACATTGACTTCAGTCTAAATGAGACACACCACAGACTTCTATTGTGTTTCTATAAAGACATTTGAATGCGGCTCAACAGGAGTTTTGTCTTTCTGAGTCTCTGAGCGCCACCTGGAGGAAGATTGAGTTTCTCACAGGAAACAGTTCTTAGCCAGTGTTTGCTCTGTTACTATGGTAACTGAGGGTCAGTCAGAGGTCATCTTTTAAACACTCTTCATTACAAATGTTAAAGGCTGTGGAGCTCATCTTATTATATACAAGCAATCAAACTTTGTAATTTTCAACTAATAATCAAAAGTCTGTTTTCTAACAATGTTTTTTTTTTCCAAATGTCTTTGATATTTAATGTGTTTAGCACTCAACATTGGTCAACACTATTATAAATATGTTGTTATAAAATATATATTGAGATTATAAATATACAAACACAAAGAACTTTTAAAAATGCTGTTTCTGTAATGCTGTATTTAATAAAGACTTGTTTATGTTTGAAAGACTTAAAATCTGGTTTGAACCTCCAATCACAAGCAGCTTTTCCACAAGCTGATGTAAATACTAATATATAGAAGCTGCACAATGTCATTCACACAAATACAAATTGACAGTCTTTTACCAATAAAATAAAATATTTTTCTCATCCAATTTTCTCGTCCAAACTGAAATGTAACCAACAAACTGATTAGAAATGTTCAAAAGCATTTATATATTTATGTATTTTTAAACAAAACACAAAATGTGATGCTCCATCAAGGTTCAATAAATGAAAGATGTTTTTTTTTTTTTTTTTTTTTTTTTTTTTTTTTTTTTTTTTTTTTTTGGATAGGTCTACCATTATTTTGGAAATTATCATGAGGACCAGAAGTTTTTGTATTTAAATAAAAATGTGTATATCAAACATTCATGCAGATAAGAACTGTGAAAAAAGAATTTTACAGCTGACAAGAAGTACTTGCTGATGTTGAAACAATGTCTGTCTGTTGTAGAGAAGCCACAGTATTTAATGTTCTCGCCTCTGTAATATCTCACTCCTGTGGTGACCTTTAAGTGTAGGTCTTTCTTGTCTGGTCCTCAGGTTCTTCATCACTGCAGTGTTCAGGATGTTGGTGATACTCATCTCCTTCCAACACTAAATGTCATCCAGCAGGGGGCGTTGACGCTTACAGAATTAACTTTAACCAACATAACCTGAAGTCTGAATGACTGAGAATGATGATAATGTAAATGATTGACAGTGATAACAATGATAATGGTTAATGATGGTAATAACTATTGAAGACAAATGCTGAATTAATGTGCAATTTTACTAATAAAAGCGTTGATGATTTGATGAGGTAACAAACCACTTCAAGGAATAGTTTATCCAATAATGAAAACCACCATTAAATATCATTTTAATATTATTTGTAATGAAATATAATGTCATTATATATTTTGGCCATGTTTTAAACAGAAAACACAACAGCATAAGAAAAAGGAACAACATGACATAAAATAACTCGCCCTCATGATGTTTCAAACACGTTTGCTGTTACTTTTTCTAACCAAAAGAGAATGTTTAAAAATGTTCATGTGGGTTTTTTCATATGAAAGTTCATGGTAACAATGTCTGTAAAGCTATACAAAGGACAAAAACATCAAACAAGTGTCATAACAGTGCTCCATGAGAGTCATTCACTATATTTCAGTTCTTCTGAAGTCACCGATCAGGCGTAATATTATGAGCACTGACAGGTGAAGTGAATAACACTGATTATCTCTTCATCACGACACCTGTTAGTGGGTGGATATATTAGGCAGCAAGTGAACATTTTGTCCTCAAAGTTGATGTGTTAGAAGCAGGAAAAATGATTTGGGGATTTGAGCGAGTTTGACAAGGGCCAAATTGTGATGGCTAGATGACTGGATCAGAGCATCTCCAAAACTGCAGCTCTTGTGGGGTGTTCCCGGTCTGCAGTGGTCAGTATCTATCAAAAGTGGTCCAAGGAAGGAACAGTGGTGAACCGGCGACAGGGTCATGGGCGGCCAAGACTCATTGATGCACGTGGGGAGCGAAGGCTGGCCCGTGTGGTTCGATCCAACAGACGAGCTACTGTAGCTCAAATTGCTCAAGAAGTTAATGCTGGTTCTGATAGAAAGGTGTCAGAATACACAGTGCATCACAGTTTGTTGCGTATGGAGCTGCATAGCTGCAGACCAGTCAGGGTGACCATGCTGACCCCTGTCCACCGCCGAAAGAGCCAACAGTGGACATGTGAGCATCAGAACTGGACCATGGAGCAATGGAAGAAGGTGGCCTGGTCTGATGAATCACGTTTTCTTTTACATCACGTGGATGTCCGGGTGCGTGTGCGCCGCTTACCTGGGGAACACATGACACCAGGATGCACTATGGGAAGAAGGCAAGCCGGCGGAGGCAGTGTGATGCTTTGGGCAATGTTCTGCTGGGAAACCTTGGGTCCTGCCATCCATGTGGATGTTACTTTGACACGTACCACCTACCTAAGCATTGTTGCAGACCATGTACACCCTTTCATGGAAACGGTATTCCCTGGTGGCTGTGGCCTCTTTCAGCAGGATAATGCGCCCTGCCACAAAGCAAAAATGGTTCAGGAATGGTTTGAGGAGCACAACAACGAGTTTGAGGTGTTGACTTGGCCTCCAAATTCCCCAGATCTCAATCCAATCGAGCATCTGTGGGATGTGCTGAACAAACAAGTCCGATCCATGGATCTGCTGCTAACATCTTGGTGCAGATACCACAGCACACCTTCAGGGGTCTAGTGGAGTCCAGGGGTCTAGTGGAGTCCATGCCTCGACGGGTCAGGGCTGTTTTGGCAGTAAAAGGGGACCAACACAATATTAGGAAGGTGGTCATAATGTTATGCCTGATTGGTGTACATTACTACAGTGATATTTAACCCGTCCATTATTGCTGTGGAAAGAACTGCGCTTTTGGGGTTATTCATGGTCTGTTAAAAGTACCTTGTTATCTTGTTATCTATTATTATTCTATTATTGAGTCTTTCACTGATTGTTTACAGCTTAACAGAAGTTGTACCCATAATTCACACAAAGCATCATAGGGTGTAGGAATAAGGTGGATAGGTTTTTCAGATTAATCAAATATTCACAGAAAAAAGGTAAGAAAAAATGGTTCTTTTAAAAACTGATCCCTGAAAGGAGTGGGGGAGAGCGGGGCACAACCTAACGCTTTTTGACTTTCTCAGTTTGTGTAAATCTACTTAGGGTTCAGAGAATTTCTTTTGTTCCACATTAATTTCACACATGTCTGGTACAAATATGTGGCTTTGTTTCATTAATACAGTGTATACTTTTTTCTTTATTTACCCTGAAAGAAGGGAAGTGAAATGTGACAACATGCCCCATAGGTGGGGCACATTGTAACATGACCGTATGGCAGCTAAAATGTTATCTGATTTAATTAAAAAAATATACATGACAAACTAAAATATTTTGTCAATAAAAGACAAAATAATTTTTTTTTAGAAATTCAAATTTAAATAATTTTGTAGTTTGACAATGAACACTCTGTAAAACACAGCTATACAGCCTAGGTCAAAACAATACAGACAAACAGATGAAGAAACACATTCAGAAAAACACAGATCTGAACAAAACACTGTCCTTCCTCCACTCACAGCTCTCACAGAACAGGGTATAAATAGACGAGCCAGTACAAATGCTGTAAATGTCTTGAAATAATATTTTCTAAATGTTCAGGTTCTTCCTCCCAGTCTTTATTCACCTTATTCACCTTTTCCCCCATGATTTCTCAACAGAAATTCATAAAAGTTAATTATGCCAATTATATCAGTAACTGTATAGAATATCATAGTTCTAATAGTGAGACACATTATAACGCAGTGTTACAACGAACCCTATCTGTGCAACTGGAATTTAAACCTGGTTAGTGAAGCATTAAAGAATCTAAACTGCTAAACAACAGATTGGAGATTAAAATAATATCAGATTTGTCTCATTTTAAATAAACACAAAAAATATAGCTGAAAAATTAATGTAAGAAATTTACTTTTGCTATTGTTAAATAAATGTTCAGCGATATCTCCCAAAGATTTCTGAATTTTTGTGCTTTTTTTCTCTATATATTGTCGATATGGCAACTAGTAAATACACAAAGATTCATCATGCTAGCTTATGTGGAAGTATTTAAACCATGTGTGTTACAACTAACCCCGTGTTAGGTTGTGTCCCGCGCTCCCCTATATAAGGGACACCGGGGCTAGTTGTCACACAGTGACTGTGAGGTTTTGAGTCAAAAGTTCAATTACACAAATGCTTCGTACTTTTATTTGAACTCTCTTTTTAAAAAAATTAGTTGATACTGATATTTTTGTATGCTACATTTCACATTGTTGCTACTGTGTTTATTATTTTGTCTTTCATAATAGATTTAATTTTGCTTTGAAGGTTCATGTCTACAGAGAAATTGACTTTCTTGAGAAATAATTGAGAAAAAGTTGTGACAACTAGCCCCTACGTCATCTATATTTATGCATTTGTCAGACATGCATTGCATTCAAGATTGTATCTGTTCATGCTGTGGAACAAACATCACAGAATCACTGTACAAATGTGTAGAATATCAATCATAATCATCTATTCAGGAGTATTCACTCATTTTGATCTGTAAATCATGTGTTGTCCTCCTCCAGGTGAAGGAGTTTGATTCGATCTCTCGTCTCGACCAGTGGCAGACCACCATGTTGCTGCGTATCAAGAAGACCATCCAGGGTGACGCCGGTGACCTGAAGTGATGCGTCCTGGACAAATACTGTGGCATAATATCTAGTTTAATTTCTTACCGTATCGTGTGTGTGTGTGTGTGACAATCTGAACATATCTGTAGTGATACTAGCTCAAATATCAGCCGTTTCTTGGAAAGTTCAGGGGGAACTTGCATTGCAGTTGCAGAAAATAGAAGTATATACAATATTAATGTGGATAATTCTCTCATGGAAGGCATTTCTCTATCCCTTTACTTCTCCATGAGGAAATCTTTACCGTACACCCTTGTTTGTACTTGTGTGTGGCATGCGAGACCCGTAGAGCTGTTCTCTTTCTAATGTTCACCTCAGTGTTGTCACTGGCATTGTCATGCATGATAAATGTGTAAAGTGTGTTTATGTGCTGTAGAATATCAGGATTTTGTGAGTGCACTTTATTTCAGACTTCATCATCTGTCTGTAAACACATCGCCTTTGCTCACTTTAACCATTTTTGTGCCATTGGCCTCAGAAAAGCTTCCTCGCGTTGTCTTTGTCGATATGGCGGTGTCAGTTCTGTCGGAGTATTTGCTTTAGTGGTTGAATTAAGCGTCGTTCATGTTTCATAATCAGTAGAATAGTGTCTCTTGCTCACTAATGAGTGATTTTTCACAGTGTGATATTAATGAAAGCCTTGATTCTCTAATGCAGATCATGTTGAATATGTACATGTATGTTCTGATCGCTGATTTCTTATGTATTATTTGTAATTTTATGTTTAATTGGTTGTCGTTTCACATGGATACGGGGCATTGGTTGTTTTGGGCATTCAGACCTTATAAATTATTATTTTAGTTTAAGTGCTTCTTTTTGTGTTTTGAAGTTCTTTACACTGTTGTTGAGACTTTAATGAAGAATAAACAGCTTTACTCTTTGTGTCAGTAATAAAATGATGTTGATTGAATGCTTTATCTAATATGTTATATGACTGACAGGGAATCAGAAATGTATGTTAAAATGTACTTTAAAATAGGGAAGTCTTATTGAGACGTTTTATTAAATGTTCTAACTATTTATTCAAAGAGAAATGAATAAATGATCATCCACATCATGTCTGAAGTTTATGGTCATATTTTATATTCATGTTCATGGAAACTCTGGACTTAATTCAGTTCGAACAGCAAAAATCTGATAAAACATTTTTCTGAAAGATTTCAAATGCTGTAAGTATGTAGATCTATTTTAGAGTGAATAATGAAGAGATCATGTAACTTACGCTTTAATCTTTACAATATTTTATAGATCACTGGAAGAGAAGAGTCCTTACAGCAAGAATGAAGCTGCAAAATATAATTAGACAAAATGGTTATGGTTTAACAAGGTTTCATTTGATAACATTAATGCATTATCTAACATGAACCAACAAGGAGCAATATTTTTTAAATAATTAATCCTAGTTAATGTAGTAAAAATGTAATAATGTTAGTTCACATTGCATTAATGTTAACAAATATAACTTTGTATTTCAAAAATTACCATTGACTAAAACTAATAAATGCTGTAGTTCATGTTAACTAATATATAACTAATATATAATAACGAACATATAACTGTCTCGCTGTAGCACTGTCTCAGGCATCTTACATTACAGACATTTCAGTCTATTCCTCTGTTCACATCTGCAGTCTTCACACCTCCTGCAGCAGGACTAAGGCACGTTCACACAGGTGATCAGAGACCCTCGGCATCTTTATTCTGGTGTTTTTCAGAGTCAGTAGAAAGGTCTCTTTAGTGCCCTAAGTTATTCAATCTCTGTGACCTTGATTGACCTTGATAGGTGCAATAATTGAAAAACATGACAAACATTGTTAAAACCCTTTCTAATAAAGATCTGTAAAGCTTATTTGGATTGTACAAAATTATCTTTAAAATACAATATCCTGAAAATTGACTTTTGTTTATTTTGCTGATTTTCATTTCTTAGTGTTTTATTTCAATTTTTAAAACAACAAATCCAGTTATATAAATGTATTACATTAAATAAATGTTATAACAAGAACAGAAGTGATTACTCTATGAATGTAACTCAAACTGAAAAGACATTTAAAAATTCAAAACAATTATGTGAAATGAAGCAATGCAAAATGTGAGTTTCTGAGGTAAATATTAAAACAGGGCATTGGCACTCAATGGGAACTTTAAATAAAACTAAACTATAATTACCTATCATAATTATAATATTTTAAACAAAACTAATATTCTTTAAGTAGCTGCTGGCATATGTCCAAGAAGACTGTCATCACAACAAAGCTCCAAAGCTGCACTGTATTCAATCAATTAAACACTGCAGAGTTTATTATAATGACTACTAGATTAAGAACATGTTTACCTCAGTATGTAGATTATGTAGTTAATTGCATTTGCTTGTGAGTCTTTCATTCATCATGATATTCAGTAAAATATGAGAAAACAGGAAACATTTGTAGTTTGGTGTTGATAAAGGGTACGTGAGTCTTACTGTGGATGCTGGAAAACACTGAATATAACAAAATAATCCAGAAATTAAGGATGACAGAATATTTGGTAACACTTTACAATAAGGTTTATTAGTTAAACATTAGTTAATGTATTAACTAACATAAACTAAGCAATACATTTGTTACTGTATTTACTAATCTTTGTTAAAGTTAATGAAAATACAGTTGTTCATTGTTTGTTCATGTTAGTTCACAGTGCATTAACTAATGTTTACAAGATTTTAATAATGTATTAGTAAATGTTGCAATTAACATTAACAAAGATTAATAAATACTGTAGAAGTGCAGTTCATTATTAGTTCATGTTAACTAATGTTAACTAATGAACCTTATTGTAAAGTGTTACTGAATATTCACACCAGGCTATAGCTTATATACTTTTTATTAGGCCACAGACACATTTGTATTTTTTTATTTCAGGTTGTCAACACTATGCAGTACTGCAGTCACAGAATGATAACGAAGGAAGCAGACTAATCAAACTATTCAAAAACATTTTAAAGCCTCACAAATAAAAAACGCTAAACAGAAAACACATCAGTGTAAAACAAGGTTTGCTCTTCATATCCTTACTTTAACAAATGATCACGAGTCTCACTGGTCATGTGACACTGTCGAAAGTGAAACTATTTCCAAATGTGGATATTAATTTTTTTCGTGAAAAAATACAGTTTTGGACATATAAGATAATAAAAATAAATTTAAAAATACCTTAAAGTAACTACAAATGAGCATGTAAAGCAAATATCTTTTTAAAAAATTAAGTGCGGAGCAAGTCCCGCCCCAATCTCACCTTTTCCTCTTACCTGTTTCAGGTGGACTCCATCTGTGAGACGAAGAGCATAAACAACATCAAGAGAGAAAAGCTGTTTGAGAAAAATATGAATCAGTTTGATAACATCAGATCAGTTTAATGCTGTTTTCGACACAGAATTGATTTATGAACTGAATGAAGTTTGTGTTTGATGATCTTCATCGTTGAGACAGAGGTAAGTTTGAACAAACACGTTTCTGGATTCATTAGCAAAGTAAATCAATATGAATCTGCATGTGTAAATACTTATTTATATCCTCCTGTAATGTAAGAGTATTTTCAGGTGCTTTACTGAGAGTTTTTCTAGTCAAACAGATGGGCTGTGTCGCAGTTTTTTACCACCGTGGTGATAATGGACCAAAGTTATCTATGTGTCTCTGTATAGGTCTATATACACATAGCCTACATAGTTGGTCCAGTTTTACTACAGCCAGTAAAACATTGAAATTAATATTAGTAAATAATGGTAGCCTAGCTAAATAATATAAGAACGTTAAACATTATTTAAAAAACATTAGTTTTATATTTCCCCACAAAGACACGTCATAGCCTGCGCTTTGAGAGGAATGAGGAACACGAACAGGAAAGATCTCTTTTAAAATATCTTAGTTTTCTCCTGAAGTTATAAGCAACAGACACTTGTTGTAAAAGGGCTGAAGAGCGAGTTTTATCTTCCGCAGGGGAAAGACATTTAGGCTATGTTTGATTTTGACATTGCCAGAGAAAGCGAAACTAAAATTATGTGAAGCATATGCACGATAACTTCCTGGTTTTCGTTGAGCCAGCTTGGAACTGCTGTCATTCTGTACTCGCTGTACATCGACACAAAGCCATAATGGTCGACTTTTTAATGCTGTATTTATATTTTAATGCAATTATCACATTTACCTAATTTGCAATAAATCAGTTTTATTGATTGCAATAAAGACGAAGCTACTGGGAACACGCAACATTTTTCCAGCGCTTCAATGTTATTTTTAATGTGATGTAAGCGTAATAATCAAGGAACTTTGCTGCCGTACCATGGGTGCAGCAGGCGCAATGATATTACGCAGTGGCTGTGACCCCTGCTTGCATAGGAGCTTGCCTTGCAACCATGGAGACATTTGTGAGAGGCGCTGCGTAAGATCATTGCGCCTGCTGCACTCATGGTACGGCAAAGTTCCTTGATTATTACGCTGGAATGAGAGTATAGTTCCTAGCCATATCGGCCTAGAAAATCGCAACTTTTAATTTTCCGTCAGTCTTAGTACACGATGTAACTACAGAAGAGTCAAGTTTTAAATAGGAAAAATATCAAAACTCTTTGGTCATTTTTAAACGAGATGCTAATGTTCTAATCCGATTCAATGAATTATGCTAAGCTATGCTAAAATGGTACCGCCAGACCCGAGATCGGCTAAATGGATTCAAAAACGGTAAAACTCAACTGTTTAACTCTAGGGAGTTTGAAAATGAGCCTATTTTCAGAAAAAGTGGAGTGTTCCTTCAATAGTTTTTCACTCAGTTTAGCTTTTGAATAGGCCTAAATATTAAACATTTTAAAATCACTAGGCTTAAAAATACATTTTGTCAAGGTTAAGTAAGAAGTACTCACAAAATCTCATGAAAAACAATAACTTTTCTTGTGAATGAATTACACAGAAAGTGAGCACCACACTTTCCCTTTATAATCAGGTGTCACTGCAAGCTCAATGATTTTTGGCACTCTTGAAAATTCACATTTTATTCAATGACTCTAAATACGGTGCACAATAAATCTTTAATTTACAGTGTTGACACTTTTTCACACAAAAAAGAACTGATGGTCGAATTGACTTTTGCAGAGGAGGAACACTGAGGTACGCTTTTTTATGTCTTATGTTTGAATAACTAAATTAATGCAAGGCCTGACTATTTACGTGACTATATTCTGATTATATTCTGATTATTACACTATTCATGCTGTTAAATAAATAGATTCACCCAAAAATGAAAATGTACCCCATGATTTACTCACCCTCAAGCCATCATAGGTGTACAGTATATGACTTTCTTCTTTCAGATGAATACAATCAGAGTTATATTAAAAATATTCTGGCTCTTCCAAGCTTTATAATGATAGTGAATAGAGGATGAGATTTTGAAGCCCAAAAAGTGCATCCATCATAAAAGATATCCAGACGGCTCCAGGGGTTAATAAAGGCCTTCTGAAGTGAAGCGATGCGTTTGTGTAAGAAAAATATCCATATTTAAAACTTAAAAAACTAAAATAACTAGTTTCCGGCAGATGGCCGGTGAACTAACCCTTTAAAGCTATCTCAGGATATTGAATATTAATAATACTGAAGATACCGATACGCCAACAAGTGACATTTCACCGGAAGTTTTCCAGCTGGTTTATATTATTGCGGACGCTCTTAAGAATATTCAGTGCGTTTAGTCAATTAAAAGCAACCAAAGGAAGAAACGTTTATAATCCCCTGCGATGGGTGAGACGTGAGTGAAGATTTGGGAACAGAAACAAGAGATTCCATGTCCAGTGGAATAACTAATGGAATACTGTTAAATTCACTGATAATCGGGTGACCAGATCACAAAACAGAATACAAAGCCGACAAAGCTTAAATTTATAGGCTCACGTACCTCATTCAGCATGAATCCAAATGTTTCCATGTGTAACGAGCAGGACTCAGGCAGGGATCCATGTGCAAAGCTTTATTAAATGTGAGCGTGGTCAGGCAGGCAGGCGGTCAGGCAGGCGGTCAGGCGGGCGGGCGGTCAGGCGGGCGGGCGGTCGGGCGGGCGGGCGGGCGGGCGGGCGGTCAGGCAGGCCTTCGCAAAGAGGTGGTGTGAGAGAGTCTTAAATAGTCCAGATGATAGGCAACAGGTGTATGTGGCAACAGGTGATTGGTGAGGAGTGTGCATGTGACAGGCAGGATTATGGGAAGTGTAGTCCGGGAACAGACAGGTACTGATGGTGATCGTGACATAACGCCCCTTCCGGAAGGCGCGTCCTGCAACGTAAATGGTACACATAGGGGAGGGTGGGTGCATTGGAGACCGGTTGATAGACAGGAACGGGTCTCCACTGCGGGTCCAGGAACTCGGCCAGCCACGGCGGGTCAGGAGTGTAGGGAAGCCACGGCGGTTCAGATGGCTCGGGCAACCACGGCGGGTCAGGTGGCATGGGCAACCACGGCGGGTCAGGTGGCTTGGGCGACCACGACGGGTCAGGTGGCTTGGGCGACCACGCCGGGTCAGGTGGCTTGGGCAGCCATGGCGGGACAGAGTCCGAAGATGACCATGGCGGGTCAGTGTCCATTAATGGCCATAGTGGGTTATAGTCCATGAGTAACCATTGCAAGTAACAGTCCATGAATGGCCATAGTGGGTTACAGTCCATGGGTGGCCAAGGAAGTTCAGAGGCCGTAGATGGCCGTGGTTGAGCAGGATCCCCACCCACAAGCTCCCACCCTCAGGTATATGGCCCCCAAAAAAGTTCTTGGGAATTCAACGGTGACCGTGGCGGGTTCATGGGCAAGGAGCTCGGGTAGCACCGGCAGGGCAAGGAGCTTGGGCTCTGGAGCGGACTCGATGGTTGGAATGACCCCTATGTTCTCTGACACAGGAGGCGGCCATCTGGCCCGAGGGCACTGGCGGCGGCCATCTTGTCCATTGCATCCAGGGAGCTTGAGTGCGTTGCAACCGGAGAACTTGAGTGCGTTGCAACCGGAGAACTTGAGAGCGCAGCGACCGGCAGGCTTGAGTAGGAAGTGGCTGGCGAGGGTTTCGGAATGCCAGCTGCTCGTACTGAAGTTAACGGTGGATCATCTACTCTGGACAACAACCCTCTCCGCCTCCCAGACAGATCCAGAAACGTGACGTGTTGTTGTGGTAGCCGCCATTTTGTGAGGAGATGGGGTGTTGCGTTCCTCCGCGACACCCACAGTAAAGGGAGATACACTCAGTTGCAAAGCCAGCTCTATATATTGTTCCAAAGTCCCATTAGGATCATGTATTGGCATGACGGAACTGAGCGGGTCAGACAGTCCACCGCGAAAGAATATCATGAGGCATTCCTCATTAAAACACGTTAATGGTGCCAGTTCAAAAAAGTCCACAACATAATCCTCAATAGTTCTCTCTCCTTGACGGAGACACATTAATCGAGCAGATGGGCTCATTTTAGATGAGACAGAAACACTCACATAAGCTGCTGGATCTTGGTTTAGCGAAGTCTTCTGTAACGCAGCGGGACTCAGGCAGGGATCCATGTGCAAAGCTTTATTAAATGTGAGCGTGGTCGCACAGGCAGGGTCAAACGGGAACAAACAGGAACAGCAAGGGACAGGCAGAATCGTAGTCAGGATAAAGGCTATGGTCAGGGCAGGCAGATATCACTCACAGGTCAGGATACAATAAACAGTCCAAAGGCAGGCAGCAGGGAATCATAAACGGGTAACAGGCAGGAAGGCAGGAAGGCAGGCAGGCAGGCAGACAGGCAGGCAGGCAGGCAGGCAGGCAGACAGACAGACAGACAGACAGACAGACAGACAGATAAGTAAACGCTCAGAATTGCTACACAGGTAAACAAGACTTCGCAAAGAGGTGGTGTGTGAGAGAGTCTTAAATAGTCCAGATGATAGGCAACAGGTGTATGTGGCAACAGGTGATTGGTGAGGAGTGTGAATGTGACAGGCAGGAGGATTATGGGAAGTGTAGTCCGGGAACAGACAGGTACTGACGGTGATCGTGACACCATGACTGCGATGTCACATTTAATTGCTACCCTATTATTTCCTTTGTAAACAAAGTTTTGTGCTTCACTTGTGTCATAATATTCATGTAAAACAACGTTCACATTCCAAAAAGTGTTTTGGTGTACAAAGATATGATGTGGTAATAATACAACTGTTCAGCAAAACTGAGAAATAGTGGATTTGACAGATAGTGGATTTTACTGAAAACGATAACTTGGTTGGACCGCACTGACCGATAACTGATTAATCAACCGATAATTTTTTAAATGGATACTGAATGAAAACAAACAAAAGTAAAATTGTGTTGAACTTTATTACAAAAAAAAAAAAACAGTACTGAACCATGAAAATGTACTGTACTTTTTAAATGAAATAAATTTAGAAAGATTATTTTCTATATAAAGCATACAGACTTTATTAAAGCCACAAAAAGACAAAAGTTTTGCTGAAAACTGCACAATGCACAATCTTTAAGCCTAGGGTGAAGTCATTATGCATATTACCAATGGGATAAATATAATGTAATTTAATGGAAAACTATGTGAGTGGCATTGTAGGATTTTGAACAGCCTCCTGATTCATAGCTGGGTGCTTCCTGCTTCCTGTCGATTACCACAGAAAATAATGTTGACCCATCCTCAGTTTGTACAAATGTACCATAAGTGTGTATACAGTAGGCCTAATGCTCTCACTTGTTATAGGCGACTCTTCAATAGCATTTGAAGAGAATAGCAGATATAGCTTCTCTGGAACTGTTAGATATGCTATATAGCATAACTGATAGTTTGAGAGGATAAATAAATAAAAAATTAAATAAATATATAAACAGTCATTCAAGAATGCTATGTTTACATATGATTTTATACTTTATTTTGATAAATATAAAACATGTAAAATGTGTACATTATAGTTAATGTGTACATTACAGCACCTAGGTGAACACTTTTGGTTTTATGATTTAAGTCATTCAGTTCAAATGCTATTAAAGTTAGAAACGTCTATACCAATGTCGTATGTAACTTTGAGATGGTCCCTAAATTTGCGAATATTGAATGTCCAACGTCAAACCAATTTTGTCGCAGTGTATCAGATTAAGGCAGCTGTAAAAAGTGAGAGATCTTGAGGCAGGCGTGACGCTAAGCTGTGGCAGGCGCGACGCTAGTAGGAGCCATGAGACCATTATGGACAAAAAGAGCGAATAAAATATAAGTTAAGATGACAAATAGTGCAATCCTGCTCTTATTTATCTATCCGTTAGCTCACGTGCATCAATCAGAGTGTCTGGTAGCTATAAACAGTGAGAGATCTTGAGGCAGGCACGACGCTAAGCTGTGGCAGGCGCAACGCTAGTAGGAGTTACTAAATGCGCTCCATTATGGACAAAAAGAGCGAATAAAATATAAGTTAAGATGATAAATAGGTACATAAGAGCAGGATTGCACACATGCATCAATCGGCATATATCATATATGCATCATATAACCGTGGCAGGTCTCGTGGCAGGCACGCATGACGGTGGCAGGTCCCGAGGCAGGTGCATATAACCGTGGCAGGTCCCGTGGCAGGTGCGCATGACGGTGACAGGTCCCGTGGCAGCTCCCCTGCCACGCAAAGATTTTAGTCCCTCTCTGATAATGGACCAACTATGTGTGTCTGTATTGGCCTATATTTATATACACATAGCCTACATAGTTGGTCCATTGTTGGTCCAGTTTTACTACAGCCAGTAAAACACTGAAATTAATATTAGTAAATAATGGTAGCCTAGCTAAATTATATAAGAAAGTTAAACATTATTTAAAAACATTCGTTTTATATTTCCCCACAAAGACACGTCATAGCCTGCGCTTTGAGAGGAATGAGGGACATGAACAGGAAAGCTCTCTTTTCTAATATCTTCATTTTCTCCTGATGTTATAAGCTACTGACACTTGTTGTAAAAGGTCTGAAGAGCGAATTTTATCTTCTGGAGGGCAAGACATTTAGGCTGTGTTTGATTTTTATTTTGCACTACCAGAATATAGGCCTAATTGAGCATATGCACGGTAACTTCCTGGTTTTCGTTGAGCCAACTTGGAACTGCATAGTATTCATGTAAAACAACATTCACATACAAAAAAAGTGTTTTGGTTTACCACCGCTGGTGCTGCTACTCAGCCACTGCGGTGTTGCGGTTGTCAAGTTTACCGGTACAGCCCTACAGTTGTTGAACTTCTCCAGCCGGTAGGTTGGACTGTCAGTCGGCAGGTTTCATATCCATCGATACAAAGATATGATGTGGTAATAATGCAACTGTTCAGCAAAACTGAGAAATTCTGTCTAACTTTAGATTACATTTTCTTTCTTCTGCGTACCATAGATGAGAATCCTGTGGCGCCGCTGCTACGACATTAATATTCTTATTCATTTTTTCATTCTGTATGTCTAAATTGTTGTACATTTCTGTTCTGTGTGTTTCAGTAGCACTGCCTGTAAAATGAGTCTTGATAAGCAGAGAAAGAAGGGAGTTTCTGTTCGGAAGCATAAAGCAGCGTCTCCAGAACCCAGCTGTGTGTCTATGAAGAGTAATGCATCCATGCGCTATCCACCTGATCTCAGTGATGGAGCAGTGACCTCTGACCCTCAGTGAGTACAATATGATTTCACTGCTAGAGACATTTCAAAGACAGTCTTCAAATGATAATTGATAAAGCAAGTCAAATCAGTTTTTATTTGTGGAAAATAATCACATAAACACATTGATTACATGATCAAGGTGAAAACGCCCATCGCTGAAGTCTCACACTGGTCATATGATTATACTATACAGTGACAAACATTCTGGATATATGTTCAAAAAGCGACTCCAGTCTGAACAGAGAAAAACAGACCTGTTGTTTTTCCATGCAGTATGTTCAAAGACGTTTATTTCAGTGTTATTAGGGCCCGAGCACCGATGGTGTGAGAAGCCTATTGGAATTGCTCAGTCCATTATTCTTCTCCGAAATGAATCGCATTTTTGAGGGCCTAAACATGCTCGAAAACTCATGAAACTTTGCACACGCATCAGAAGTGGTGAGAATTTACACCTGATATGAGTTTCAGAATTAGGTGTGGCAAAATGACAGAATAGTAAACTACAAAATTTAAATTAAGCGTCCTTCGCACAATGTTTCACGAATAGGTATAAATTCGGTATACAGATGTAACAGCCCAATAACTACAAAAAGTTACTGGGTGCAAAATCTGAAAACCCAACAGGAAGTGAGATATTTTGAATTTTTCTGCAAAATTTTTGCAGTTTTTGCCATTTCCAGATGTTGTACTTTAACAAACTCCTCCTAGAGATTTAATCAGATCAACATCATATTTGGTCGGTCTAATCTAAAGGCCTTTGCGACGTTAAATTACGAAGATCTAGAGTTTTCACTGAAGGGCGTGTCCGTTGCGGCCTGACAAAATTCAGTGTTTCGCCATGAAACAGGAAGTTTTCGTAACTTGGGCATGCAGTGTCCGATCTAACCCCAAACTTCACATGTTTTGTAAGAGTCTTGTCCTGAAGACATTTACATGCCAATATTCAGTTACAGTCGTAGTGCCACCTGTGGGCAACAGGAAATGACATGTTCTGCGCTGTGATTAACTTCTCGTAGAGATTTAACCAGATCAACATCATATTTGGTTATATTAAATTGCGAAGATCTAGAGTTTTCGCTGAAGGGCGTGACCGTGTCCGCCTGACAAAGTCTGATGTTTTGCCATGAAAGAGGAAGCTGTTGTAACTCGGGCATACAATGTCCGATCTGCCCCAAACTTCACATGTGTGATAAGAGTCCTGACCTGAAGACATCTACATGCCAATATTTGGATAGTTATAGCTAGAGCTGGGTATCGTTCAAAAATTTTCGATACCGATACCTTGACTTCGATACCAATTCCTGCACGATACCTTTTTTCGATACCGATTTTATAAAATCTGTTTTAATTACATTACCTCAAAAAATCTTTGGTTTTATATTTTAAGTTTCTTGACTTTTTTTACAGACTCAAAGACTCATTTCCTGAGCCACTGCTCAAAGGAATAAAAAGCACAATTGAACAAAATTAATTTAATCAACACAATAAATCAGTGCAAATAGTTTTAATAAAGTTCAGTTTTCAATGCAAAAAGTCAGTATGTGAGGCTCACTGCAGATCTTTTTAAATCACTCAGCAATTGTTGTTGTTGTTCTTTTCTTCTTCAAAAATTAATTATTATTAACAATATATATAGAAAATTTTGTTCATTTTAATGATAAATTCATTAATTTGGTGCACTTTGAGATGACGATGATGGCATAAATGACTGCTCATAGAGCATACGGCTCATGCATTGAACATTATAGTGATTATGGTAGTTTGCTCCACATCTGATTTTCTATAACCAAACCAGTTCCAAATTGTGGAGGTAACTCCTCGCTTAACAACAAGCTGCTCCTCAGCCTCACATCCGCCTTCCGCCATGCTTGTTTTCACTCCGCACGTGAACAGTGAATCGGTCTTGCACGAAACTACGTCATCAATTAGACTTATCGTTATTATCGTGAGGAGACAAATTTTTATCGTGAGGAGAATTTTCAATGGTATATCGCAAACGATAAGATATCACCCATCCCTACTGTGGAGTCTCAAGAAGCTCTCCATGCAGGCTGGCAGTTGTGCATAAAGATGCATTTTAGCCACCACTAACCAAACCTCACAAAGAGAAACATTTACAGAAACATTTTTCTTCTTATGATGTAGCGAGTACATCAGGTGTTATGGAAGTGTTCCCGGTTCCTGGCTGACCTAATGTATGCAGCCTAACTATTTACATGGTTTGAATTATAGAAGTAGATAATGAATTATGTGTATGTAAGTTTAAACAGATGTGTTTTTAGTCTAGATTTAAACTGAGAGTGTGTCTGCTTCCGAACAGTGATAGGAAGACTGTTCCAAAATTTAGGTGCTAAATAGGAAAAGGATCTACCGCCTGCAGTTGATTTTGATATTCTAGGTATTATCAACTGTCCAGAATTCTGGGATTGCAATAGACGTGAAGGACTATAATGCATTAAGAGCTCGCTGGGGACTGGGGAGCTAAACCATTTAGTGCTTTATAGGTAAGTAGCAAGATTTTAAAATCTATGTTTAAAATCGATGTTTAATAGGGAGCCAATGCAGTGTTGACAGAACTGGGCTAATATGGTCATACTTCCTGGTTCTAGTAAGAACTCTAGCTGCTGCGTTTTAGACTAGCTGTAGTTTGTTTAACAGGCGAGCAGAACAACCACCCAGTATAGCGTTACAGTAATCTAGTCTTGAGGTCATGAACGCATGAACTAACTGTTCCGCATTTGTCATTGAGAGCATATGTCGTAGTTTAGATATATTTTTAAGATGGAAGAATGCGGCTTTACAGATGCTAGAAACATGGCCTTTAAATGAAAGATTTGTATCAAAGAGCACACCCAGGTTCCTAACTGACGACAAAGACTTCAGAACAGAGCAGCCATCAAGTGTTAGACAGTATTCTAGGTTATTGCGTTTTGGTCCAAAAATTTGTATCTCTGTTTTTTCTGAATTTAGTAGTAAGAAATTACTGGTCATCCAATTTGTTATATCAGCTATGCATTCCGTTAATTTTGTGAATTGGTAAGTTTCATCAGGGCTCAAAGAAATATAGAACTGAGTATCATCAGCGTAACACTGGAAACTAACGCCATGCTTCCTAATGATATCTCCCAAGGGTAGCATGTACAGAGTGAAAAGCAACGGTCCTAGTACTGAACCTTGTGGTACTCCATATTGAACTTGTGATCGATATGACATCTCTTTGTTTACTACTACAAACTGATAACGGTCAAATGAGAAGTATGATTTTATGAATGGCACTATCAAAGAGTCTAAAGAGAAAAACTGAAAGCAAAAATAGGGCATACAAAGAAGAATGGAAAGACAACTATGCTTTTATCCTAGCTGTTTTGTGAATGCAAAGCCGGTGTGTCTTAACTGCAACAAATTTGTCGCGGTTTGCAAAGAATATAATATTAGGGGCTGTTCACATGCCACGTCTAAAAATCAGTTTTGGCGTGCATATGATACGCAGTTTTTGCGTGCATATAATACGCTTGGTAGTCTTGGGTAGGATTAGTGGTGTGGGGTTCGTGCCTATTGTATGCCATAAAGTGCGTATCATATGCGTGTGAAAAACTGCGTATCATATGCACGCCAAAACTGATTTTGGTGTATATATTCTATGAGATTACACGCGCTTACTCTTGATATTTTATGAGAATAATCTGGCTGCGGGCTGCCTATTGCCGACCGCTGGTCTAAATCCTGACTGGACATTCTCACAGATACCATTTCATTCCAAGAAGGAACATAGTTGCGATGATTCTGCTTTTTCTAGTATTTTTGACAGAAAATGTAGATTTGAGATCGGCCTGTAATTGACTAATTCTCTAGGATCAAGTTGTGATTTTTAATAAGAGGTTTAATAATAGCCAGCTTAAAAGTTTTCGGTAAAAGTTTATCACTAGGATAGATAAAGACGAATTAATGATATTAAAAAGAGAATCTATGATCTCTGGAAGCATCTCCTTCAATAGCTTAGTTGATAGGGTCTAACATACATTTTGTTGATTTTGATGATTTAACAAGTTTAGAGAATTCTTCCTCTCCTAAAGCAGCGAATGAATGGAATTTTTCCTCAGGGACACTACAGTGCACTGTCTGACGTGATACTGTAGTAGACGGTTGCATAGTTATAATTTTCTCTCTAATATTGTCAATCTTGCAAGTAAAGAAGTTCATAAAGTCATTACTGCTGTACTGTTTGGAAACATTAGAAGTTGAAGCTCTATTTCTTGTTAATTTTGCCACTGTATCAAATACCTAGGGTTGTGTTTGTTTTCTTCTAAGAGATTTGAAAAAATAAGTAGATCTAGCATTTTTAAGGCCTTTCTATACTCAATCATTCTTTCTCCATGAAATGTGAAAAACTTCTTCCACCACGGCGTTGGATTAGTTTGCTTAATCTTCTTTAAAGAGCAGAGGAGCAACTGAGTCTAATCGGTATACGCAGGATTGCTTACAAGAATAACTCAGATTTCTGTCTGACACATGATCTTAAAATATCAGACAGAACCAAATACAAAGTAACAACAAAGGCCAAATAAATAAACACGAACAAAAACCAAACAAGCTAAACGGAAGCAAATAACTCACAACACCCTCACACTCTCATGCGCTTCCATTTTATAAAGGACAAAACAGGTGCCAATCATTTTCTCAATTAGCCCAAACAGATAACGTTAGGTACAGATTCTCGTGATGAGTCTCCCAGCCACACCCACCAGTCGACAACAGCAGGAGTAACGGGAGACACGTCACACACACCCTCTAAAAGAAGAAAGCACAGAGTCTTAAGAAAAACCACAACTCCCACAATTCAAAATAGTTCAAGTGACAATAGTTGGTCCAGCTTGTAACTCAATCCCATTAACTCTCACTCATTCAGCAACCTGGCGCCTAGAAAGCAAAATTAAGAAAGAAAGAGAGAGACAAAAATCTGAGAAAACAAACTTTAAAACATTTAAACCACATGAACACGGGACAAGGCCAGCAGTTACATTCTCCACACCTTTAATATGGTGTATGTCTAACAAGTAACTCTGAAGAAATAAACACCATCTCATTAGTCTTTGATTAGGGTTTTGTAAGGAGTGCAGAAAAACTAGAGGATTGTGATCCGGATAGACCACTAGAGGTCCCTCTGACGATCCAACATACACCTCAAAGTGTTGTAAAGCCCAAATTAGAAAAGAAGGTTCCGCAATGTTATTTTTCAGCATATACTGATTTCATCATCTAGCTGTTTTTCTTATTTGCAGACACTCGATAATAACTCTGACGAATTGGACTTGAATCTCCCACATCAATATCATGCTCAATCAAATTTGTACAAGAAGGAGTATCAGAAAACAACGTAACGTATTCAGTAATCAACTTAATCAAATCAGTACACTGTACATCCGTTAGATGATTAAGCCGAACGTGCATAGAACTCAATGCTTCCGAATTTCGAAGACGACCTTGAAGAATACAATCTCCAGGACAGATTTCATCTTCCTCCCCACCTACCAGAGTAGGAAAAGAAACCAATTCAACGCTGTCAACATTAGCAGAAGAATCTGTAAGCAGAACAGGTTTAATAAAAGAATCAGGCACACTAACTTTGTCATCATTTGTCATAAGGTCATCGAAATCTTTAAAAGCATAATAAGGCTTTAACAAGTTTACGTGACACACTCTGGTCTTTTTCTTCGATCTGGCGTTTTAATCAAATAATTTAGATCAGAAATCTGACGCCGCAACAGTATACGGTCCAACATACTTAGCCTGAAACGGTGATCCAACAATAGGCAACAACGCCAATACCTGGTCACCAGGTTGAAACGAACGCAACTCTGTTCGACGACCAAAAAGTCGTTTCATTCGATCTTGAGCTTTGTTCAAAGATGACTTTGCCAACTGACACGCCTCATAAATACGCTCACGAAAGTCACTAACATATGACAGAACATTTTTCGGAGGATCAGATTTTCCCCAGTCCGCAGATAAAACAGCCAGTGGACTTCGCACATCGTGACCAAAAACAAGGTAGTTCGGACTGAACCCAGTACGTTCTTGCGCAGCTTTCGAGCTGCCATCATTAACCAAGGAAGACGTGTTTCCCAGTCTGCACCCATCTGAACACAGTATGACCTCAACAAAGACTTTAATGTTTGATGAAATCTCTCCAGTGCTCCCTGACTTTGGGCATGATAAGCACTGGAGAGATGTTGAATATGAAGTTGTTTCAACACTTGACCAAACAAATTACTTCCTGATCAGATTAGGGTAACCACGAATTATCCAAACACAGAAATTAACTGAGTCAGTGCCTTTATGACTTGCTTTGCTGTTACAGAACGTAAAGGATATGCAGCGGGTTATCTAGTTACTTGGCACATGATTGTAAGCAAATATTCACTACCTGCTTTTGACTTCGCAATAGCCCGACACAATCTATAATGAGATTGTGGTTGACTAATGGCCGTATTGGATAAAGGAGCAGGTTTCAAGGACTGATTTAGCTTTCCAGTAAGATGACATGTGTGACACGATTTAATATATTTAGACACGTCACGCTTCAATTTAGGCCAAAAAAAACGTTTCAAAAGTAACTTGTACATCTTTTTCACTCCCATATGGCCAGACGTATCATGTGCGGTCTGTAATACTAGTTGTCGGAGAGATTGAGGAACTACAATTTGCACCATTGAATCACCAATTGAGAACTCTCCTTTTGGTACCCATTTCCGAACCAACAGTCCCTCGTCTAGGTAATACCCAGACGAAAGATCTTCAGCTGTGTCAAATGAGACAACTCGGTCAAATATTTCAACAAGAGTTGAGTCAGCTTTTTGTTTTTCAATCAATTCATTACGTGACACTGTCAAAATTGATAGGGACTTCTAGAGTTTTACTCACCACCTTGTTCGTTTCAGCTTGTTCTTTAACCATTGAACGTGTTATCACACAAGACGGTAACATATTTGAAGAACAGATCAAATTTTCATCACCATCTGGTTTCAAGGTCTTCGGAGATGGTGTAACCACTAGATGTGGTGAATTATTCCGCCAGACACGATCACCAGCTAAGTCATTTCCCAGAATTACCTATATTCCTTCCACAGGCAAGCAGGAACGAACAGCCACTTCCACTTCTCCTGGATCAAATCAGATTGCAAAATAATTTTATAAAGTGGTACAGACAAGCCAATGCCTTTAATTAATATGTCACTTCCAGTGTAAGAATCAGTTGAAAAGGCAATACAGTCTCCAGCAGAAAGGTTTCTGATGACCCTGTATCACGTAAAATCTTTGCTGGTACGACTTTTGTGGAATCTACCAGTCCAACAGAACCTTCTGTAACGAATGGAGTAAAAGCTGAAACACACAGTGAGCAATTCTGCACCTTATTCACTGTTGAAGGAGCCACTGCCAAAGCAACAGACTTTACAGAAGACAAAAATTTCGAATTCACTTTAGAATTGTCAGCTTTTGCTTTCAATAACGGGTACTGTTCTTCCAGTGACCAAACCCATGACAATAATTGCATACATTTGCTCTGTCTTTGTCTTCAACATGCAACTGTTTGCGAGTGACGCACAAATTTAGAAAATTTGCTAGATTTTCGCTAGGGTTCTTTTTGAAAAGTTTCACCATCGGGTCTGTAATTAAAAACTGTCTTATGAGTCAATGAAAATTCATCAGCCATAACGGCGCCCCATACGCCGTGTCAGGTTTGTGCTCGTTGATGTGCGTTGCAACACAATCTGAAACAGAACTCTTGAATTGTTCAAGCACCATTTTAAATCGTCAAATTAGTTAAATTAGTTTTTACACCAGAAGCTACACACCGATTAAAATAGACTGAGATATCATGTACAAAATCAACATACATCTGTTTTTCACTGCTCTTCCAGGATCTAAATTTTGTCGATAGGCCTCTGGAATGAGCTCATAAGCCTTAACGCTGCTGCTTTTACTGCTTGATAATCAGAAGCATACTCCACATTAAGTGAAGAATATGCTTCTTGGCGCTTTACCTGTAAAAACATCAACGCGTCGTTCGTCATCTGGCCAATTTCGTGCATCAGCAACACGCGTTCAAACAATAAAAGAACCGTTCAACCTCTTTTTCATCAAATTTCGAATCAATCTCATATTACTCACAGTATCAGACTTACACGAACTTGAATTACGTTCCAAATCCCCGTTAAAGAAAGCTTGCCGTCTCTTATTAAATCTAAACAATAGCGTTCAAGTTCAAGTTGCTGTTGTTGCAATTGAACTTTAGAAAGTTCAATACGATTTTGCATTTCAAACTGTTTCTCTTTCATTTTGGTTTGAATTAACAACAACTGCTTTTGTTGCTCAAATCTTAAATGAGACTGTGTTGTTACATTAACAAAAGTTGATGCGTCTTCAGACAATTGAGACTCCAAAACTCCACGTTCAATTAATTCGATCTTTACCAAGGTTTTAAAGTTCTCGTTTACACATTTATCTTGACCCATGACATTAATTTTGTAGTGTTCTGTAAGTTCTAATAGTTGATCCCTGGTTAAATCATTTAACAAGCTTTCAGACGCGCACTAAAAATTCCTGAACTTTGGAAGACATTTTAACAAATGTATGGCTACTAACTTTTCAAAAAAATAAATAAATAAAATAAAATAAATAAATAAATAAATAAATAATTGAGAGACCGAAATTGGAATAAGCAATTCCCTCTAACTAAACTTTAAAGCTACCTAAACTAATCCCTAGTCTTTGTACAGTTACTTGCAGCAGGTTTTTAAACACTGTAAACCAGCGTTTGTAATAGCAACCGATTAACGAGTCACTACAACAAAACACGGACGTGTACCGAGACAAGTGCTCTAAGTGCGTTCACTGTACAAAAAAAAAAAAAAAAATCGGAATGTCCTGTTAAGGACATTCTGCTAAACCTACACAGGCAAAAGCCAACTCCAAAACATTTCTCTCTTCAAATATACAATTGCCGTCAAGGGTGAAAATGACTGTTTATTAACATAAGTAGAAATGTATATAAAACAGAAAATTGCTTACAAAAATAATTTCTGTCTGACATGATCTTAAAATATCAGACAGAACCAAATACAAAGTAACAACAAAGGCCAAATAAATAAACACGAACAAAAACCAAACAAGCTAAACGGAAGCAAATAACTCACAACACCCTCACACTCTCGCACGCTTCCATTTTATAAAGGACAAAACAGGTGCCAATCATTTTCTCAATTAGCCCAAACAGATAACGTTAGGTACAGATTCTCGTGATTTAAATTTTTAAAAGTATCACTTTCCCCAGCATTTCTTATTTGAATTTTCAAAAATATTTAAAACAATCCCATAACATTACAGGGCTCCAGACTGCGCCTAAAGCGGTCGCATTTGCGACTAAAAATATTAATTTGCGAGTGATATTTTTGCTGAGCTCCCCATTGGCGACCATAGAAATTCACACGTTATGACTGTAAAATTTGCATGTTATTTGCATGTTTCATGACCAGTAGCCTATCACATCATTTGCTGTGTTGACGTAATTAAATGGGAAACTGCCTGTGAATGTTTCACTGAGTTAGAGCGCTGAAATATGAACAGGTAGGGAAAAATTTCACACACAAAACAGACGCCAAAGAACTAGAGCTGATGAAAGCCGACTGTTGTCGCCTCTCATCGCCTACGTCGGTGCAAAACAGCTGCATTTGAACACACAGTTCTGCTCCTGTGTAAAGGAGACAACTGCCTATTTCTTCATATAAATTCATCTATATTCGTCATTCAAAAGGGGAAACCGACACTACAGACTGCAGATACACACAAAATGCAGTGCGTGCTTACCGTTTGAATATCAATCATGCTGATCACTTTCATTATTCCACTCCGCTCATGTTCATCAGATAAATTTAAGGTCATTAAAAGTCTTCAGTGCCTTAAACAGTATAACAAGAGTATAAACGATCATTTTAAGGCGTCTTATTTTTGTGGATGGAAAAACAGATTGCGATACTCTCTAATGTGATTATTATTAATTTCATTAAATAAATGTGTGTTGCATGTTTTAAAGTCAACAGATGGCACTGTTGCGCATTCTTCAGAGCAGCTTGCATTCAATGATTAGCGCACATTTGTCAACCGATTGCTTATGAAATAATGCTGATCAATTATCACAAAGTTTACTTTATATTATTTATATTATATTGTGTTGTAAACAGTTTTAGCAACGTAATTTTTAATCATCATCTGAATTTGAATGAGCAGCAAAAGTAAAAGCACAGACATTTCAAAATAAGTGTCCCGCTATATTTCAAAGTAATCAAAGTCAAGCAGTATGTATATCCATTGCCCCTCTTTGTTATTTGGTTACACAAATCAAATTTAATATATTTATATATTTATTTCCATATCTTTATATTTATTTTCATTTGATTCAAAGTAAACTGTTGTAGCTTCAGGAAGGAAAGACTAAGAACATTATTTGACGCATATTCAGTATAAAGATTTTACTAGCGTCAGGGTTATTATAGTCAACTAAAACCATGTTTATTGCTAAAAAAAAATGAAAACTTAAAAATGAAAGCAGAAAATATAAAAATCTAATTGGATTCAAAATATTAACAAAACTATAATAGTATTAAGTGAAAATAGTGATATTCATTTCCCAGAGAAGTCACAAGATGAAAAAGCTGAAACTGTAAAGGGGACAACAGGATATAAACAACAGGATGACTAAAAGTAAGTGATTTTAAAATTTTAACTTCATTGTTGTGTGGCTCTTAAAAAATTATTTGGCGTCTGTTTTTTCCCCTATAGGAGCCAATGGCTCCTTAATGAATTTTTTTTGTCTGGAGCCCTGCATTGTTTAATGCAGTTGCAATTTTTATTGTAAATTATTTAATTTGATTGGTAACATCCTTTAGTGTCTTATTTTAATTTAATTTATTGAAAAAATTTAAGAATTTAAAAATAAAAGATGAATCATACATTTTACATGAATCATTCAGGATTGGGTGGGGGAAATTGCCCTTGTAAAGGTAAAAAAAAAAAAAAAAAAAAAAGCCCTCAGTGTAAATATCACAAATATGCAGATTTATATATGTCAAAGCTGGAATATTCTGAAAGGATATTGCTTCAGAATAAATTTATATTTACACCAAAAAAAAAAAAAAAAAATCCTATTTTTTCCAGACAAGCAACTGTTTTACTTAGACAAGTGAATGACTCGATTTACTTGTCCGAAGGACAAGCACATGACGAGGCTTAATGTCGAGCCCTGTATGTAGTCTTAATGGGCCGCATTTCAGTCACCATTTCATATTGTCTGTGTTACAACTTCCTAATTTTGGTCTAGGGTTAGAAGGGGTAACATTGAGATTGTGACCATTGCATGTGCTGGTGATGGTGGCAAAGACAAAACGCCACTCAAACTGCCAATAAACGTAATTTATTTCACAATCAAGGAAAGGAAGCCTTGAGATAATGATAATAATAGAAATAATGAAAAAGTAACAATAGCAAAAGAAAAATATATACAATATTTACATAAACAATAGAAAGCAAAAATAATAAACCAGGGAAAAGGACAAAGAGGCACCAAAGAAAAGAAAAGAACAAAACAAAACCAGTCTAACTCAAGTTCAATTTCTAACCTAACTAATGAAAAGAAAAATAAGAAAAGCAAGTCTTCAGCGTATTGTATGCCATCACTTACCTACTCTTCCAAAACAAACAAACCCTACAAAATTGCCGCTCACTTCTAAACTGATGTGTCTATACATTGAAGTCACTGGGTGTTGCAACATGTACGTCATGTGATATATTACCTGACCATTTTCCCATAGGACAAAGAAAATATCAGCATAATCAAAATAACAAATAAGAAACAAATGGCAAAAAAAAATGAAATAACTCCAAAGCTGTACAACATAAGAGAGTCATTAAACAAAACAAAATTAACAAAAAGGGCAGATTTAAACAAACACAAAAGAACAGGAAAGCAAAATTGTCTTCGCATCCGTCATGATGCTCTTTTAAAGACAGGAGACAGGATTGACAGGATTGGCAGCAGAAATCGTTACGTAATCCAGCGTAACAGTAATTGACAACTTCCTGAACCAGTAGCCGTCCGTGTAGGCGTGCCTAAGAAACTGACAGGAGGAGGGAGAGAAGAGGAGCGAAAACACACACAGAGGCACAAACAACAACTACCGGGGACGTAACATCTGACAGCAAAACAGAAAAATATATAGATGAAAAATTTTATTGGGAATTTGGCTGTATTAAAATACATTATGTGAGCACAAAGAGGTAGCAGCAGAGAAGCAAACAAATTTAAAGGGCTGACACTTGGCAGAATGCGAATGCAGCTTAATGACATAATGAATATTCTAATTGCCGTATGACGTCATCTATTGACATTTAGTGACACACACACACACATATATATATGTATATATACAGTGGGTACGGAAAGTATTCAGACCCCTTAAATTTTTCACTCTTTGTTATATTGCAGCCATTTGCTAAAATCATTTAAGTTCATTTTTTCCTCATTAATGTACACACAGCACTCCATATTGACATTGACAGAATTGTTGACATTTTTGCAGATTTATTAAAAAGAAAAACTGAAATATCACATGATCCTAAGTATTCAGACCCTTTGCTCAGTATTTAGTAGAAGCACCCTTTGATCTAATACAGCCATGAGTCTTTTTGGGAAAAAGGATTTGGGGATCCTCTGCCATTCCTCCTTGCAGATCCTCTCCAGTTCTGTCAGGTTGGATGAGTAAACGTTGAGTGGACAGCCATTTTTAGGTCTCTCCAAAGATGCTCAATTGGGTTTAAGTCAGGGCTCTGGCTGGGCCATTCAAGAACAGTCACGGAGTTGTTGTGAAGCCACTCCTTCGTTATTTTAGCTGTGTGCTTAGGGTCATTGTCTTGTTGGAAGGTAAACCTTCGGCCCAGTCTGAGGTCCTGAGCACTCTGGAGAAGGTTTTCGTCCAGGATATCCCTGTACTTGGCCGCATTCATCTTTCCCTCGATTGCAACCAGTCGTCCTGTCCCTGCAGCTGAAAAACACCCCCACAGCATGATGCTACCACCACCATGCTTCACTGTTGGGACTGTATTGGACAGGTGATGAGCAGTGCCTGGTTTTCTCCCACATTATGCTTAGAATTAAGGACACAAAATTCTATCTTGGTCTCATCAGACCAGAGAATCTTATTTCTCACCATCTTAGCAAACTCCATGCGGGCTTTCATGTGTCTTGCACTGAGAAGAGGCTTCCGTCGGGCCACTCTGCCATAAAGCCCCGACTGGTGGAGGGCTGCAGTGATGGTTGACTTTCTACAACTTTCTCCCATCTCCCGACTGCATCTCTGGAGCTCAGCCACAGTGATCTTTGGGTTCTTCTTTACCTCTCTCACCAAGGCTCTTCTCCCCGATAGCTCAGTTTGGCCGGACGGCCAGCTCTAGGAAGGGTTCTGAGTCGTCCCAAACGTCTTCCATTTAAGTATTATGGAGGCCACTGTGCTCTTAGGAACCTTAAGTGCAGCAGAAATCATCAGAAATTTTTTGTAACCTTGACCAGATCTGTGCCTTGCCACAATTCTGTCTCTGAGCTCTTCAGGCAGTTCCTTTGACCTCATGATTCTCATTTGCTCTGACATGCACTGTGAGCTGTAAGGTCTTATATAGACAGGTGTGTGGCTTTCCTAATCAAGTCCAATCAGTATAATCAAACACAGCTGGACTCAAATGAAGGTGTAGAACCATCTCAAGGATGATCAGAAGAAATGGACAGCATCTGAGTTAAATATATGAGTGTCACAGCAAAGGGTCTGAATACTTAGGACCATGTGATATTTCAGTTTTTCTTTTTAATAAATCTGCAAAAATGTCAACAATTCTGTGTTTTTCTGTCAATATGGGGTGCTGTGTGTACATTAATGAGGAAAAAATTAACTTAAATGATTTTAGCAAATGGCTGCAATATAACAAAGAGTGAAAAATTTAAGGGGTCTGAATACTTTCCATTACCCACTGTATATATATATATATATACGTCACAGACACGCCCAGGCTCCACAGTCACCCAATCACAGCGCACTCCTCACCAGAGTACTGATCACTCACACCTGCCATTCATCAGCACCTCCACTAATTAAGACACAGCAGCACACTCAGTCACTGTCCGGTCTCATTGATGCTAACAACCTGTTATGCTCTGTAAGGTTCCACCCACTAGCCCAACGACGGCATCTAGTGGTCTGGTCGAAGGTATTTAGCGTGTCGTCCTCTGGCACTTCTGTAAAATTCATCTTAATTTAATACAACTTTGGTTTCTAATTCAATTTTGACTTCGTGAATAATTTGATCTGACTCCAATTATAACTGACTCTTAGTTTCATAATCTTTCTGATGTAACAGCTGATCATGAGTTTAGTTGTGCTTAATTTAGATCTTTGATTATTCTGGATATCTCCTAATTTCAATTATTCGCTCATTATGGACCTATCATCGCTTAGAGACTTTCACATCGGCCGGCTGCGTTCTCACGGACATAAATTCGCCAGTTTATGGTTCTTAGTCAGAGGGTGCAGAGTTTACTAATGCATTTGAGTCGAACCGCCACATGCTTGTTCATACAAAAATACAGTTTTCTTAGTCACGATACTGCAACTTGCTAAGCCAATAACAGACAAACTAAAAGTCCCATGATGTGCCCCTATGCTCCTTTCATGGGGCTCTCTAGTTTGACCTGTCCTGACGCAGATTTCTGAAATGACGGACTTTAATAATCTACTAGTCATAATGATTTCAGAGGAATCCAAGATAAATCAAGATTAACATTTATTGTTTTTGCCAGGCAGGATAAATCATCAATTAAAAGAATTAAAAAGAACACATCACACAACTGATCAGCATAAAATGCAAAGTACAATTCATAACAAAATATTAAAAAGAATTTCAAAGAGTCAGCATACCTGGCAAATAGAGAGATACACACAGCAATTGTGCGGGAAGTTCTGAATGCAGATGCTTCCTTGAGTGGTTTGCCAAATCCCTTTAAATACCCCAAGTCTTAACAAAAGGGCTATAAACATTTAGCACCCAAATATTTATACAACTTTTGCTGGACCTTTTCTCGTGCCCCAAAGGGTCACACGCCTGGTTTCGGGGATCAAAAACAAATGGTTGATAAGGATTTTTATTGGGGCATCTCCCACCCCAGGAGAACAGGCATTCTTGTCTGTTCTATTGTTGTGGGAGTGAAACCCTCTTACCAGTCGCACCAGAAGTATTTACATTGATGTCACTTAAAACAACTAAGACAGCAGATTTGTGAGACTTGCATGGCTTGAGGGGAAGGAGAGGGTGTGAGGAGTCAGGAACTCAGCATGGGGGGGAAGAGAGGAGGTTGAACCAGGTGTTGTCCTGTGCTCTTTCTCGCAGATCCTCTCTTCAGATTAGAGAGTTTTATTGTTTTATTACAGGATAGGAATCTTGAATTCAGTAATTCAGTCTTAGTAAAAATCCATTCTTACAGCTCACCTTAAGGACTCCTTTGAAGATTACTTACTTGTTTCCAGTGTTCTCCTCGTCTCTCAGTGTTCTCCTCGTCTCCAGTGAGTGTCTCTGTGTCTGGTCAGCTCCTCGTCAGCTCGTCATCCTCGCTCCTGCAAACCAAGACAAGTATCAGTCCGATTATCATCACTGCCACGATCTGCTACAGCCTTCACTCACCTGCACTCTGCCACTGCTCTCTGGTTGTTTAATAAACTCAGTTATATTTCCATCTGTGTCTCCATGCCCTTCTGTTTGTAACAGCAGACTGGACCATAACCGACTGAATAGCTAGAATGGCGCCCGGATCCCATTCAAGAACTTGTGGATGCACTTCGTCGCACACTCTCCAGCACGCCCACGCCAACATCGCCAGCGCACACTTCCGCATTCCCCGGCGCTTTTCCTTCACCACCAGCGGTCGCCAGTCCCATGGCCCAACCGGTGCCCTTCTCTGGTTCGGCAGAGGATTGCAACGGATTTCTGCTGCAGTGTTCGCTGGTCCTGAAGATGCAACTCTATCTCAAGGCTACATTCGTCCGTCTACTTCCCTGCTGCGTCAAGCTTCTTTTTCGTGGCGAAGAAGGGACGGAGGCTTGCGGCCCTGCATAGATTACAGAGCTCTCAACAAAATCACTGTGAAATTCCGGTATCCACTTCCCTCGTCCCATCAGCGCTGGAACACCTCCGTGGTGCCGCTGTGTTCACCAAATTGGACCTCCGCAGCGCTTACAACGTCATCCGGATACTTGAGGGGGACGAGTGGAAGACCGCCTTTGTGACCCCTACCGCCATTACGAGTACCTTGTCATGCCGTATGGACTTGTCAACTCCCTCCGTATTCCAGGATTTCATGCATGAGGTGCTCCGGGAGTTCCTGCACAAGTCAGTCCTGGTCTACATCGACGACATCTTGATCTACTCCTGGAGCTTGACCGACCATCGCTGTCATGTTGCGGAGGTCCTGCAACGCCTGAGGGCCTTCAACCTGTTCCTCAAGGCCGAGAAATGTCTCTTCCACCAGCCCTCAGTGCAGTTCCTTGGAGTGCGTCATCGATCGCAGTGGCATCCAGATGGACGAGGGGAAGGTATCAGCTATCAAAAACTGAACCATTCCTTCATCTGTAAAAGAACTGCAAAGATTCCTAGGTTTCGCCAATTTCTACAGAAAATTTATTCAAAACTACAGTACCATCACCACCCCTCTCACCAACCTACTGCACAGTAAGCCCAAGTCTCTGTCCTGGACCCCAGCCGCCACCCAAGCCTTTGACACCCTCAAGGAAGCTTTCACCTCCGCTCCCCTCCTGGTTCATCCTGACCGAGACACCCCCTTCGTCGTCGAGGTAGATGCCTCCACCACAGGAGTGGGAGCGGTCCTCTCCCAGCAGCAGGGGAACCCCAGTAGACTCCATCCATGTGCCTTCTTCTCCCGCAAACTCAACCTGGCGGAGGTAAATTACGACATCGGGAACAGGGAGCTTCTTGCCATCAAGCTAGCCCTGGAGGAGTGGAGGCATTGGCTCGAAGGAGCCCAACATTCGCTTGTGGTTCTCACTGATCATAAAAACCTAGAGTATCTACGTGGCGCCAAAAAGGTTAAACCCACGCCAAGCAAGATGGGCCCTCTTCTTTACCAGATTCAGTTTCACAATCTCCTATCGACCAGGATCAAAGAATGTGAAAGCTGATGCTCTCTTCCGCATTCACGGATCTGACGAGTGTTCAAGACCCAGAGCCCATCCTCCCGAGAAACTCTTTGTAAATCCTATCGTCTGGTCTAAGGAGACTTTGCCCGAGTCCAATGCCTCCACCAACACCCCGCCGGGTTGCCCCCAAGGTTTGCAGTACATCACCCGGTCACGACGCACTCCCCTCCCCGACGCATCACACACGTCACTGGGCACTGACCACCCAGGGGTCAATGAAACCCTCTCGTTGTTAAAACAACGCTTCTGGTGGCCCAACATGGCAGCTGACGTCAGGAGGTGCGTGCAAGGGTGCAGGGAATGTGCCATCTCTGAAAGTCCACGCCATCTTCCCTCCGGAAAACTACATCCTCTGACAATTCCTAATCGCCCCTGGTCACACCTAGGAGTGGACTTTATCACGGACCTTCCAGTCTCTGACAGTTGCACCTGTATCATGGTGGTGGTGGATTGATTCTCTAAATCATGTCATTTGATTCCCCTGCGAGGACTTCCCACAGCAATGGAAACCACTGAAATTATGTTTAACTGTGTATTCAGATACTATGGACTCCCCAAAGACATAGTATCGGACTGAGGTTCGCAGTTCACCTCCCGAGTCCGAAATCATTCTTCAAGCTCCTAGGTGTGACCGTAAGCCTTTCCTCCAGCTACCATCCGCAAACGAACAGGCGGACGGAGAGGAAGATACCTCACCATCCTTCTGTCACTCTCCCCACAGAGCCTGGCGAGACCGAGAACCCCCTTCCTATCATCGTGGACGATGGAGCAGCTTACCTGGTTCGTGACATCTTGGACTCCCGGCGCTGTGGTGGTCACCTAGAGTACTTGGTGGACTGGGAGAGTGCGGTCCCGAAGAACGCTCATGGGTTCCCATGAATGACATACTTGACTCAAGCCTGCTAGACGAGTTCCATGCTAATCATCCTGATAGACCGGCTCCGCGTAGCAGAGGACGACCACCACGGCGTCGGGGTCCACGGCCCTCAGGAGCGGCCTGTGGTGGGGAATGTCACAGACACCCAGTCACAGCGCACTCCCTCACCAGAGTACTGATCACCCACACCTGCCATTCATCAGCACCTCCACTATTTAAGACACAGCAGCACACTCCAGTCACTGTCCGGTCTCGTTGATGCTAACAACCTGTTATGCTCACCTTAAGGACTCCTTTGAAGACTATTTACCTGTTTCCAGTGTTCTCCTCATCTCCAGCGTGCTCCTCGTCTCCCAGTGTTCTCCTCATCTCCAGTGAGTGTCTCTGTGTCTGGTCAGCTCCTCATCAGCCCGTCATCCTCGCTCCCTGCAAACCAAGACAAGTATCAGTCCGATTATCATCACTGCCACGATCTGCTACAGCCTTCACTCACCTGCACTCTGCCACTGCTCTCTGGTTGTTCAATAAACTCAGTTATATTTCCATCTGTGTCTCCGTGCCCTTCTGTTTGTAAACAACACACTACCAGTCAAAAGTTTGGACACGGTAAGATTTTTAATGTTTTTAAAAGAAGTTTCGCCTGCTCACCAAGGCTGCATTTATTTAATTAAAAATACAGTAAAAACAGTAATATTGTGAAATATTATTATAATTTAAAATAACTGTTCTATTTGAAAATATTTTAAAATATAATTTATTCTTGTGTTGGCAGAGCTGAATTTTCAGCATCATTACTCCAGTCTTCAGTGTCACATGATCCTTCAGAAATCATTCTAATATGATGATTTGATGCTCAAGAAACATTTATTGTGTACAGTTGTATAAAATATTTGTGTACAATATTTCTTTTTCAGGATTCTTTGACATTTACATTTATTCATTTGGCAGACGCTTATCCAAAGCAACTTACAAGTGAGGAATACAGTGTTTAGTCGTCATGACGAGGCAAATAGGGACAAGAAGTGCTCACAATACAAGTTTTATACAGTGCTTAGAGTATCATAAGATACAATAGAGAGGGATTAAAGGAAGTGAAGGGATAGGTATAGAATTTTTTTTTTTTTTTTTTTTTTTTTAGGATGAGGATAAGTGCTCACGAAAGAGATGAGTTTTCAGCTGTCTTTTGAATATTGCCAGGGATTCTGCATTATGCGGATGAAGGCAGGAAGATCATTCCACCAGCGAGGGACAGTGAACGAGAATGTCCTGGAGAGTGATTTCGTGCCTCTCTGTGATGGTACCACGAGCCTTCGGCTCCTTTAATGAGCGTAGGCTTCTGGTTGGAGTGTAGACTCGTAAGAGTGAGTGGAAGTAGGAGGGTGCTGAGCCTGTGGTAGATCTGTAAGCAAGCGCCAACGCCTTGAATTTGATGCGAGCAGCAAGTGGTAGCCAGTGCAGAGAGATGAAGAGAGGCGTGACGTGGGCTCTTTTGGGCTCGTTAAAGACGAGACGTGCTGCAGCGTTCTGAATCATTTGAAGAGGCTTGATTGTGCATGATGGCAGTCCAGCCAGAAGAGCATTGCAGTAATCAAGCCTAGAAATGACCAGGGCCTGGACAAGGAGTTGTGTTGCATGTTCTGTTAGAAAGGGCCTGATTTTCCTGATATTGTATAGTGCAAATCTGCATGACCGAGCTGTCTTTGCAATGTGGTCTTTGAAGGTCAGTTGGTCATCAAGGATTACTCCAAGATTTCTGGCCGAATTTGATGGGGTAATTGAGGATGTACCTAGCTGAATGCTGAAATCATGAGTGGAAATTTAGAGTGGAATTGGCAGGGAAGACGAGAAGCTCAGTCTTAGCCAGGTTGAGCTGCAGATGATGTTCTTTCATCCATGCCGAGATGTCTGCCAGACAGCTTGAGATTTGTGTAGGTACTGTGGGATCATCTGGTTGGAATGAAAGGAAGAGTTGTGTGTCATCAGCATAGCAATGGTAGGAGAAACCATGTGCCTGTATGATGGGACCAAGTGATGTAGTGTAAATGGAGAAGAGGAGGGTCCAAGAACTGAACCCTGAGGAACCCCGTGGTCAGTTGATGAGCTTGGATACCTCCCCTCTCCAGGCAACCCTGAAAGACCTTCCTGTGAGATAGGATTCAAACCAGTGAAGCGGAGTACCTGTGATGCCCAGTGATGAGAGGGTGGACAGGAGGATCTGATGATTCACAGTGTCAAAGGCAGCAGATAGATCGAGCAGAATGAGAACTGATGATTTGGAATCAGCCTTGCAATCCGCAAGGATTCAGTGACCGACAGTAGTGCAGTCTCAGTTGAGTGGCCACTCTTGAAACCAGTCGGATTGACATCCAATTGATTGCTCTGTGAGAGGAAAGATCGACACCTGGTTGAAAACAACTCGTTCAAGTGTTTTTGCTATGAATGGTGGGAGAGAAACAGGTCTGTAGCTGTCTACAAGTGACGTGTTTAATGTGGGTTTTTTCAGCAGTGGGGTTACCCTAGCCTGCTTGAATGTGTTAGGAAAGTGCCAGTGTGGAGAGATGTGTTGATAATGTGTGTAAGTGCTGGTGCAATTGTAGGAGTGATGGCTTGTAGAAGGTGTGAGGGGATGGATCAAGAGGGCAGGTGGTGGGATGGCTAGAGAGAAGGAGTTTGGATTCTTCTGTCTCTGTGAGGGGAGAGAACGAAGAGAGGTGTGTGGCTGTGTATGTGGATGGTGTGAGTTCCTGTGTGTGTGGAGCGGAGAACTGACTGCTGATGGTAGCGGTTTTGTTAGTAAAAAATTAGCAAAATTATCAGCAGTTAGGGAGGAGGTGGGTGGTGGTGGAGGGGACAGAGGAGAGAGTTGAATGTTTTGAAAAGTGAGTGTGTGCTTGAAGCGCTGTTGATTTTGTTGTGGAAATAGGAAGATTTAGCAGCATGAATTTCAGCCGAAAAGGATGAGAGCAGGGATTGATAGCTACCTAGGTCAGATTGGTCTTTTGATTTGTGCCATTTCCTCTCTGCAACCCTAAGTTTGGTCCGGTGTTCATGAAGAACATCAGATAACCAGGGATTAGAGGGAGTGGCACGTGCAGGCCTGGATGACAGAGGACAAATGCTATCTAGAGATGAAGTTAAGGTGGAACATAAAGTGTCAGTTGCTGTATTCACATCCAGAGATGAGAATTGTGTGGGTGAGGGAAGGGAGGAGGATACCGCAGAGGAAAGATGAGAAGAAGAAAGAGAGCGCAGGTTTTGTCTAAAGGTAACTGGTAGAGGGGTTGGTGGTGAACAAATAGGGAGTTGTAGACTAAAAGTGATGAAGAAATGATCGGAAATGTGCAGAGGTTTTACCAAAATGTTGTCAGTGATGCAGTTGCGTGTGTAAATGAGGTCAAGTTGGTTGCCAGATTTGTGTGTACTTGTGGTGATGAGCCGATTGAGATCAAATGTGGCTATAAGAGAAAGGAAGTCTGAAGCATAAGGCTTCTCTAGATGAATGTTGAAATCGCCAAAAACTACAAGTGGGCTACCATCCTCTGGGAATGAGGACAACAGCATGTCCAGTTCCTCTACAAAGGTACCCAGTTGGCCTGGAGGCGATAAATCACCACGATATGAATTTTGACAGGAATTGAGATTGTAATAGCATGAAACTCAAATGAATTGTAGTTGCAAAGAGAGGAATGAGTCGAGTATTTCCAATTGTCAGAAATGAGAAGACCTGTGCCCCCCACCCCTCCCAGACTGGTGAGGGTATGAGATAAAGTGAAGTTGTTAGAGAGCAGCAGGGGTTGCTGAGTCCTCTGGACGAATCCAGGTCTCAGTCAAGCCCAAGATATTGAGAGTAGAATTAGTAGCAAAGGCTGGAATGAAGTCAGCTTTGTTAACTGCAAACTGACAATTCCATAGCCCCACAGAGACAGAGAGAGGAGTATTAGTGTTAGAAGATGAGTAGATAGGACGAGGTTAAAAGCATTGCGCTGCCTTTTACGTGGGTTAGTGGAGCGTTGCCGAGAGACGACAGGAATGTATTGAAAGCACATGCTGAGGAAGAAGGAACGGAAAAGTGTGAAAGAAAGGGAAAGGAATATACTTAAGTGCCTACCGTGTCGTTGCTTGGTGGAGTCGCACAGGTAGAGTCGCAGGTCTTTACCCGAGTCGGTCTTCACACAAGGAGGCTGAACACAACGGCTGAACGCTCCGCTGACGCTTCGCGACAGCGCGACGCACAATAAATATGCTGCTTATTAACACGTGATTGAAAACAGCTAAGCCCGCCTTGAAAATTAGCACAGCAAAAGCCTAAAGGCCGTGAATGGCTAAGAATCAAAACTAAGTGCGACTACGAGCAATAACACCAATAAAACTCTGCAAAGTACAATTAAAATACAATTATAGTCATGGTAGAAAATAGGACAAGCACAGATTCGAAATTAATCCTTCCTAGCAGCAAATAATAAACAAAGCAACTGACCCAGAACAGATATTCAGCAAAGCACTTACTCGTTCCTGCCGTCACCACTGTCAGCTCGCTACTTCTGCTCACTTCTAGATTACACGAGTTTAAATATGCTTTCCCTCGCCAAGCCCGCCTTGAAAATTAGCACAGCAAAAGCCTAAAGGCCGTGGAATGGCTAAGAATCGAAACTAAGTGCGACTACGAGCAATAACACCAATAAAACTCTGCAAACGCGGCTGTTATTCTAAACGAATACAATTAAAATACAATTATAGTCAAGGTAGAAAATAGGACAAGCACAGATTCAAATTAATCCTTCCTAGCAGCAAATAATAAACAAAGCAACTGACCCAGAACAGATATTCAGCAAAGCACTTACTCGCTCCTGCTGTCACCACTGCACCACTGCTTTGATGAATAGAAAGTTCAAAAGAACAGCATTTATCTGAAATACAAAGCTTTTGTAACATTATGCACTACCGTTCAAAAGTTTGGGGTCAGTAAGATTTTTTCATCAAGGATGCATTAAATTGATCAAAAGTGACAGTAAAGACATTTATAATGTTACAAAAGATTATATTTCATATAAACGCTGTTCTTTTGAACTTTCCATTCATTAATTAAATAAATGCAGCCCTGGTGAGCAGACGAAACTTCTTTTAAAACATTAAAAATCTTACCATCTCCAAACTTTTGACTGGTAGTACCTGTGCTGGAAAAGAGAGAGTCAATACTTTCTGTTGCAACATCAAGATCTTCTAAGCTGTCTGGTATGCTAAGGCGATGAAACTGATCAGGAAGAATATTTATAAAGCAATCTTTAGTGGTAGAAGTGATGGTTCTACCATATTTATGGCAGGTTGGCGGTTTTGCAGCCTTGGCTAAATGTAGTATACACAAGACTAAATAATGATCTGAGATGTCATCGCCTGCTGCAGAATTTCAACTGCATCAATATCGATTCCATGTGACAATATTAGATCTAAAGTATGTTTAAGACAATGAGTGGGTCCTGACACATGTTGTCTAACTTCAATAGAGTTTAGAATGTCTATAAATGCCAAACCCAATGCGTCTTTTCATTATCTACATGGATATTAAAATCACCAACAACAAGGACTCCATAGCAAGTACTAACTCCGATAGAAAATCAGCAAATTCTTTGATAAAGTCTGTATGGTGCCCTGGTGGCCAGTAGCCAGCACAAATGTCAACTTACATAACATTACATAAAGCACCATGACTTGGAAGGAATTATATTTGAAAGACTATTGAGTAATACTGAAGATATTACTGTAAATTACAGCAACACCTCCCCTTTGCCTATGTAATCATCTGGTTTTAGCCAGGTTTCTGTCAAACACAGCTGTCAAACTGTGGGATTTATCTGACTTCTGTGACGTGAGATGGCTAGCAGACGGTCGGTTTAGCCGGTCTGTCTGCTTCCTGACCTGGGCCCCAGTTTGTCATGTTTCAGCTCTAAGACTATGTGCCATATTACTAGAGAGAAGAGCGGCACCCTCCCAGGAAGGATGAATACCATCTCTTTTCAACATGTCAGGTCTGCCCCAAAAACTTTTCCAATTGTCTATGAAACCTGTATTATTCTGCGGACACCACTTAGACAGCCAGCCATTGAGTGATGATAATCTGCTAACTATCTCATCACTCCGACAAACAGGAAGGGGACCAGAGCAAATTACAGTTTCTGACATTGTGTTTGCAGTTCACACACCTCTTTAATGTTAATTTTAGTGATCTCCGACTGCGAAGTCGAACATCATTTGTGCCGACTTGAACGAAGTTCAAGTATTTACGAGAGTATTTACGATTAGCATTAGCCAGCACTTTTAAATTTGCTTTAATGTCAGGTGCTGTGGCTCCCGGCAAACATGTGAGTATGGTGGCTGGTGTCTCTATTTTCACGTTCTGTGTAATAGAATTGCCAATAACTAGGGCACTTTCAACAGGATTCTCAGTGGGTGAACCTGAGAACCTGTTTGATGTTCTAATCGGAATGGAAGAGTGGTGTTTTTCCCGCGACTAGGCCACCTCACAGTCACCCAATTGCCCTGCTGCACGGGCTCTACAGCCGAACCGAAGTTTGGATGCGTGTCTCTAATTCTGAGATTCTCTCTCTGTCAGCCTGACTATCTCCCTGCATTTATCACATGTGTAAATCTCACCGCTGACAGAGATAGCTATACTATGCATGTGACAGGCAGTGCAAGTAACAACAAAAGGAGAGGATGACATGACTCACCGTGTTTGTAAAGTGATCTGACTTACCACAGTTGTTTGATGGACTCGAGTCGTTGAAAAAGGAGCGCGTGAGAGAAAAGATGGTTCATGGCCCGGATGACAAGCTAACAAGCTAGCGAAATGCTAACGCACTGTGTTAGCAATTTGGATTAAAAGATTAAACGCTAGCGACGTCAGATTAATGTGATAGGCAATATCAGATATATGGTGATGATAAAATAGACAAGTAATGATAATAAATAGATTCAAAACAAAACTCTACGGAGCTACAGACGCACAGAGCTACAGACACACGGAGCTACAGACACACGGAGCTACAGACACACGGAGCTACAGATGCAAACTATTAAGCAGACTGGAGCAGTCGATCACAGATTGCCAATCACAGATCGCTCACAGATCGCCAATCAATCCAAACTTCACATGTGTGATAATAGCAGGCCTGAACACATCTACAGAGAAGGGTCTGGCTGCAGACCATGGGCAGTGGAGCTCCACTCTCGAACAGGAAATACGTCACCTCCACTTGAATAATTTTGTCTTAGCATAACAATTAAAAAAATTACTACTTATCAGACTGTGTTTTAGTAACGTCTACACCTACTCCAACCCTAAACCTACCCTTACAATAAAGCAAATACAGTAATTAAATGACGCAGTATTGACGTCGCATGCCCAGTGGCCATAGCTGTAGCTAGCTCCACTAGTGGAGGTGACGAATTTCCGTTCGAGAGTGGAGCTCCACTCGCCCCTCAAGTCTGCAGCCAGACCCTATTGCATCTACACAGCAATATTCAGTTACAGTCAAAGCGCCACCTGTTGTGCAACAGGAAGCGTGGCACTTTGAAATGACTTTGCCATAATTCTCCTTTATTTACACAGTTTCATGCATGTCGGACACTGTTCACTATTTTCCTAAGGCCATCGGGTGGCGGTGAGCCCGGGTGCGAGGGCCCTTTCATCACTGCTTGCAGCTTTAATTGTATCTTGTTCTCAGTTTATGACTGTTAATTATTCAAAATTTGATTGAGGATCTGCTAATGTTTGGAACAGTTTGAACCATGTCATAATAGGGTGCAACTGATCCAGAGAGAGGGCTAGTTGGCATTATTTCAACCTCATAGTATCATTATTTCTGTGATAGAATAGTTCAAATGATCATAGAATTGCTAGGATAGAAGTTTATAGTTCAAATATAAAATACAAACATACCGATATCTACAGAAAGATGTGATGAATTGTTTTTGTAAATATGACTCATCTTGTACATCATGTACAGTCTATCAAGTGTATGATTCAACATTTCCCCATGGTATTGTATTAAAAAAACAATTTTTAAAAATTGCAATACATATTGACTCGGCACCCAAGTATCGTGACATTATCCAATCGGGAGATTGGTGTATCGTCCCAGCCCTAGTAATCATGTACGTCAATAATTATTTTTGAAAACTGGGGGTGACTTTTTCCTTGCCATATTTGTCATTTTCTGTTTTTCAAAGAGAAAGTAATACATTTTTGTGACCGTCTCACTCATGTAACTATTCAGCCTGTCTACTAGTCTGTCCATGATGAAAAGCAGTGGGTGCTGCGCTGGCTGTGGTTCATTAGCGTTTAGTTCTGGTGTTCACACAGAACAAACTGCAGTGAGCTTAATGAACACTTTACACTGAATGTTTTGTGTGTGGGTGTGTATGTATAAAAGCATAAGGAAAATGTGCAAGCTCTCGAGACACATTTTTAAAAGTTTAACTTTTTAAAAAGCCATTTTAAAAACTCAGCACTCAAGCACAAGACACTGAAAAAGCAGTGGAACGCATTGCAATGGCCAAAGACGTCCATCTAGTGCATGTTTGTATTGTAATTTTTGTATTGAAACTGCTGTTAAACTGTTCCAGCCTGTAGTTTCAACAAACCAGGGCCTCATGTATAAGACTTTCCGTAGATTTCATCCTAATAACGTGTGTATGCACAAAAGCTACAGAACCTGTACAAAATTCCCTTTTCCTGGTCGACGCTGCTGTTCCTTACCCCAGGGGAAGAGTGCTTGGAACTCAACGACTCAACTCAACCACGTCTTTTCAGCCATGACCAAAATGCCAGGAAAGCGTTCCAGTCCAAATGGAGGGAATGTTACAGAGACCACACCCTGCCCGAAGGAGGTGGTGTGTGGAACACACATATGGATTGACCCGTGGGGCAGTAACGCATATGGAAGTCTCTGAGGTAGGACCTACCTAACCAGGGAGGAACACTACGGTACAGAGATAGGGCAGAGTAGAGCCGCCCAGGGAAAGACACGGGTTTACCGTCAGGAAAACACATATATCATGTGGTGAAAACACATTTGGGTTTTCCATGAGGGAAACACATCATATGGGCATCTAGCCCAGTACAATGGCTGACCAGCCGGGCATGCACACGCAGTACTGGACCTGGTGTTGGACGCCTCCGCCGCGTCTGACTGTCGCAGGATGCCGGAGGAACTCCACAGGGTTCACCATCTAGGGAACTGAACCGAGGAGCAGAAAAGGTGCCCGTATTCCCTCGTCCAAGGGAAATGGCACAGCAAGAGAGAACCGAGGCTATCTACTTATAGACAGTACACGGAGGACACCAGGTCCACTCAGAGATTATAAAACCTTGCGGTTTTATATGTGTTCCATGTGTTTGGTGTTGCCCAGCACGCAGCTCTGCAAATGTCCGCCATAGAGGTGCCGTGCACCAATGCCCGGGAGGAAGCAACACCCGCTGGACCCTCGACGGCACATGGTGCGCTGGAGGAGTGGGAGGTTCATGGGGCGGACCCAACGAAGAAGCTCCCACTGTAACAATTTTGAACTAAAAATTTGAACTAAACCACTCGATTCATATGGATTAGTTTTCTGATCTCTTTTAAGACGTTTTGAAACGTCAAAGTGGTAGTTACAAAGGCAGTCAATGAAAGGAAATCTGACAGCATTCTGTCATCAAAAGGTCTTGATTTTTGTTCAGAAGATGAACGAAAATCTTATGGGTGTGGAACGACATTAGTGTGAGTTATTAATGAGAGAATTAAAAATTTTCAGTGAACTAACCCTTTAACTCTATTAAGGAACACTCCACTTTTTTGAAAATAGGCTCATTTTCCAACTCCCTAGAGTTAAACTGTTGAGTTTTACCGTTTTGAATCCATTCAGCCGATCTCCGGGTCTGGCGGTACCACTTTTAGCATAGTTCATTGAATTTGATTAGACCGTTAGCATCTCGCTCAAAAATGACCAAAGAGTTTGATATTTTTCCTATTTAAAACTTGACTCTTCTGTAGTTACATTGTGTACTAAGACTGACGGAAAATGAAAAGTTGTGATTTTCTAGGCCGATATGCTAGGAACTAAACTCTCATTCCACTGTAATAATCAAGGAACTTTGTTGCCGTGATATTGGTCTCATCAGATTCAATGAACTATGCTAAGCTATGCTAAAAGTGGTACCACCAGACCCGGAGATCGGCTGAATGGATTCAAAACGGTAAAACTCAACTGTTTAACTCTAGGGAGTTGAAAATGAGCCTATTTTCAAAAAAAGTGGAGTGTTCCTAATTTAAATTAATTGTTGTACATTTCTGTTCTATGTGTTTCAGTAGTACTGCCTGTAAAAGAGTCTCAATGAGCGGAGAAAGAAGGGAGTTTCTCTTCAGAAACGTAAAGCAGCATCTCCAGAACCCAGCTGTGTGTCTATGAAGAGTGACGCATCCATGCGCTATCCACCTGATCTCAGTGATGGAGCAGTGACCTCTGAACCTCAGTGAGTGCACTGGTCATGGTACATCAGCGTTTAGGTCCAGTTTTTACACAGAATGAATTGCATTGTGCTGAATAAACAAACTGGACGCGTTTACAAAAATGCTTTTTCTTTTAAAACGATCAGGCACAAGACACTGAAAAAGCAGCGAAGCGTGTCGCAATGGCCAAATACATCCATCTAGTCCATGTTTATACTGAAAAGAATTTATTTAAAAGCAGCAATGGAACACAAAAATACGTTTGATGTGGGCGTTATACAGTATAGCCAGCTGTTGAACTTCGCCAGCCAGTAGGAGGGACTGTCAGTTGGCAGGTTTAACAAACCATCACTGATACAAAGATATGATGTGGTAATAATACAACTGTTCAGCAAAATTGAGAAATTCTGTCTAACTTTAGATTACATTTTCTTTCTTCATGCGTACCATAGATGAGAATCCTGCGGGCAACTCTACCATGACATTCATATTCTTATTTATTTTTTCATTCTGAGTGTCTAAATTGTTGTACATTTCTGTTCTGTGTGTTTCAGTAGTATTGCCTGTAAAATGAGTCTCAATGAGCGGAGAAAGAAGAGGGTTTCTCTTCGGAAAGCAGCGTCTCCAGAACCCAGCTGTGTGTCTATGAAGAATAATGCATCCATGCGCTATCCACCTGATCTCAGTGATGGAGCAGTGACCTCTGAACCTCAGTGAGTACAATGTGATTTCACTGCTAGAGCGAGATATTTCATAGACAATCTTAAATTGGTAATTGGTAAATCAAGTCAAATCAGTTTTATTTGTGGAACATAATCACATAATCACCTTGATTACTTGCTCACATTCTCACACTAGACATATGATCATACTAAACAGTGACAATCATTCTAGATATATATGTTACCAAAAGCGACTGCAGTCTGAACAGAAAAAATCAGACCTGTTTTTTCCCTGCATGTTCAAAGACGTTTAGGTCAGTGTTATTGTATCTTGTTCTCAGTTTATGACTATTAACATAATAAAATGTTAATTATTTTCAATTTGATTGAGGATCTGCTAATGAATACAAATGGAACAATTTGAACCATGTCATAATAGGGGTGCAGCTGATCACAAAACCCATGGTTCAGATCATATTATGGATTTTGGGTCACGGATTGAATCATTTTTGGATCAGCAAAAAGAAAAAAGGGGCTCCCACTGTAACAGTTTTGAACTAAAAATTTGAACTAAACCACTCGATTCATATGGATTAGTTTTCTGATCTCTTTAAGAAGTTTTTGAAACGTCAAAGTGGTAGTTACAAAGGCAGTCAATGAAAGGAAATCTGACAGCATTCTGTCATCAAAAGGTCTTGATTTTTGTTCAGAAGATGAACGAAAATCTTATGGGTGTGGAACAACATTAGTGTGAGTCATTAATGACAGAATTAAAATTTTTCGGTGAACTAACCCTTTAACTCCATTAAAGGAACACTCCACTTTTTTGAAAATAGGCTCATTTTCCAACTCCCTAGAGTTAAACTGTTGAGTTTACCGTTTTCAAATCCATTCAGCTGATCTCCGGTCTGGCGGTACCACTTTTAGCATAGTTCATTGAATCTGATTAGACCGTTAGCATCTCGCTCAAAAATGACCAAAGAGTTTCGATATTTTTCCTATTTAAAACTTGACTCTTCTGTAGTTACATCATGTACTAAGACTGACGGAAAATGAAAAGTTGTGATTTTCCAGGCTGTGTCACAGACACGCCAGGTTCCAACATCACCCAATCACAGCGCACCTCATCCCCTGAGTACTAATCATCTGCACCTGCACCTCATCAACTCACTCATCACCACCAGCATAAAACACACTCACACACATTCAGTCACTGTCCGGTCTCAGACGCATCAAGAACCCTTAACGCTTACCTCAAGGACTCCATTGGAACTACTTACCTGTCTCCTTTGTCTCCAAGTCTCCTCGTGTGATTCCAGTTTGTGTGTGAGTGTTTCCAGTCCTCCTCATCAGCCATCTCAGCACATCTCCACGGATCATCACCCCTGCAAATCACCCAAAGGACAGTATCACTATTTATCATCACCTCAACATCAAACTTCATTCATCTTCACTCACCTGCACTACCGTATACTCTGCTGTGTGTGTAATAAAGTCTGTTATCTGTTATCTCTGCCCGTCTGTATTGTAACAGGCCGATTATGCTAGGAAGTATACTCTCATTCTGGTATAATAATCAAGGAACTTTGCTGCCGTACCATGGGTGCATCAGGCACAATGATATTACGCAGCGCCTCTCACAAATGTCTCCATGGTTGCAAGGCACGCTCCTGTGCAAGCAGGGGTCACAGAAAAAGCAGCAAAACATGTCGCAATTGTCACGGTTCATGGGTTCACTGACTCATTTTCGCTCTGTCTGCGTGTGAATGTGTGTTGTGTTTGGTGCTGTCAGTGTCAGTTAGTCATTAGCGTTGCTATGGTGACTAACTGCGCTGATCATTTACAGGTGCGTCTCGTTATCTGTCCTATATGTAGTCGTGTGTTTGCTGTGTTCTTTGTCAGATCGTTCTTGTGTTCACCTTTGTGATCTCGTGTTCCCAGCAGTTCCTCCTTGTTTCCTGTGAGTTTGTCTATTCAAGTAAGGATTCTCGCCCAGCCGTGTTTCTCTGGACTGCCTTCTGCAAGTGTGGATTCTCATCCAGCCGTGTTTCTCTGGACTGCCTTCTGCAAGTGTGGATTCTCATCCAGCCGTGTTTCTCTGGACTGCTTTCTGCTTGTGTGGATTCCTGTCTGCTGCAGTCTTGTTGCCACTCTAAGCCTGTTTTTGCATGTGTCTGACCTTCTTGCCCTGTTCTGGTGGATTTAATAAACTGTTAACTCTCGCTATTGGATCCGGTGTTTATTCCCTGACAGCAATGGCCAAATACATCCATCTAGTCCATGTTTATACTGAAAAAGAATTTATTTAAAAGCAGCAATGGAACACAAAAATACGTTTGATGTGGACGTTATACAGTATAGCCAGCTGTTGAACTTCGCCGACCGGTAGGAGGGACTGTCATTCGGCAGGTTTAACAAACCATCACTGATACAAAGATATGATGTGGTAGTAATACAGCTGTTCAGCAAAATTGAGAAATTCTGTTTAACTTTAGATTACATTTTCTTTTTCTGCGTACCATAGATGAGAATGCTGTGGGCAACTCTACCATGACATTCATATTCTTATTTATTTTTAATTCTGAATGTCTAAATTGTTGTTCATTTCTGTTCTCTGTGTTTCAGTAGTATTGCCTGTAAAATGAGTCTCAATGAGCGGAGAAAGAAGAGGGTTTCTCTTCGGAAACGTAAAGCAGCGTCTCCAGAACCCAGCTGTGTGTCTATGAAGAGTAATGCATCCATGCGCTATCCACCTGATCTCAGTGATGGAGCAGTGACCTCTGAACCTGAGTGAGTACATTGTGATTTCACTGCTAGAGCGAGATATTTCAAAGACAATCTTCAATTGGTAATTGGTAAATCAAGTCAAATCAGTTTTTATTTGTGGAACATAATCACATAATCACCTTGATTACATGATCAAGGTAAAATCGTCAATTGCTCTCACACTAGACATATGATTATACTAAACAGTGACAATCATTCTAGATATATATGTTACCAAAAGCGACTGCAGTCTGAACAGAAAAATCCCTGCATGTTCAAAGACGTTTAGGTCAGTGTTATTGTATCTTGTTCTCAGTTTATGACTATTAACCCTCTGGGGTCTGAGGATTTTGGGGCCCTGGAGAAGTTCTGACATGCCCTGACATTTGTGCTTTTTTTTCAGTTGTTCATAAACATATTAATGGAAAAAGTGTCATTACACTGTATTCAGCACAAACTAGGCTACCATAATATGTGAGCAACATGTTTGAATTTTTGAAGGAATAACGTTTATGCGTGGTTATTGAAAAAAAAAAAACTCAAGTCACTGAAATAAGGCCACAAAACTAATATTATATATGTGTTTACAAGATTTCTGGGTATTGGAGGTTGTAGACTAGAGTTTTGCTTCAGAATTATGTAAAAATTATCCTGCCTACTTGTGCATATAAACGATACATTGATTTAGATTTTGTAAGACACTTTTGTCAAGAAACACAGTATGCGTGGGCGTGAATCTTCATGAATAATGCTGTGATTCACACTTGAGAAGACAAAAGATCCTCATAATGACCTGAATTACCCGCATAATGAGCTCATTCAGTCAGGTAGGCTGTGAAAGCCCTTTGTGATCATGCTGATAACAGGATTAATGTCCACTCTTGACAAAAAAACATGATTTTCTGTGATCTTATGCATGCACATATTATTGCACATCATGTGAAGAAAATTTTGTATAGGTGTCACGAATGATCTCTGCCTGTGACTCGACTCTGTTTGTCTGCCGCCTGCCTCGACCATTGCCTGTCTCTGTTTATGATTTTGCCCTTGCTCTGTTACTTTGGTGACTATCTCAATAAAGCTGCAAATGGATCCCCGCTCTGTTGACCCATCATTACAGAAGACTTCGCCAACTAGCGATCCAGCAGCATTCATGCAGATCTCCACCGAGCTGTCTGCCCAGGCCAACCAGCTCGCGGTTCATCAACATCGATTGAATCGCTTGACTTCTCTTACCGAGGAGCTGGTGAAAACCCTGCAGAGTCTTCGCTTCAACGCCGCCGAGGCCGCCACACCGCCACCGCGGCTCCGCCAGTCAGCTCCTTCACTGCTGCTCCCGCAGTCAACCCACGCCTCGCTCTCCCGGAGAAGTTTGATGGTACCCCGCGAAGTGTAAGGGATTCCTTCTCCAATGTTCCCTCTTCGTCAACCAGCAACCATCTCTCTATCCCACCGAAACCAGTCGGATTTCCTTCGTTTGCTCTTTGTTGACTGGTAGGGCGCTGTATTGGGCCACGGCTGTATGGAGAGAGGATAGTTCTGTGTTCCCCACCTTTTCTGCCTTTCTACAAAGTTTCAAGGAGGTCTTGAACACCCGGAGGGTGGCAGAAGCGCTGGGGACCAACTGCTGTCGCTGAGTCAAGGTAAAACCACAGCGCCGAACACGCATTACATTTCCGAACCCTCGCCGCTCAAACGAACTGGGTTGAGGACACGCTGAAACTACTGTTTCATAGAGGACTGTCTCTGGAACTTCAAGCTGAGCTTGCATGCCGTGACGAGGAAAATCGCTTAGTGAGTTCATTGAACTAACTATCCACATCGACAATCTTCTCTGTTCACGCCAACCTGTTCGTCTACCCTCTCAGACCAATTCCACAATGGAACCCATGCAGCTCGGATACACCCCACTCCATCGAGAGGAGAGGGAAAGGAGGCGACAACTTCATTTGTGTCTGTACTGTGGTCAAGCTGGTCACATCAAGATCAACTGCCCCGTCCGACCTAACCCAGCTAACCCGAAGGCGGTGAGTTCTCATCTTTCTACCGATTATTCCTCTAACTGCCTCAAGATCCCCATACAAATAACAGTTAATGACTAACATATAACCACATATGCATTATTGGACTCAGGGGCAGCGGGCAATTTCATGTCAGATACGTTTATTAAGGAGCACAATATTACACTAACGGACTGCAACTCTCCTTTGACAGTGGAGGCGCTAGATGGGAGACCCATCGGAGGAGGAAAAGTGGCACACATCACCTCTGAGCTCGCTCTGCAAGTCGGAGTTCTCCATCAGGAACGCATTCGTTTCTATGTAATCCATTCACCCAATAATCCAGTCATCCTTGGTCTCCCGTGGCTCAGAACCCACAACCCGCTCATTTCATGGAAGGAGGGCCAGATTGTTCAATGGGACGCCGCCTGTCATGGACTTTGTTTAAAACAGATCACCCCCTTACCAGTACAGACCGTTTCAGTTCACGAGCACAACATCGACGCACCCGACATACCTGCTGAATATGCTGATCTGGCGATCGCTTTCAGCAAAAGCAAATCTACTGAATTACCTCCTCACCGTCCCAGTGACTGCGCTTATTGATCTCTTGCCAGGTACTACGCCCCCAAGGGCAGAATATTTCCCCTGTCACAGCCGGAGTCAGCAGCTATGAAAGCCTACATTGAGGAGGAGTTGGCCAAAGGATTAATCCGACCATCTACATCCCCGGCTGCATCTGGCTTCTTCTTTGTTAAAAGAAAGATGGCAGTCTTCGACCCTGGATAGACTACCGTGGATTAAATGATATAACAGTCAAATTCCGCTACCCACTACCATTGGTCCCCGCAGCTCTTGAACAACTAAGGCAAGCCAAATATTTCACCAAGCTGGATCTTTCAAGTTAGCTCTGCCTACAATCTGATCCGTATCAGAGAGGGTGACGAGTGGAAGACGGCTTTCTACTGCTACTGGCCACTACGAAACCCTTGTTATGCCGTTCGGGCTATCCAACAGTCCCTCCGTCTTCCAATCATTTATCAGCGACATCTTCCGGGACATGCTCAATCGCTGGGTCATAGTCTACATTGATGACATCCTCATATATTCCAAAACTTCAAGAACACGCCCAACATGTCCGGTCGGTACTACAATGTCTCATTCAACACAAGTTGTATGCCAAGGCGGAGAAATGTGAATTTCATCACACTTCAACATCATTCCTGGGCTATGTTATCAGTCAAGAGGAGTAGCTATGGACGACAGCAGGGTGAAGGCGGTGCTTGAATGGCACCAACCACGCAAGCTGAAAGAACTGCAACGGTTTCTGGGGTTTGCTAACTTCTACAGACGCTTTATAAGAAACTTCAGTGGCGTTGCAGCCCCGTTAACGCCCATGACAAAGCGACAATCTACACGCTTTCTCTGGTCTCCCAATGCGGTGCACGCCTTTCAAGAATTAAAGAACTGATTCACCTCAGCACCCATTCTCCGTCATCCAGACCCAGAACTCCCTTTATAGTCGAGGTCGACGCTTCCAGTACTGGCATTGGGGCCATCCTCTCACAGCGCCATGGTAGTCCTGCTAAGATGTTCCCATGTGCGTTCTACTCAAGAAAGTTGTCAGCTACAGAACGCAACTACGACGTAGGCAATCGTGAACTACTGGCTATGAAAGCGGCGTTGGAAGAGTGGCGCCATTGGCTAGAGGGAGCACAACACCCATTCACGATACTCACTGATCACAAAAATCTGGAATACCTTCGATCTGCAAAACGTCTAAATCCCCGGCAAGCTAGATGGGCCATGTTCTTTACTCGTTTCCAATTCACGGTAATCTACCGACCGGATCAAAGAATGTCAAGGCAGATGCTCTATCCCGTCAGTCTGAGGAAGTGGAACGGTCAACGAATGAAGAGAGTATTATTCCTGTCAAACTGCTGCTCGCTCCGGTTCAGTGGGACGTCATGACTGAAATCACTCAAGCCAATGAACAAACGACACCACCACCAGACTGCCCACCAAATCGCACTTTCGTTCCCGATCACCTCCGCAACAAATTACTTCATCAAGTTCATAATTTTCCCAGCATGATTTTCCCACACTCTGTCAAACCTCCAAAACATCTCATCGAGTCCCAGCGGGCTGTTGCAGCCGTTGCCCATTCCTCGACGTCCCTGGTCACACATCGCCATTGACTTTGTCACTGATCTCCCTGAATCCCTTGGTCACACTACCATCCTCACTGTAATTGACCGATTCTCCAAAACATGTCGTCTCATACCACTACCCAAATTACCTACAGCATTTGAAAGGGCAGAAATCCTATGCAACAATGTATTCCGATTCTATGGTCTACCGGAGGATGTGTCAGACGGGTCCGCAATTCACGTCTCGAGTGTGGTCAGCATTCTTCAAACAACTGAACGTCAACGTCAGCCTCACCTCTGGGTACCATCCCTAATCCAATGGTCAGACCAACGCATGAACCAAGAACTTACCAGATTTCTACGCACATACTGTCAACAGAACCAACCGGAATGGAGTCGCTACCTGATGTGGGCTGAATATGCTCAAAACTCCCTACAGAAACCTGCCACTGGGGTCACACCCTTCCAATGCGTCCTGGGATTTCAACCACCACTATTCCCTGGTCCGGGAACCATCTAACCTGCCTTCGGTAACAGTGGATGCAGCGGAGTGAGGAGACCTGGAATCTGGCCCATCACCATCTGCAGCGCGCAGTAAGAAGGCAGGAAACTCAAGCCAATCGACATCGTCGCCCCAATCCTGAATATGCTGTGGGTCAATGGGTCTGGCTATCCACAAGGGACCTATGTCTCAGACTTCCATGCAGGAAACTCAGTCCCAGGTTTGTAGGGCCTTTTCAAATTCTGAAGCAAATGACACCTGTGTCATTCCGTTTAAATTTACCTGCTAATTACTGTGTCTCTCCCACTTTCCATGTGTCGCTGCTGAAACCCTCTGGGGTCCGAGAGGAGATGCGGAGGGAGCCGTGGCCCGCAACCCCACACCCTTGATGATCGGCGAGGAAGCCTATCAGGTTCGAACTACCGATTCCAGGCGCCGGGTAGGAGACTACAATATCTGGTCGACTGGGAGAGTACGGCCCGGAGGAGCGATCCTGGGTTAACGGATGATATCCTGGATCCATCTCTCTTAGAGGAGTTTCATCGGACGCATCCGGAGAGACGGCCCCTCGACCCGTGGTAGACCCCGGCGTCCGCTTCCTCGCGTCTGGAGCCGCTCACGGGGGCTCTGTCACGAATGTGGCTTCCACGCCTCCTCCTCCGCACTCACCGGAGGGAGCCGTCACCTGAGTATTGACTGTTTCCCATTCGACTACAATTCCCATAGGCCCTCATTCCTGGGACTGATTACACACACACCTGCACCTCATCACACTCACCCTATTTAAGCCACACTCTCACATTGCGAAGTCTTGATTTGCCCCGGTGATCATTTCTGAGCGTTTTCTTGTGGACTGTTTCTCTGTTGCCGTTGGACTGTTTATACCCTGTGATTCTCTGCTGCCTGCCCCGATCTTTGCCTGTTTACTGGACTGTGTTTGTTTGCCGCCTGCCCTGATCTCTGCCTGTGACTCGACTCTGTTTGTCTGCCGCCTGCCTCGACCATTGCCTGTCCCTGTTTATGATTCTGCCCTTGCTCTGTTACTTTGGTGACTATCTCGATAAAGCTGCAAATGGATCCCCACTCTGTTGACCCATCATTTCAATAGGCCTATGTTAAATTACAGTACCAGTCAAAAGATTGATGCATTACTAATGTTTTTAAAAGAAGTCTCAAGTCTCTAACCAAATAATGGTTTTCGATTTTAATATACTTTAAAATATAATGTATTTCTGTGATGCAAAGCGTCTGAACATTCCTACCTCTATGGCATTTCATATAGGCAACTATATTTGTTATATTATATAGCCTAAATGTTAATGTGTAGTTGACAAACTATACATCATTAAAAAGATCTAAGACTCAAGCTTTACATTTTGATCTCTGTTTTACTCTTAAAATCTTATATTGACCGTAATTTCTTAATATGCTTAAAAACATGCACATTTGGAGAAATATTGATGGATTCTCATATGTTTATGTCAATTTTCTATACAGAGGAGTAATATTTATTCAATATTTATTGTCATCACTATGAGTGCAGGATACTGTGTTTTCAATTCATACTTGCAGCCGGAGGCGCTCTGTGCACCTTTAGTCCACAAATGCCTCCTAAAGAAGAACAGGCATGTGATTTTCCAGGAACTAACAGAGGCTTCCAGAGATCGCTAACCATGGCTTAACATGCAGATAAACACTTTTGAAGAAAATAAATACATTATTGCGACAATGTATACATGTATTGCCTCAGAATTTGCGTCTGAATAGCGCTCGCTCCGTGGGCGTGGCGCATTAGCAGATAATAAGCTGAATCACGGACTTCTGACATGGCTCTGTTTTCATACAGATTACATAAACAGAGAATATTTGTTTTAGATTTGACTTACACGATTTAAAACCTGACATTCCAACGTTTCTTTAGACATAAGTCTATTTTTTTGTGATTAGTATTCACTAAGTTACACTTCATTTTCTGAGAACTATCAGATTGGACGCTCAGAGGGAGACTAAAGATCACGCATCATGTTAGTTTTCTTTATTTTGAAAAAAGCACATCATTTTGTTTTACTCTGAGTGTACACAAATAAAAGAAGATATTCCACAGATTAAAATGGTGTATAACTCCAAATTGTATGTGCAAAATTGACAGAGTATTTTTAGCCTCTTTCACACTGGTAAAGAAAAAAACCGAGGTGGTATGCACTTGTGATACCTCAGACTCAGAGTGTTAACATAATAAAAATTAATTATTTTCAATTTGATTGAGGATCTACTAATGTATACAAATGGGACAATTTGAACCATGTCATAATAGGGGTGCAGCTGATCACAAAACCCATGGTTCAGATCATATTATGGATTTTGAGTCACAGATTGAATCATTTTTGGATCAGCAAAAAGAAAAAGGGGGCAACTTTGAACTAGCCTAACTAATAAAGTTTAAACATTTAACAGTGAACAGTCAGTAATAACATAAGAACAAATTGTGAGCATAGATAAATACTAGAGGTCGACCGAGTGGATTCTATTGGTACCGATAACTTGGTTGGACCAAGCACTGGCCGATAAATGATTAATAAACTAATCGCTTTTAAAATGGATTCTTAATGAAAACAAACATAACACTCCAAGTAAAATTGTGTTGAAAAAAAACAGTACTGAACCATGAAAATGTACTGTACTTTTTAAATTAAAATAATATAAAATATACATCTCTATATTAAGCATACAGACTTTATTAAAGCCACAAAAAGACAAACATTTTGCTGAAAATTGCACAATGCACAGTCATAGCTGGGCACCATCTGTGTGTGTAATGCTCAAAACAGTGTGTTTGAATTTTAAAGATGTGGCACTGGGACCCCTTGTTCAATGACGGTTAAAAAAGAACTGAAATCAGATGTGTGTGATTTGTTTGTTTATTCTGATTTGGCTGCATGAACATATCGATTTGCTTTCTCACTTCACTAGCTTTAAATATGCAACTTTGCTAGCTAACAAATGCATAAACGTGACCAGCTGGATAAAAATAATGCAAATAGATGGTAACAATTGTGACATTAAACATTTGGGTCGGACTTGTGTGTATTTTTGTCACATTGTTTTAACCGCTTGAGATACTACTAATGTTAGCATCCTCTCAGCCTTGACGGCAAACACACTGCTGTTCTTTCTCTACTAATGCAGCATCTATTCAACAAATTAATTATTCATAATGATAGGAAAACACGTGCTGTAGTTGTCACAGACACGTCAGGTTCCAACATCACCCAATCACAGCGCACTCAATCACCGGAGTACTGATCACCCGCACCTGCACCTCATCTAGCCACTCATCACTGCCACCATAAAACACTCACACATACTCACAGTCACTGTCCGGTCTCGTTCGCATTAGGATCTCTAAATGCTTACCTCTTGGACTCCTGTTGAATCTACTTACCTGTCTCCATCGTCTCCAAGTCTCCTCGTCTCCCTGTGTTGTTCCAGTGTGTGTGTGAGTGTCACCAGTCATCCTCGTCAGCCATCCCAACACTTCTCCACGGATCGTCACTTCTACAAATCACCCAAAAGGACAGTATTAGTACTCATCTTCACTTCAACATCCAACTACACTCATCTGCACTCACCTGTTTCACCAATACCTCTGCTGTGTGTGATTAATAAAGTCTGCATTCTGTTATCTCTGCCTCTGACCCGTCTGTATTGTAACAGAAGACCGGACCAGAAAACATCGTCTTCACACACAGCATGAGTCACCCGGATCCCATTCAAGAGCTCGTCGATGTCCTTCGACGAGCTCTTTCCACCACTCCTACATCACCTCATCCAGCGATCACCTCCACAAACACCGTTACCTCTCCTTCACCTCCTGTGCACGCCAGTCCCATGGCGAAACCGGGCGCCCTACTCTGGTTCGGGCGGAGGACTGCAGCGGATTCCTTCTGCAGTGCTCGCTGGTCCTGGAGATGCAACCGCACAACTTTCCCACCGAAACTTCAAAAGTGGCGTTCATCATCTCTCAACTGCAAGGCAAGGCGCTCCAGTGGGCAGATTCTATCTGGTCCCAAAATCATCCTATTACTCAGTCGCACTCTGGTTTTGTGGCTCACTTCGCGAAGTCTTTGGGAAGCCCATCTCTGACTCGTCGATTGGTGAGAAACTTTATAATTTAAAACAAGGATCCTTATCTGTTAACGAATATGCCTTGCAGTTTAGAACTCTCGCAGCATCCAGCGGCTGGAACGAGCAAGTCTTGATAACTTATCGCCAAGGATTGGATCCTTGCGTGCGGTTGCATCTCGCTGCATACGAGGACTCCATCGGCCTTGAACGATTCATCCAACTCTCCATCCGTTTGCCACTTTGCGTATGCAGTCGTGTTTAGAAGAACACCAGGGCCAGTTGCTATTTCCCATCTCAGCACGTCGACCAGAATCCGTCAGCTCCCAGAACCAGCCAACGAACCCATGTCTCTGGAAGGCACACGGCTCTCCCGCTGAGCGACAGAGACGGCTGACCCAGAATCTTTGTCTGTACTGTGGTTCTCCTGGGCATATCCTCTCCACATGCCCAATTCGTCCTCCGCGACCCATGGTGAGTGCTATCATTTCACAATCAAGAAAATGAAACCTCACCACTACTGTAACACTTACTGCTTCTGACATTTCCATTCCAGTTGTCGCCCTCCTCGATTCTGGGTCAGCCGGCAACTTCATCTCCGGCACCCTCTGTCGCCAGCTCCACGTCAAGACCACGGCCACGCCGACCACCTACCAGATACGATCTGTGACGGGGGAAGCCCTAAGCCGTAAGCACATTCGCCATTGCACTGAAGCCATCCAGATACAAGTCGGCCTTCTACATGTGGAACATCTCCATCTGCTGGTTCTGGAGGGATCCACCGCTGACGTGATCCTAGGGCGCCCCTGGTTGGAGCAGCACAACCCAACTCTCTCTTGGAAAACCGGCGAGGTCCTGAAGTGGGGCGAAACCTGCTTTCACGACTGTTTCCCTGGGCTCCCCATTCCTCGTTCTCCACGCTCCGAGACTCTTCCAGTTTGTGCCACGACCATCGAGAGCCCAGTGGACCAACGCTCCATAGACATCCCTGAGTGTTACGCCCCCTTCAGTGACGTATTCTGCCCACAACGAAGCTTCCAAGCTGCCTCCACACCGCCATGGGACTGTGCCATCGATCTGCTTCCGGGTGAACCAGTGCCTAGGGGACGGATATACCCTCTATCCGTCCCGGAGGAGAAGGCCATGGAGGAGTACATTAAGGAAGCTCTAGCCCAAGGATACATCCGACCATCCACTTCCCCTGCTGCTTCAAGCTTCTTCTTCGTGGCCAAGAAGGACGGAGGCTTGAGGCCCTGCATCGATTACCGCTCATTGAACAACATAACTGTTAAATTCCGTTATCCCCTTCCTCTCGTCCCTTCAGCCCTAGAACATCTCCGTGGTGCCACTGTCTTCACCAAACTGGACCTCCGCAGCGCGTACAACCTCATCCGGATACGCGAGGGGGACGAGTGGAAGACCGCCTTTGTGACACCTACCGGCCACTACGAATACTTGGTTATGCCGTATGGCCTGGTCAACGCCCCCTCCGTATTCCAGGACTTCATTCATGAGGTGCTCCGGGAGTTTCTCCATCGCTTTGTCCTGGTCTACATAGACGACATCCTGATCTACTCCCGGAGCCTGGCCGAACATCGCCACCACGTTGCGGAGGTCCTCCAACAACTCCGCAAATTTCATCTGTTTCTCAAAGCAGAGAAGTGTATGCGTTCCATCAACCATCAGTTCAATTCCTCGGTTACATCATCGATAGCAGTGGCATCCGGATGGACGAGGGGAAGGTGGAAGCCATTAAGAACTGGCCAACTCCCTCATCCGTCAAGGAATTACAACGCTTTCTCGGATTCTCCAACTTCTACCGCCGTTTTATTCACAACTACAGCTCCATAACCAGTCCACTAACCAACCTGCTCCGTAATAAGCCCAAGTCTCTGTCCTGGACACCTGAGGCCACGGAGGCCTTCCAACACCTGTCAAGTCAAGTCAAGTCAAGTCACCTTTATTTATATAGCGCTTACAATGCAGATTGTGTCAAAGCAGCTTAACATTGATAACTGGTATATAATTTTAGCTGCACAGCAGCTCTTAAAGAAATAGATGTCAATGTCGGCAGATCAAAGCACTGTTGAATATCAAATGTCAAGTGTCCCCAACTAAGCAAGCCAAAGGCGACAGCGGCAAGGAACCCAAACTCCAACAGGTGACATCAGATGGCAAACAGGTGGCAAATAGACTTCTGTGTTAAAATGGAGAAAAAACCTTGGGAGAAACCAGGCTTAGTCGGGGGCCAGTTCTCCTCTGGCGAACAGTGCTTTGTTACGATTCAGGTTGCTATCTTATGTCTGATAGGATCGCAACATTCTAAGTATTTATTCCAGTTCAGTCCAGTTGAGGATCGTATTCATCACACCGGTATGGACGGTTTGTTGAGGAGCTGTGCCACTGGCTGTTGTGTCGATGAGGCCTTCACAATGGATGATCTAGTTGACTCAATCTCTGCTGATACTTCAGGGCTACGTTGTGGTCGCGTCAAGGCGCCGGTCCTCGGTCTCACCTGGATACGGCCCGGATCTGGTTGACTCACGGTAAACCTCGGATAAACAGAAAGACTAATATTAGCGTAGATGCCATTCTTCTTCTGATGTAACGAGTACATCTGGTGTTATAGGAAGTGTTCCCGGTTCCGGCTGACCTAATTTATGCAGCCTAATAATCCTTTAATGGATTTGAAAATATAAATTGATAATGTGTTATGTGTATGCCAGGTTAAAGAGATGCGTTTTTAGTCTAGATTTAAACTGACAGAGTGTGTCTGCCTCCCGAACAATGCTTGGAAGATTGTTCCAGAGTTTAGGTGCCAGATAGGAGAAGGATCTACCACCTGCGGTTGATTTTGATATTCTAGGTATTATCAGCTGGCCTGAATCCTGAGATCGCAATAGACGTGAAGGACTATAATGCTTTAAGAGCTCGCTCAGGTACTGGGAGCTAAACCATTTAGTGCTTTGTAAGTAATTAGCAAGATTTTAAAATCTATACGATGTTTAACAGGAAGCCAATGCAGTGTTGACAGAACTGGGCTAATATGGTCATACTTCCTAGTTCTAGTAAGAACTCTAGCTGCTGCATTTTGTATGCGAGCTGTAGTTTATTTATCAGGTGAGCGGAACAACCACCCAGTAGAGCGTTACAGTAATCTAGCCTTGAGGTCATGAACGCATGAACTAACTGTTCTGCATTTTTCATTGAGAGCATATGTCGTAGTTTAGATATATTTTTAAGATGGAAGAATGCGGTTTTACAGATGCTAGTAACATGGCCTTCAAATGAAAGATTGGTATCAAAGAGCACACCCAGGTTCCTAACTGACGACAAAGACTTCAGAACAGAGCAGCCATCAAGTGTTAGACAGTATTCTAGGTTATTGCGTTTTGGTCCAAAAATTTGTATCTCTGTTTTTTCTGAATTTAGAAGTAGGAAATTACTGGTCATCCAATTTTTATATCAGCTATGCATTCTGTTAATTTTGTGAGTTGGTAAGTTTCGTCAGGGCGCGAGAAGAAATATAGAGCTGAGTATCATCAGCGTAACAGTGAAAACTAACGCCATGCTTCCTAATGATATCTCCCAAGGGTAGCATGTACAGAGTGAAAAGCAACGGTCCTAGTACTGAGCCTTGCGGTACTCCATATTGAACCTGTGATCGATATGACCTCTCTTCGTTTACTACTACAAACTGATAACGGTCAGATAAGTATGATTTGAACCATGACAATGCAGTTCCACTAATGCCAACATAATTTTCGAGTCTATTTAAAAGAATGTTGTGATCGATAGTGTCAAATGCAGCACTAAGATCCAGTAACACTAATAGAGAGATACAACCACGATCTGATGATAAGAGCAAATCATTAGTAACTCTAACGAGAGCAGTCTCAGTACTATGGTACGGTCTAAATCCTGACTGGAAATCCTCACAGATACTATTTCTGTCTAAAAAGGAACATAGTTGTGATGATACTGCCTTTTCTAGTATTTTTGACAGAAAAGTGAGATTTGAGATCGGCCTGTAATTGACTAATTCTCTAGGATCAAGTTGTGTTTTTTTAATAAGAGGTTTAATAATAGCCAGCTTAAAACTTTTTGGCATGTATCCTAGTGATAAAGATGAATTGATGATATTAAGAAGAGGATCTATGATCTCTGGAAGCATCTCTTTCAATAGTTTAGTCGGTATAGGGTCTAACATACATGTTGTTGATTTTGATGATTTAATAAGTTTAGACAATTCTTCCTTTCCTAAAGCAGTAAATGAATTTAATTTTTCCTCAGGGACACTACAATGCACTGTCTGACGCAATACTGTAGTAGACGGTTGCATGGTTATAATTTTTTCTCTAATATTATCAATTTTACAAGTAAAGAAGTTCATAAAGTCATTACTGCTGTGCTCTTTGGAAACATCAGAAGTTGAAGCTTTATTTCTTGTTAATTTAGCCACTGTATCAAATAAATACCTAGGGTTGTGCTTATTTTCTTCTAAAAGTTTTGAAAAATAGGCAGATCTAGCAGTTTTTAAGGCCTTTCTGTACTCAATCATTCTCTCTCTCCACGAGATGCGAAAAACTTCTAGTTTTGTTTTCTTCCAGCTGCGCCCATTTTTCTGGCTGCTACCTTTAGGGCCCGGTGTGCTCATCGTACCACGGCGTTGGATTAATTTCCTTAATCTTTTTAACGCAAAGGAGCAACCGAGTCTAATGTGCTGGAAAAGACAGAGGCAATAGTTTCTGTTTCAACATCGAGGTCTTCTAAGCTATCTGGTATGCTAAGGCGATGAAACTGACCAGGAAGATTATTTAGAAAGCGATCTTTAGTGGTAGAAGTGATGGTTCTACCATATTTATGGCAGGGAGGCAGTTTAGCTGCCTTGACTAAATGTAGTATACACGAGACTAAATAATGATCTGAGATGTCGTCACTCTGCTGCAGAATTTCCAACGGCATCAATATCGATTCCATGTGACAATATTAGATCTAAAGTATGATTACGACAATGAGTGGGTCCTGACACGTGTTGTCTAACACCAATAGAGTTTAGAATGTCTGTAAATGCCAATCCCAATGAGTCTTTTTTATTATCTACATGGATATTAAAATCACCAACAACAAGGACTTTATCTGCAGTTAGTACTAACTCTGAAAGAAAAGCAGCAAATTCTTTGATAAAATCAGTATGGTGCCCTGGTGGCCTGTATACAGTAGCCAGCACAAATGTCAACTTACATAATGTTACGTAAAGCACCATCACTTCAAAGGAATTATATTTGGAAGACTTTTGACTAATACTGTAAATATTACTATAAATTACAGCAACACCTCCCCTTTGCCTTTCTGATGAGGATTGTGTCGATAATCATAACCTTGCGGGCTAGACTCATTTAAAGTAATGTAATCATCTGGTTTTAGCCAAGTTTCTGTCAAACACAGCACATCTAGATTATTGTCTGTGATAATATCATTTACAATAAGTGCTTTTGAAGAAAGGGATCTAATATTTAACAACCCAAGCTTTATCATTTGTTTATCATTTTTATCTCTATTTTTTATTTGTTGAACATCAATTAAATTTTTACCATTAAATGGGTTTGGAAGTTTTTTGTTTTACTAATTCGGGTACAGACACAGTCTCTATGTGATAATATCTAGGTGTAAGAGTTTCTATGTGTTGGGAATTATCTGACTTCTGTAACGTGAGGCAGCTAGCAGGACGGTCGGTTTAGCCAGTCTGTCTGCTTCCTGACCTGGACCCCAGTTTGTCATGTTTTAGTTCTAAGACTATGTGCCATATTACTAGAGAGAAGAGCAGCACCATCCCGGGAGGGATGAATACCATCTCTTTTCAACAGGTCAGGTCTGCCCCAAAAACTTTTCCAATTGTCTATGAAACCTATATTATTCTGCGGACACCACTTAGACAGCCAGCCATTGAGTGATGATAATCTGCTAACTATCTCATCACTCCGACGAACAGGAAGAGGGCCAGAGCAAATTACTTCTTCTGACATTGTACTTGCGAGTTCACACACCTCTTTAATGTTAATTTTAGTGATCTCCGACTGCGAAGTCGAACATCATTAGTGCCGACGTGAATAACAATTTTAGTGTATTTACGATTAGCATTAGCCAGCACTTTTAAATTTGCTTTGATGTCAGGTGCTCTGGCCCCCGGCAAACATGTGACTATGGTGGCTGGTGTCTCTATTTTCACGTTCCGTGTAATAGAATCGCCAATAACTAGGGCACTTTCAACAGGATTCTCAGTGGGTGCGTCACTGGAGTGGGGAGAACCTGTTTGATGTCTCTAATTGGAACGGAAGAGTGGTGTTTTCATGCGGCTAGGCCGCCTCACCGTTACCCAATTGCCCTGCTGCGCGGGCTCTACAGCCGAACCGAACAATGTACAGAGTTCACTAAGCTAGTCGCATCCAAAACAGTATCTGAAGCCCTTGCATTCTTACTATCCTCGATTAAAGTTTGGATGCGTGTCTCTAATTCTGAGATTCTCTCTGTCAGCCTGACTATTTTCCTACATTTATGACATGTAAATCCTCATCGCTGACAGAGAGAGCTATACTGAACATGTTGCATATGGAACATGACATGATACAGGGAAAGGATGACATGACTCACCGTGTTTGTAGACTGATCCGAGTTACCACAGCTGTTTGATGAACGCGTTGAAAAGGAGCGCGCGAGAGACTGATGACAAGTTAACAAGCTAGCGAGATGCAAGCAGCGTTGTAACAGCGATTTAGATTCAAAGATTACAAGCTAGCGACGTCAGATTAATGTGGTAGACAATATTATATAAGGTATTATATAAGGTAATGATAATATAAGCAACAATGAACAAAAGTAAGAGGTTCAAAACAAAGCTATACGGAGTCACAGACGCAAACCACTCTGAGCAGCGAGGCAGACAGGAGCAATCGAGACAGGAAGCCTTCACCACCGCTCCTCTCCTCGTCCACCCCAACCCAGAGCTGCCCTTCGTTGTCGAGGTGGACGCTTCCACCACCGGAGTAGGAGCGGTGTTGTCCCAGCAGCAGGGAATCCCAGCAGACTCCATCCATGTGCCTTCTTCTCCGCAAGCTCAACCCGGCGGAGAGAAATTACGACATCGGGAACAGAGAACTCCTAGCCGTGAAACTCGCCCTGGAGGAGTGGAGGCATTGGCTGGAGGGGTCTAAACATCCATTCCAAGTCCTCACTGATCATAAGAACCTTGAATACTTACGCTCTGCTAAAAGACTAAATCCAAGACAAGCCCGCTGGTCCTTATTTTTACTAGATTCAACTTCACCATAACCTACCGCCCTGGTCCTAAAAATGTCAAAGCAGATGCTCTCTCCCGTCTCCAGGCTCCAGATGAAAGGACCGAAGATCCAGAAACCATCATTCCCAAGGAACTCATTGTCAGCCCCATTTCCTGGTCAGAGGAGACCTTACCCTCCTCCAATGCCTCCACCAATGCTCCGCGGGTTGTCCACCAGGCTTGTGCTACACTACAAGGTCACAACGCCTCCACTCATCCACTCAGCCCACACGTCACTTGGCACTGGTCACCCGGGGCCAATGAAACCCTCTCGCTGCTGAGGGAACGCTTCTGGTGGCCCAACATGGCAGCAGATGTCAGAAGGTACGTGCAGGGCTGTAAGGAATGCGCCATCTCAAAGAGCCCACGCCATTTACCATCCGGCAAGCTCTTACCTCTGCCCGTTCCCAACCGACCCTGGTCACACCTAGGGGTCGATTTTATCACCGATCTCCCAGCTTCCAACAACAACACCTGCATCCTCGTGGTGGTGGATCGGTTCTCAGTCCTGCCGCCTCATACCCCTAAGAGGCCTACCCACTGCCATGGAAACGGCAGAGCAACTCTTCATTAATGTGTTTCGATACTTTGGAATCCCAGAAGACATTGTCTCCGATAGAGGACCGCAGTTCATCTTGAAGGTATGGAGGGCATTCTTCTCGCTCCTAGGTGTGACCGTCAGCCTAACATCCGGATACCATCCGCAGTCGAACGGGCAGACGGAAAGGAAGATCCAGGAGATCGGCCGCTTCCTCCGTACCTTCTGTCATGACCACCAGGACTCTTGGAACCAGTACCTGGGTTGGGCCGAGTGCGCCCAAAACTCTCTCCGTCAGCCCTCCACCGGCCTTACACCATTCCAATGCGTACTGCTACCAACCCCCACTGTTCCCCTGGTCTGGGGAACCCTCTGACGTGCCATCTGTGGATTACTGGTTCCGAGAGAGCGAGAGGGTCTGGGACTCAGCGCATCACCAACTGCAGCGAGCCCTGCGCGACGCAGGATGACAGCAGACCTTCGCCGGTCTGAAGCTCCCTCATACCAGCCCGGTCAGAAGGTCTGGCTGTCAACCAGGGACATCCGCCTGCGTCTGCCCTGCCGGAAGCTGAGTCCCAGGTTCATTGGTCCATTCACCATCACCAAGCAGATCAACCCAGTCACGTATCAACTTCAACTACCTCCTCACTACAGAATTCATCCCACATTCCATGTTTCACTTCTTAAGCCTCACCACCCTTCTGTTTCTCCCTCCACAGGACCTGGCGTGGCAGCCTCCGAGCCCCCTTCCACTCATCCTGGACGTGGCGCCGCATATGAGGTTCACGACATCTTGGACTCCTGACGCCGTGGTGGTCAATTAGAATATCTGGTCGACTGGGAGGGCTACAGCCCCGAAGAACGCTCATGGGTCCCCAGGGACGACATCTTGGATCCAAACCTCCTCCAAACTGTAGCGTCTGTGGTGGATCAAAATTATCAATACAACTATAAATTAAAGAAAGCTTTTAACGTTTGACCTCCTTCAGATAACCCATAGACCATGGCTCCGGCAGGTCTAGATGAAATTACCCTGGTGGCATCTTTGTTACCTTCAGTGAGGAGAAGCAGGAGGCTTTCTCCCCAGCTCTGGTCACCCATGCTCCCCCCACATGGCACTAAGGGCCATGTGGCATACCCAAGACGCTGAAAAAACCCAATACACATCACACACACATACAGAGACACAAACACACATTTGGAAACTGTATCTACATTTAGCCTCAAAATATGACTATACCAAAGTGTACCCGTTGCTGTATTCAAGTGAACGTGCATGTATCCCTAGTATATAAGATTGAGATTAGTTATGATTGTAGCAGTGTTAGTTTTATTCTCACGCGGTATATTCAAGTATAAACTGTATCCTCACTTTTTATGTGTTGACGTCCGACAAGTTTGGTCTCATTGTAAAGCTCTCTTTATGCCCTAAATAACAATGTATGTCACATCACTGTAAAATGCATTGTTCTATTTTAATGGTATTTTGAAGAAAATGTACTCAGTTCTGACAATTCATAAACTATGCAAATGAGGCCATAAATGGAGACAAAGAAAAGTTTGCCCGCCAAAGTTGCACCCGCACCATTGGCTGACGCATCCGAGAAGGCGTTTGACTTGTTTGTCCTTAAAAGACATTCACACGCTGCCTCTCGATTGTCTCTCGATTATCTCTCGATCGTCTTTCGATTGTCCGTCGCCACCTCACGCGCCGTCTCTCCGGACGTCTCGGCGACCGCGCTTCCATCACGCGCTCCTCTGCATCTTCGGACGACCATCCGCTTGGCATAAGTTCGCTTCTGTCAAGCCTCCGTCATCCTCCATCACCTCGGAGACGGACTCTCTCTTCTTTATTTTCCGTTATCTTACTCTCAAGTTAAAACCTTGTTTGAAAACCCCGCCGAGAACCCAGTCTCGGAAAAGGACCAATCGCTCTAGCCGCATACGCATTGAAACTCCTCCAGAAAGATCGCAACTCCAGCACCTAAAACCTATGCAAGTATAGAACTATTCTTTTCGGCGTTTTAAGCTCCATGCATAAGCTGAGTTTCCTTGTTGGCTCTCAAAGGTTTAACTGTTTGTAATTTGCCACTTTCTTTGATCACCTCTGTTTTCCTGTCTTTACTTTCGCTTTTGTATATATGTGTATTTCTTTGTGTATATCTAGTTATATAACGTTAGCCCATGTAGTTGTAGTTTCGTATATTAAATACATTATATTCATGCTTGATTGCCTCTGTTGCTCATTTACGAACCAGGTCCCTTCTACGTTTGATTCTGCAAAACTGCTTTACGCTTTAATGCTATAATAGGAAGTTATTCTAAGTGGCCAGAGACCAACTTCCTTTTATAAATAGTTTATGAGAAAACTGATGGTTTGCTGGACAAACTAGGATAGTCTTTCTCAAATCACTATTGAACTAGACCTAATCATATATGTAATTGATTATAATCCGTTGTAATTAATTCACAATATATGTGCATAATTCCCTCTTTGGTCGATGTATATTATAATTAATCATAACGCGTTATGACTTAATTATATATATATTTCACCCATACTTTGAGCTAATTGATTAAATACATGTAAATTCGCTACAAAACCTTCCATTCTACTCACCCTGACAGACCAGCCCCCCACGTGGAAGAGGCCGACCACCGCGGACGTCAGTCCTCGGCCCTCAGGAGCGGGCCGTGGAGGGGGTACTGTCACAGACACGTCAGGTTCCAACATCACCCAATCACAGCGCACTCAATCACCGGAGTACTGATCACCCGCACCTGCACCTCATCTAGCCACTCATCACTGCCACCATAAAACACTCACACATACTCACAGTCACTGTCCGGTCTCGTTACGCATTAGGATCTCTATATGCTTACCTCTTGGACTCCTGTTGAATCTACTTACCTGTCTCCATCGTCTCCAAGTCTCCTTGTCTCCCTGTGTTGTTCCAGTGTGTGTGTGAGTGTCACCAGTCATCCTCGTCAGCCATCCCAACACTTCTCCACGGATCGTCACTTCTACAAATCACCCAAAAGGACAGTATTAGTACTCATCTTCACTTCAACATCCAACTACACTCATCTGCACTCACCTGTTTCACCAATACCTCTGCTGTGTGTGATTAATAAAGTCTGCATTCTGTTATCTCTGCCTCTGACCCATCTGTATTGTAACAGTAGTGTTCAACATCAGTGTTGTGTGGGCTGTTTAATATTAGGATTTTGTTTAAAATTGTCCACTATGGCACCACCCTGCAATATCAAGCCCCACCCCCACCACCCCTGATAAAATATGTTCCCACGGCTATGCATACATGTTGCATCTTAAAGCAGTCTGTTAACTCCTTTGGGTCGGCGGTTGCATACGATACCACCTCGCTTTTTTTCTTATCAGAGACTCAAAATACTCAGTTGAATCTTACATCATTCTAAACTGTTAAGTGTGTACATTTATTTGTGTACACTCACAAAAAACTAAACGTTGTGCTTTTCACAAAATAAAGTAAATGAACATGATGTGTGATCTGATGTCTCCCTCTCAGTGAAGTCAATTCTGAAATGCGTTTTAAAATGAACTGAAACTCAGCAAATACTTGTCACAGAGACATGTGAGACATATTTACATAATGCTTTGAATGTCTACTTTTAAATTAAATAAGTGAAATAAAAACAAATATTCTCAGTTTATGTAATTCGTTTGAAACCAAGGAGAGGTTCCTTCTTTTCCTTCTCACTTCATTATCTGTAATGACTGAAAGAGCTCATTATGCAGCTCATTATGCGGGTCTTTGTCTTCTCAGGTGTGAATCACAGCATTATTCATGAAGATTCATGCCTCCACGCATACTGTCTTTCTTGACAAAAAGTGTCTTACAAAATTTAAATCATTATATTGTTTTATATGAACGCGAAGGCAGGATCATTTTTACATCATTTTGAAGCAAAAACTCTAGCCTACAACCTCCAATACCCAGAAGTCTTATTTAGTATTGGTTTTGTGGCCATATTTCAGTGACTTAAGTTTTTAGTTTTTTCAATAACCACGCATAAACGTTATTTCCTCAAAAATACAAACATGTACATCTATTTTTCTCACATATTATTGTAGCAGAGTTTGTGCTGAATACAGCTAAATTACTTGTTGGCCAATAGATTGTTATAAGTAGCTGAAATAAGCACAAATGTCAGGGCATGTCAAAACATCTCAAGGGCCCCAGAATCAGACCCTGGGGGTTAAACTGGCTTCTGTATAAGTGTGGGGTCAAATTAGGTTTTAGTGTTTTGGTGTACTCAAAACATTTGAAATAGCATTTTCAGGATTTTAATGCTTTTTCAGTGATTTTTTCATCTCACTGTTTCTGCAGAGTGAAAAGAGATGATGAGATCAGATCCCATTTGACCCTTCTAATTCAACAGAAAAGACAAATAGGCAAATGCTCTCACAAAACCAATATGAAGAACAAGTATGAGACTTTATTTGAAGGAATCAACCTAGAAGAGACTCAAACACTCCTGAACAGGATCTACACACAGCTCTATATCCTAGAGGAGAGAGTGAAGGGGTGAATGAAGAACATGAGGTTTTACAGATGGAGAAAATGGCTAGAGCACAAGACACTCCAATCTACTGCAATGACATCTTTAAATCCTTACATCAACCAGGACGTAAGGAGAAAGACAAAATCAAGACTGTTCTTACTAAAGGCATCGCTGGAATTGGAAAAAACTGTTTCTGTGCAGAAGTTCATTCTGGACTGGACCGAGGAAAAGCCAATCAGGATGTAGATTTCATCTTTGTGTTTCCATTTCGAGAACTGAACTTGATTAAAGATCACCAGTATAGTCTTCACAGACTTCTGCTGGACTTTCATCCTGAACTTCAAGATCTGGACTCGAAGATTTATGAGGAGTGTAAAGTTGTGTTCATCTTTGATGGTCTAGATGAATGTAGAATGGCACTAATATTTTCAGATGATGAGAAAGTTTGTGATGTGAATGAGTCTTCATCAGTGGGTGTGTTGATGTCAAACCTCATCAAAGGAGAGTTGCTTCCCTCTGCTCTCATCTGGATTACCTCCAGACCAGCAGCAGCCAATCAGATCCCCTCAAAATACATCAATCGTGTAACAGAAATTCAGGGATTCAATGATCCTCAAAAGGAGGAATATTTCAGGAAGAGAGTCAGTGACGAGCATCAAGCCAGCAGGATCATCTCACACATTAGAAGATCAAGAAGCCTTCACATCATGTGTCACATACCCATCTTCTGCTGTATCTCAGCCACTGTGCTTCAAAATCTCCTGAAACAAGATGACAGTGCAGAAATCCCTCAAACTCTGACTGAAATGTACACCCACTTTCTGCTGACTCAGATCAACTTGAGGAATCAGAAGTATGATGAGAGAGATCCAGAGAAACTCCAGAAGTCCATCAGAGATCTGATACTGAAACTTGCTGAACTGGCTTTCAAACAGTTGATGAAGGGCAATGTGATGTTCTATGAGGAGGACCTGATTGAGAGCGGCATAGACGTCACTGACGCCTCAGTGTGTTCTGGGATTTGCACTGAGATCTTTAAGGAGGAATCTGTGATTCATCAGAGGAAAGTCTACTGCTTTATTCATCTGAGCTTTCAGGAGTTTCTAGCTGCTTTATATCTGTTTTACTGCCATGTAGTCAAGAATGAGGAATCACTGAAGTTGTTTCTAAATGAAAGATATCAGTGGTACAGTCAGAAAAACTCTTTGTATGATCTACTAACATCAGCAGTTGATAAATCTTTACAGAGTGAAAATGGACACCTGGACCTTTTCATGCGGTTCCTGCTGGGCGTCTCACTGGAGTCCAATCAGAGACTCTTACAGGATCTACTGAAACACACAGTGAACAGCTCAGAGAGTATCCAGAGTATCACACAGTACATTAAAGGCAAAATCAAGGGTGATTATGAACGTCTCTCAGCTGACAGATGCATCAATCTGTTCCTCTGTCTGCTGGAAATGAAAGATCAGACTCTGTACAGAGAAATTCAGGAGTTTGTGAAATCAGAGAATCACACAGTGAATCGACTCTCCCGTCTCAGTGCTCAACAATGACCTACATGCTTCAGATATCAGAGGTGCTGGATGAGTTTGATCTGAAGAAATACAATACATCAGATGAGGGTAGAAGGAGACTGATACCAGCTGTGGTGAACTGCAGAAAAGCTCTGTGTGTATTCATTTATGTGATTGGAGAAACTATTTTGTTCTAAAACAGTAACATTGTAATTCCTGTCAATTCATTCATTCTGTTTTTTTAAACAACAATTTAAAGGCAAATCAAAACTGTTTAAAGAGGACAAAACTGTTTTAATGCAAACAGCAATCCAGAAAACCTGAATAGTGTCAGTGCAGCAAAAGACAGTGTTAAACTGTAAAGATGAATGATCACTTGAATGATAAAGTATTTTATTGCTTGATGTACAAGAACAGTGACTGACATTCTTAAATGTTTTGATATCTTATTTCATTTAAACATTTTACTGCACTGTTTTGTCAAATCAGTTGCTGTGGAAGTTTAATTAAAGTATATTGGTCATGTGATTTCAGCAAACAGACCTTTACCTGCATCGAATATATGAGTAACTTGTCTTTATTTAGTTTTATAATAACCTTATAATAATAATCTTATTGTCAGTCAGTTATATTCAGAGTTCACCCTGATGGAAAATAGAGTATTAGATCAATGTGCAGTAAACAGAAAACAGTATTTTAACCCACCATTTCCTCTTTATTGAACCCTATTTCATCCTGTTACAGACTCGCTGACTGTAATCTCACTGATCACTTCTGTGAAATTTTGTCTTCATGTCTACAATCATCAAACTCTTCTCTGAGAGAGCTGGACCTGAGTAACAATAACCTCACTTGATTCAGGAGTGAAGCTGCTCTCTGACGGACTGAAGAGTTCACACTGTAAACTCAACATACTGAGGTAAAAAACATATAAAGTTTAACTTGTTTATGAAATTAAAGATGCCCTCTGCTGTAGTCCTGATCTCTTGGGCCCATTTGTTTTATAAAAGTTTAATCTGGATTAGAGTGATTTGGATTTGGAAATCCCATGTTTTGCTATCCAGGATCAGGTAATCCATCTGACTTTTTGCCAGTTTTTCAAAGCAAAATTGGATTGGATCACCTTGATCCAGATACTTCCTGGTGTAGATTTTGAAGTCAATAGTGTAGCCGTTGACATCAGCCATCACAAAAGTCATACTTTTCAGATGACCAAATCTGGAATACTAGTGCTCTTCAGAGCCCCTAAAGAGTCTCCTTTTTTAACCCTTTACCTGAAGCTAAAATAGGTCGTTTTCACATATTTTGTTTTTTTACTATAAAATTATAACACAATGCGCTATCTTCAAGTGGAAGGTGTCATTTTTCAGAAAACAAATGGCTTTCAATAAATTACAGTTATTGAACATTAATGCGTGTGTTGAGTTTGAAAATAACTTCTCTTGGTCACCAGTGATGCGACAGCGTCAAAAGACAGGCCTTTCCCAGATGAAAATTTTGACTTCCTGGTGTAGATTTTGAAGTCAATGGTGTAGCCGTTGACATCAGCCATCACAAAAGTTTAATGCCCCACTTAGTGGGCTTGGCCTTCATGTATTGCTTGAAGGATACCCTGGCTTTAGTGGCAACCATCCTCTCATCAACAGAAAGTTGTTTAGGGTGTTAAATAGACACGCACCTGTTCCTCATAATGTCCAAGAGTAGGTTGCACTCTGTGGAGACAGTCATACGCCTCTGTGCCCTGTTTCTTGTCATTCTCTGCATCTTTCATTGGATCACTGATATGCAGATTGCAGGAGATTGTTAAGAAACGATCTCTGGACATCACAGTAGCGGGAAAGGGAACATGAAACAAAGTCTTCTCCTCCAGAATTCCCTCACTTTTGGCAGATCCATCACACCCATGTGGAGAAGCAGACCAATGCACTTTTTCATTTCTTCAGGGCATATTTCAGCCCATGTGAATTTCCTACCCCTCTCCAGATTTCTCACCGCATTCTTGTTTGTGTTTTCACACAAGATCTTTATGACTTTGTCATCAAAATACTGACTGAAAATATCAAGCGGAGACATTTTTCCAAATATGAGTGGAGGCTGCACTCCAGGCATTCTCTTGGGAGTAAACCTTGGAACATTGGGCAGTATATCAGGTTCTGCCTCCGTCTTCCATCTTTCCCCTTGTGTTACTTGTGAAAGGCTGTGTGATTTCTTATGGCCACGACTACATCCACGGCTATGATCTGCGTCCATGGCTACGACTGCGTCCACGGTTACAACTGTGTCCACGGCTGCGCCCACGGCCCTCTGAGGTGTCGCCGTAGAGGATGTGGATGGCCCATTTGCTTCTTCAGAAGCCACACTGAAAAAAAAAAACCTGTTACAAACTGACTATATGTTCATAAATGTATTTTTATTATGAAACTATACTTTAGTAAAAGCAACACTGTAAAACAAAAACAAAAAAACAATAGCTATAACTATAAATACAACAATACAACAACTTCTTAGAGAAGTAACAGACCGGGTGATCGATTCCATCCTTACTCTCCTGTATGAGTACGGCACCAGCTTCTAAATCACTCGCATCCACCTCCAGTTTGAACGCCAAGGAGAAATTTGGAGCAGACAGAACAGGCTCACTACACAGCAACACTTTAATATTTTCAAACAATGTTTGACATTTAGTTGACCAAACAAAATGTTCTGAAGGGCTAAGTAAAGTAGTTAATGGTGCAGCCACAGAGGAGAAATTTCGACAAAAACACCAATACATTTACATTTACATTTACATTTATTCATTTGGCAGACGCTTTTATCCAAAGCGACTTACAAGTGAGGAATACAATGTGATGTCGTCATGACGAGGCAAATAGGGACAAGAAGTGCTCACAATACAAGTTTTAGGCAGTGCTCAGAGTATCATAAGCTACAATAGAGAGGGATTAAAGGAAGTGAAGGGATAGGTATAGAAATTAGAATTTTTTTTTTTTTTTAGGATGAGGATAAGTGCTCACGAAAGAGAGATGAATAGAAACCGGCCATGCCCAGGAATCTACGTAGCTCACGTTGGGTCTTAGGTACTGGAAAGTCGTTTATAACCGAAATTTTGCCATCACCGGACGTGCTTGACCATACCCCACCTGTTTACCAAGATAAGTCACTGTAGCCTTACCGATTTCACATTTGGAGAGATTCAAGTCAATGAAGCTTCCTGCAAACGCTTGAATACAGTCTCTAGAAGAGATACATGCTCACCCCAACTCTGTGAATAAACCACTATGTCATCAAGATAAGCATTACAATTCAGAACATCAGCAAGAACCAAATTAACCAGCCTCTGAAAAGTGGCTGCGGCATTTCGTAACGCCAAACGCCATAACCTTGCATTGAAGAAAACAATCCGGTTGTTACAAAAGCTGAAATTTCAGATGCTCTGGGCGTTAATGGAACTTGCCAATATCCCTTGAGCAAATCTAGCTTACTCACAAATTTGGCGGATCCAACGCTGTCAACGCATGATCCTCTATCCGTGGCATCGGGAAACAATCAGGGACAGTTACAGCATTGATACGTCGGTAGTCTGTACAAAAGCGTGCGGTACCATCTGACTTTTTGTACCAAAAGACATGGCGAACTCCATGAACTAACGCTAGGACTGGCTAAACCCTTCTCCAATAGATACTGAGTTTCTTTCTTCATTGCAGCTCTTTTAATAAAGTTAACTCTATAAGGGTGCTGCTTAATCGGCTGGGCCTCCCCTACATTGATATCATGCTGTAAAACATTGGTCAGTGTAGGAATGTCCCCAGTATAGAAGAAAAATTGCTAAGGAGCTTAACGATATCCTCTCTCTGATCAGTGTTAAAATGTGCCAAGAAACTTGACAAATTGGCTAGAGTTTCAGAATTAGACAATCTAGCAGATAAAAATTGGCTATCGAACTCCAATAAGCCTTCCGCATTGTCTCGGTCCTCAACAAATGAGCTCTTATCATGTGTAACCCCTACCCGGACGGACAGAATCGTCTTCCCTTCTCCTTAGGTGACTCCCTGTCATCTCTGGTATGGTAAGCTTTTAACATATTGATATGACATACCCGTTTCTGACGTCTCCTGTCTGGTGTACACAATACATAATCTGTCTCTCCTCTTCTCCAAGATCTCATAAGGCCCCGAAAACGTGCAGTTAATGCAGACCCGGAACAGGAAGTAGAACCAGCACCTGATCGCCAACTGCAAAAGTCAAGTCAAGTCACCTTTATTTATATAGCGCTTTTTACAATGCAGATTGTGTCAAAGCAGCTTTACATTGATAACTGGTATATCATTTTGGCTGCACAGCAGCTCTTAAAGAATAGTGTCAATGCCGGCAGATCAAAGCACTATTGAATATCTGATTTTCTATCGGAGTTAGTACTAGCTGCAGATAAAGTCCTTGTTGTTGGTGATTTTAATATCCATGTAGATAATAAAAAAGACTCATTGGGATTGGCATTTACAGACATTCTAAACTCTATTGGTGTTAGACAACACGTGTCAGGACCCACTCATTGTCGTAATCATACTTTAGATCTAATATTGTCACATGGAATCGATATTGATGCCGTTGAAATTCTGCAGCAGAGTGACGACATCTCAGATCATTATCTAGTCTTGTGTATACTACATTTAGTCAAGGCAGCTAAACTGCCTCCCTGCCATAAATATGGTAGAACCATCACTTCTACCACTAAAGATTGCTTTCTAAATAATCTTCCTGATCAGTTTCATCGCCTTAGCATACCAGATAGCTTAGAAGACCTCGATGTTGAAACAGAAACTATTGCCTCTGTCTTTTCCAGCACATTAGACTCAGTTGCTCCTTTGCGTTTAAAAAGATTAAGGAAATTAATCCAACACCGTGGTATGATGAGCACATTCGGGCCCTAAAGGTAGCAGCCAGAAAAATGGAGCGCAGCTGGAAGAAAACAAAACTAGAAGTTTTTCGCATTTCGTGGAGAGAGAGAATGATTGAGTACAGAAAGGCCTTAAAAACTAATAGATCTGCCTATTTTCAAAACTTTTAGAAGAAAATAAGCACAACCCTAGGTATTTATTTGATACAGTGGCTAAATTAACAAGAAATAAAGCTTCAACTTCTGATGTTTCCAAAGAGCACAGCAGTAATGACTTTATGAACATTATGAACTTCTTTACTTGTAAGATTGATAATATTAGAGAAAAATTATAACCATGCAACCATCTACTACAGTATTGCGTCAGACAGTGCATTGTAGTGTTCCTGAGGAAAAATTAAATTCATTTACTGCTTTAGAAAAGGAAGAATTGTCTAAACTAATTAAATCATCTAAATCAACAACATGTATGTTAGACCCTATACCGACTAAACTATTGGCAGAGATGCTTCCAGAGGTCATAGATCCTCTTCTTAATATCGTCAATTCATCTTTATCACTAGGATACGTGCCAAAAGTTTTAAGCTGGCTATTATTAAACTTCTTATTAAAAACACAACTTGATCCTAGAGAATTAGTCAATTACAGGACCGATCTCAAATCTCACTTCTGTCAAAAATACTAGAAAAGGCAGTATCATCACAACTGTGTTCCTTTTAGACAGAAATAGTATCTGTGAGGATTTCCAGTCAGGTTTTAGACCGTACCATAGTACTGAGACTGCTCTCATTAGAGTTACTAATGATTTGCTCTTATCATCAGATCGTGGTTGTATCTCTCTATTAGTGTTACTGGATCTTAGTGCTGCATTTGACACTATCGATCACAACATTCTTTTAAATAGACTCGAAAATTATGTTGGCATTAGTGGAACTGCATTGTCATGGTTCAAATCATACTTATCTGACCGTTATCAGTTTGTAGTAGTAAATGAAGAGAGGTCATATCGATCAAAAGTTCAATATGGAGTACCACAAGGCTCAGTACTAGGACCGTTGCTTTTCACTCTGTACATGCTACCCTTGGGAGATATCATTAGGAAGCATGGCGTTAGTTTTCACTGTTACACTGATGATACTCGGCTCTATATTTCTTGGCCCTGACAAAACTTACAAATTCACAAAATTAACAGAATGCATAGCTGATATAAAAATTGGATGACCAGTAATTTCCTACTTCTAAATTCAGAAAAAACAGAGATTCTAATTTTTGGACCAAAAACTTCTTCACGTAATAACCTAGAATACTGTCTAACACTTGATGGCTGCTCTGTTAAGTCTTCATTGTCAGTTAGGAACCTGGGTGTGCTCTTTGATACCAATCTTTCATTTGAAGGCCATGTTACTAGCATCTGTAAATCCACATTCTTCCATCTTAAAAATATATCTAAACTACGACATTGTCACAGACACGCCAGGCTCCAGCACCCTCCAATCACGTCGCACTCCCTCACCAGAATACTGATCGCACACACCTGCACCTCATCTGCACGCTCATCACCAGCACTTTAAAAGACTCACACACACACTCACTCCTCGTCCGGTCTCGTTCGCATTAAGGACTCTACTCAATGCTTACCTCAAGGACTTCCTGTGTTATACTTACCTGTCTCCAGCGTTCCCGAATTACCTCCTGTGTTCTCCGTGTGTGTGTGTGTGTGTGTGTCTTCAGCCATCGTCTCATCGCCGCCATCTCCACTTGGATTTCCACTCTGCAAAACAAAGGACAGTATCAGTTTCACTTTATTCACCACACAACTTCTTAACTTCAGTTTTACTCACCTGTGTTGCCGTTCACCCTCTGCTTGTTGTCTAATAAACATCTTACCTGTGATATTCCGTCTCCGACCCTTTTGTGTTGTAACAGAAGACCGGACCATCACCGTAAGACACAAGCATGAGCCAACCTGACCCCTTCCAGGACCTCGTCGACGCTCTGCGTCGCACACTCACCACCATACCATCTCCATTTTCACCAGCGAACACTTCCGTCAACGACACCGCCATTCCTTCACCTCCAGCACACGCCAGTCCCGTGGCCAAACCGGCGCCCTACTCTGGTTCGGCGGAGGAATGCAGCGGATTTCTACTCCAATGCTCGCTGGTCCTGGAGATGCAACCGCACTCATTTCCCACCGATCGATCCAAGGTAGCCTTTATCATTTCTCAACTTCATGGTAAAGCGCTTCAATGGGCAGATTCACTTTGGACACAAAATAACCCAGTTATTCAGTCTTATTCCAGTTTTGTCAACCACTTCAGAAAAGTATTTCGTCTATTGGTGAGAAGCTGTATAATTTAAAACAGAATAAAATGACTGTGACTGAATATGCCCTCAAGTTCAGAACTCTAGCGGCCACGAGTGGATGGAACGAACAAGCCCTTCTAACAACATATCGTCAGGGTTTGGATCCTCGAGTGCGGTTGCATCTCGCTGCATACGAGGACACCATCGGGCTCGAACGCTTCATACAACTCTCCATACGCTTCGCCACTCGTATGCAGTCGTGTCTGGAAGACTACCAGGGCCAGCCACAGCACGACATCTCCCTCTGCCGACCAGAATCCGTCAGCCCTCCAGAACCAGCCCACGAACCCATGCAGTTAGAGACATCACGTCTATCACCCACTGAACGGCAGAGGAGGCTGACCCAGAATCTATGTTTGTATTGTGGATCCCCGGGGCATGTACTCTCCACATGCCCAATACGTCCTCCTCGTCCCATGGTGAGTGCCATTTTCCCATCCATAAATAAAATGAAACCACTCACCATTGTTGTTACGCTTACTGCTGCAAATATTTCCATTCCAGTTACCGCACTCCTCGATTCTGGGTCAGCCGGCAATTTCATCGCAGGCGCCCTCTGCCGTCAGCTCAACATCAAGACCTCGCCCACGCCTACAACTTACCAGATCCACTCGATAACCGGAAAACCACTCTGTAAGAGACATGTTCGCCGCTTCGCCGGCCCCATTCAACTACAGACCGGTGTACTTCACGTGGAGGAGATCCATCTGCTGGTTCTGGAGGATTCCACCGCTGACGTGATCCTAGGGCGCCCATGGTTGGAGCAGCACAACCCTGTCATCTTCTGGAGTACTGGCGAAGTCCTGAAGTGGGGCGACACCTGTTTCAAGAACTGTTTTCCCGAGCTTCCAGCTCCTCACTCTCCACTTCCAGAAACCCTCTCCATCTTCACAACCTCTGTTGAGAGTCCAGTTGAGAAACGCTCCGTGGAGATACCGCCGTGTTACGCCCCCTTCAGCGACGTATTCTGCCCTAAAAGAGCCTCCAAGCTGCCTCCACACCGGCCATGGGACTGCGCCATAGATCTGCTTCCGGGTGAGTCAGTGCCAAGGGGAAGGATCTACCCCCTTTCCATTCCGGAGGAGAAGGCCATGGAGGATTACATCGAGGAGGCTCTGGCTCAAGGCGATATCCGCCCATCTACTTCCCAAGTTTGTTCTGGTCTACATCGACAACATTCTTATTTACTCCCGGAGCTTGGCCGAACATCGCCACCACGTTGCGGAGGTCCTGAAACGCCTGAGGGAATTCCAGCTCTACCTGAAAGCCGAGAAGTGCTCATTCCATCAGCCCTCAGTGCAGTTCCTTGGCTACACCATCGATAGCAGTGGCATCCGGATGGACGAGAGGAAGGTGGAAGCCATCCAGAACTGGCCAACTCCAACCACCATAAAGGAACTCCAGCGCTTCCTCGGCTTCGCCAACTTTTACCGTCGATTCATCCGGGATTACAGTTCCATAGCCAACCCTCTCACCAACCTTCTCCGACACAAGCCCAAGTCTCTGTCCTGGACACCAGCTGCCACGAAGGCCTTCGACACCCTCCGCGAAGCCTTCACAACCGCTCCTCTCCTGGTCCATCCAGATCCAGACAAGCCCTTCGTCGTGGAGGTCGACGCCTCGACCACAGGAGTAGGAGCGGTACTTTCACAGCAGCAGGGGAATCCCAGCAGACTCCACCCATGTGCCTTCTTCTCCCGCAAGCTCAACCCGGCGGAGAGAAATTATGACATCGGCAACCGAGAACTCCTGGCCATCAAGCTGGCACTGGAAGAATGGAGGCATTGGTTGGAGGGAGCTAAACATCCCTTCTTGGTGCTCACTGACCACAAGAATCTCGAATACCTACGAGTTGCTAAAAGACTGAACCCCAGACAAGCCCGTTGGTCCTTATTCTTCACTCGCTTCAATTTTACCATCTCCTACCGACCCGGACCTAAAAATACCAAAGCTGATGCCTTATCACGTCTCCACGCTCCTGAAGAGAGCTCTGAAGAACCAGAAACCATTCTCCCTGATAAACTCATCGTAAACCCCATCTCCTGGTCAGCAGAGACCATACCCTCCTCCAATGCCTCTGCCAGCACTCTGCCGGGTTGCCCGCCAGGCTTGCAGTATATCACCAGGACACGGCGCACTCCACTCATCCACTCTGCACACTCTTCACTAGGCACTGGCCACCCGGGGGTCAATGAAACCCTCTTGTTGCTAAAAGAACGCTTCTGGTGGCCCAACATGGCAACAGATGTCAGAAGGTACGTGCAGGGATGCAAGGAATGCGCCATCTCTAAGAGTCCCCGTCATCTACCATCCGGCAAACTCCTTCCTCTGCCCGTTCCCAACCGACCATGGTCACACCTAGGGTAGATTTCATCACAGACTTACCTGCCTCTAGACACTGTACCTGTATCCTTGTAGTGGTGGATCGATTCTCCAAATCCTGCCGTTTAATACCTTTGAGAGGACTACCAACTGCTATGGACACAGCTGAACTCATGTTTGACTATATCTTCCGTTACTTGGCATCCCAGAGGATATTGTGTCAGACCACGGACCTCAGTTTATCTCTCGTGTTTGGAAGGCCTTTTCTCACTCCTAGGTGTGACCGTCAGCCTGTCATCGGGTACCATCCGCAGTCGAGCGGGCAGACGAGAGAAAGATTCAAGAGATTGGCCGCTTCCTTCGTACCTTCTGTCATGGCCACCAGGACTCTTGGAACCAGTATCTGGGTTGGGCCGAGTACGCGCAGAACTCCCTGCGACAGCCTTCCACTGGACTCACACCTTTCCAGTGCGTACTCGGTTACCAACCCCCGCTGTTCCCCTGGTCAGGGGAACCCTCGGATGTTCCATCTATCGACCACTGGTTCCGAGAGAGCGAGATGGTCTGGGACTCAGCCCACCATCAGCTGCAACGTGCTCTACGTAGACGCCGGATGACAGCTGACCTTCGCCGCTCCGAAGCTCCAGCCTACCAACCCGGACAGAAGGTCTGGCTGTCAACCAGAGACATCCGCCTGCGTCTACCATGCCGTAAGTCCCAGGTTTATTGGCCCATTCACCATCACGGAGCAGATCAACCCGGTCACCTACAAACTGCAACTCCCTCCTGAGTATCGCATTCACCCCACATTCCATGTGTCACTCCTGAAACCTCACCACCCTTCTATTCCTCTCTCCACAGGGCCTGGCGTGGACGCAGCCGAACCCCCCCTTCCACTCATCCTAGACGACGGTGCTGCCTATGAGGTTCGTGAAATCCTGGACTCCCGGCGCCATGGTGGTCAGCTCGAATACCTGGTGGACTGGGAAGGTTATGGCCCCGAGGAACGCTCATGGGTTCCACGTAACGACATTCTTGACCCTAACCTGCTGGACACCTTCCACTCTACTCACCCCAACAGACCTGCCCCTCGTGGTAGAGGACGACCACCACGACGTCGGGGTCCTCGGCCCTCTGGAGCGGGCCGTGGAGGGGGGGTACTGTCACAGACATGCCAGGCTCCAGCACCCTCCAATCACGTCGCACTCCCTCACCAGAATACTGATCGCACACACCTGCACCTCATCTGCACGCTCATCACCAGCACTTTAAAAGACTCACACACACACTCACTCCTCGTCCGGTCTCGTTCGCATTAAGGACTCTACTCAATGCTTACCTCAAGGACTTCCTGTGTTATACTTACCTGTCTCCAGCGTTCCCGAATTACCTCCTGTGTTCTCCGTGTGTGTGTGTGTGTCTTCAGCCATCGTCTCATCGCCACCATCTCCACTTGGATTTCCACTCTGCAAAACAAAGGACAGTATCAGTTTCACTTTATTCACCACACAACTTCTCAACTTCAGTTTTACTCACCTGTGTTGCCGTTCACCCTCTGCTTGTTGTCTAATAAACATCTTACCTGTGATATTCCGTCTCCGACCCTTCTGTGTTGTAACAGACATATGCTCTCAATGAAAATGCAGAACAGTTAGTTCATGAGTTCATGACCTCAAGGCTAGATTACTGTAACGCTCTACTGGGTGGTTGTTCTGCTGCCTGTTAAACAAACTACAGCTCGTACAAAATGCAGCAGCTAGAGTTCTTACTAGAACTAGGAAGTATGACCATATTAGCCCAGTTCTGTCAACACTGCATTGGCTTCCTGTTAAACATCGTATAGATTTTAAAATCTTGCTAATTACTTACAAAGCACTAAATGGTTTAGCTCCCAGTACCTGAGCGAGCTCTTAAAGCATTATAGTCCTTCACGTCTATTGCGATCTCAGAATTCAGGCCAGCTGATAACACCTAGAATATCAAAATCAACCGCAGGTGGTAGATCTTTCTCCTGTCTGCCACTCTAAACTCTGGAACAATCTTCCAAGCATTGTTCGGGAAGCAGACACACTCTGTCAGTTTAAATCTAGACTAAAAACGCATCTCTTTAACCTGGCATACACATAACACATTATCAATTTATATTTTCAAATCCGTTAAAGGATTATTAGGCTGCATAAATTAGGTCAGCGGAACCGGGAACACTTCCTATAACACCAGATGTACTGCGTTACATCAGAAGAAGAATGGCATCTACGCTAACATTAGTCTTTCTGTTTATCCCGAGGTTTACCGTAGTCAACCAGATCCGGGCCGTATCCAGGTGAGACCGAGGACTGGTGCCTTGACACGACCACAACGCAGCCCTGAAGTATCAGCAGAGATTGAGTCAACTAGATCATCCATTGTGAAGGCCTCATCGACCACGACAGCCAGTGGCACAGCTCCTCAACAAACCGTCCATACCGGTGTGATGAATACGATCCTCAACTGGACTGAACTTGAATAAATACTTTGAATGTTGCGATCCTATCGGACATAAGATAGCAACCTGAATCGTAACTGTTTGCCAGAGGAGAACTGGCCCCGACTAAGCCTGGTTTCTCCCAAGGTTTTTTTCTCCATTTTAACACAGAAGTCTATTTGCCACCTGTTTGCCATCTGATGTCACCTGTTGGAGTTTGGGTTCCTTGCCGGTGTCGCCTTTGGCTTGCTTAGTTGGGGACACTTGACATTTGATATTCAACAGTGCTTTGATCTGCCGACATCGACACTATTCTTTAAGAGCTGCTGTGCAGCCAAAATTATATACCAGTTATCAATGTAAAGCTGCTTTGACACAATCTGCATTGTAAAAAGTGCTATATAAATAAAGGTGACTTGACATGACTTGACTCCGGCGAACAGGAAGAGGGCCAGAGCAAATTACTTCTTCTGACATTGTATTTGCGAGTTCACACACCTCTTTAATGTTAATTTTAGTGATCTCCGACTGCGAAGTCGAACATCATTAGTGCCGGCGTGAATAATAATTTTAGAGTATTTACGATTAGCATTAGCCAGCACTTTTAAATTTGTTTTGATGTCAGGTGCTCTGGCTTCCGGCAAACATGTGAGTATGGTGGCTGGTGTCTTTATTTTCACGTTCCGTGTAATAGAATCGCCAATAACTAGGGCACTTTCAACAGGATTCTCAGTGGAGTGCGACTCTGAGTGGGGAGAACCTGTTTGATGTTTTTATTGGAACGGAAGAGTGGTGTTTTCCATGGCTAGGCCGCCTCACCTTTACCCAAATGCCCTGCTGCGTGGGCTCTACAGCCGAGAACTGAACAATGCACAGTGTTCACTAAGCTAGTCGCATCCAAAACAGTATCTGAAGCCCTTGCATTCTTACTATCCTCGATTAAAGTTTGGATGTGTCTCTAATTAGGGCCAAGCACCGAAGGTGCTTAGGCACCTATTGTATCTGTTGGCGTTCTTTTTTTTTTTTTTTTTTTTTTAGGGGCCAAGCACCGAAGGTGCCAGGCACCTATTGTATCCGTTAGGCGTTCTTTTTATTATTATTAGGGGCCAAGCACCGAAGGTGCGTAGAGCACCTATTGTATTCGTTGGATTTCTTTTTTCTTCTTCTTCTTCTTCTTCTTCCGCTCTGGAAGTCTATGGCAGCTCATAGAACCGCTTATGGAAAGTTGTGAAATTTGGCACACAGTTAGAGGACAGTCTGACCGTTGTCCATAGCAAATTTGGAGTCTCTAACTCAATCCCTCTAGCGCCAGCAGCTGTCCAAAGTTCCACTTATGTTTATGTTAATAACTTTTGAACCGTACTGGTTAGAAACAAAATTTTTCCTCTGATTCCTTGGGTCAAGACGAATCGATTGCACCCTATGACGTCATTTTTCGTCATGAAAATTTTTCCGCCATTTTGAATTTTCTGAAAAACCTACTTTTTGAACTCCTCCTAGGTCGTTACTCGATTTTCACGAAAATTGAACCAGATCATCTTCAGACCATGCCGACAAAAAGTTATGGAATTCATGTCGATTTCTCAAACCGTTTTGAAAAACACGCGAATGAATTTCACGTAGATCTTGTGAAAATAGACATAATGCTGTATCTCCATAGCGCTTTATCGTATTCAGACCAAACTTGGTACATGTCATCACAAGCATGACCTGAGGCAACATGCAGCGCTTTCAGCGCAGCGCCACCTACTGGTCCGGAGATACGAAAAATGGCTATTTTTGCTTATAACTTCTGATGGGTTTGTCCAAATATCATAAATTTGGTCTCATTGGATTCGGGGCATCATGCTGAATTTTCCCATTTCTGCCATTTTGGCAGTCGGCCATGTTGAATTTTGTGCTAAAATGCTGTATTTACTGACGCATTAGCATATTGTTCTGAAACTCAGTGCGGGTCATCAGGACAATGCCCTGAAGGAGCCTGAGAAGTTTCAGACCAAGCGCCACCTAGTGGAGATTTTTTTCATATGCTTATAACTTTTGATCTGGTTAGCTTATTTTCATGGAAGTCACATTCTTAGACTCCTGAATACTTGCCGAGTCCAACGATACCAAACATGCTAGGTTTTGACTTACGGTTTGTGCGGCGTGGTGATTTAGCGCTGAAAACAATTGCGAATATCTTGAAACCGTTAGTCCGATCAAGACGAAACCAGCATAGGAAACACAAAACCTAAGCTGGTTAACTAGATGTCAGAGCCCAAATGTCAAAATTTTGATAGGAAGTGGCAAAAATCAAAACAAAGTCATCCAGGGTCATTTTTATGATCTCTTACATGTAAATGTCTATAACTCCAAAACAGAAATGAGATATTTGCACCAAATTTGATACACACATGTATGGGGTCACCCTGAGGACACACAAAAATTAGGTGGGATTGTGCCTCTTGGTGGCGCTATAATTGAACAAAACATGACATTTCCATTAACTACAATACAGTATTATGATAAAAATGCTATATTATATGAATGCATTGATGTACCATTCTGAAACTCAGGGTGTGCCATTGGTACAATGCTATGAAGGTACACAATAGGTTTTGAGACAGCGCCTCCTTGTGGTCAGATTTTATAACAATATATTTAAAAATGCTAATAGCTTTATAAAAATGGGGCCTATTGTAATGGGACTGGTCTTATTAGATTCCGTGGGTCATGCTGAGAACATTGATGCCAATTTTGCCACAGTCAGCCAAACTTCCTGTCAGTCATTTTGATTTTCTTTAAAAACATACTTTTTCGAACTACTCCTAGACCGTTGGTCCAATTTTCACCAAAAATCGAATCGTATCATCTTCAGACCATGCTGGTAAAATGTTATGGATTTCATGTTGATAGACATAACCTTTTTCCCATACTGCAGCAACAAATTAGAGGTATGATGCCAAAATCACTGTTGAGTCTGCCAAGTGTCATTGTCACCTCACTCTGACCATACCACATTAATATGGTCACAGCGCCACCTATTAAATCGAAAGTGATGAACCAGTAAATCCTCATTTTTGATTATTTTTCAGCTCTTTTGCCTAAAATGATCTTTAAAGGTCTTTAATTGCTCACTGTTGCAGTTGGTCTGATGCTCACAGCCATGTTGGCTGGCTTATTGTGCCGTTTTGTGCTTGGCCCGTAATTGCTGCTTGCAGCTATATTTATTATTATTATTGAGCTGAGTATCATCAACGTAACAGTGAAAACTAACACCATGCTTCCTAATGATATCTCCCAAGGGTAGCATGTGTGAAAAGTGAAAAGCAATGTTCCTAGTACTGAGCCTTGCGGTACTCCATATTGAACCTGTGATCGATATGACATCTCTTCGTTTACTACTACAAATTGATAACGGTCAGATAAGTATGATTTGAACTATGACAATGCAATTTCACTAATGCCAACATAATTTTTGAGTCTATTTGAAAGAATATTGTGATTGATAGTGTCAAATGCAACACTAAGATCCAGTAACACTAATGAGAGATACAACCACGATCTGATGATAAGAGCAAATCATTAGAAACTCTAATGAGAGCAGTCTCAGTACTATAGTACGGTCTAAATCCTGACTGAAATCCTCACAGATACCATTTCTTTCTAAAAGGAACATAGCTGTGATGATACTGCCTTTTTTGACAGAAAAGGGAGATTTGAGATCGGCCTGTAATTGACTAATTCTCTAGGATCAAGTTGTGGTTTTTAATAAGAGGTTTAATAATAGCCATCTTAAAAGTTTTGATACGTATCCTAGTGATAAAGATGAATTAACGATATTAAGAAGAGGATCTATGACCTCTGGAAGCATCTCTTTCAATAGCTTAGTCGGTATAGGGTCTAACATACATGTTGTTGATTTTGATGATTTAATAAGTCCACAAAATGCAAAAACTTCTAGTTTTGTTTTCTTCCAGCTGCGCTCCATTTTTCTGGCTGCTCCCTTTAGGGCTCCAAATGTACTACGTTGTACCACGGCGTTGGCTTAATTTCCTTAATCTTTTTAAGTGCAAAGGAGCAACTGAGTCTAATGTGCTGGAAAAGACAGAGGCAATAGTTTCTGTTGCAACATCGAGGTCTTCTAAGCTGTCTGGTATGCTAAAGTGATGAAACTGATCAGGAAGATTATTTATAAAGCGATCTTTAGTGGTAGAAGTGATGGTTCTACCATATTTGTGGCAGGGAGACAGTTTAGCAGCCTTGACTAAATGTAGTATACACAAGACTAGATAATGATCTGAGATGTTGTCACTCTGCTGCAGAATTTCAACGGCATCAGTATCGATTCCGTGTGACAATATTAGATCTAAAAGTATGATTCACGACAATGAGTGGGTCCTGACACGTGTTGTCTAACTCCAGTAGAGTTTAGAATGTCTGTAAATGCCAATCCCAATGCGTCTTTCATTATCTACATGGATATTAAAATAACATGTCACAACTACTTTGACAAACAACAAGGACTTTATCTGCAGCCAGTACTAACTCCGATAGAAAATCAGCAAATTCTTTGATAAAGTCTGTATGGTGCCCTGGTGGCCTGTATACAGTAGCCAGCACAAATGTCAACTTACATAATGTTACATAAAGTACCATCACTTCAGAGGAATTATATTTGAAAGACTTTTGAGTAATACTGTAAACATTACTATAAATTACAGCAACACCTCTCCTTTGCCTTTCTGATGAGGATTGTGTCGATAATCGTAACCTTGAGGGCTAGACTCATTTAAAGTAATGTAATCGCTCTGATTTTAGCCAGGTTTCTGTCAAACATAGCAAATCTAGATTATTGTCTGTGATAATATCATTTACAATTAGTGCCTTTGAAGAAAGGTATTCAATATTCAACAACCCAAGCTTTATCATTTGTTTATCAGTATTATCTCCATTTTTATTTGTTGAACATCAATTAAATTTTTACCTTTAAATGGGTTTGGAAGCTTTTTGTTTTTACTAATTCGGAGTATAGACACAGTCTCTATGTGATGATATCTAGGTGGAAGAGTTTCTATGTGTTGGGACTTATCTGACTTCTGTGACGTGAGGCAGCTAGCAGACAGTCGGTTTAGACGATCTGTCTGCTTCCTGACCTGGGCCCTAGTTTGTAGATGTCATTCCGCTTGTGCACTGTTGGATGCGGCGTTCCCTGAAACACCAGCTGATGGTCACAGTCGCTGCATCACGTGTTTGGGTGTTCAGCACGCTGAAGCAGCGCTGGATAGTTCATCTTCTCATTGTGGGAAGGCCATCAGAGAAGCGCTACTTGGTAAATAGGCTGGGTGACCTGAGGATTACGGTCAGGGCTTCCCGCCAAAGCAATCTCCGTGGGCCCCTCACACACATAGCAATGTGAACCCTCTACCATGTCCCGAGCACTGAGGTTGGACAATTGTTCCCTGAGAGAACAATTATCATCTCGCATTCTCATCTACCTCGACGACTGGCTCATTCTAGCCCACTCGTGAGAGCAGTTATGCGGACACAGGGACATGGTGCTCAGTCACCTTATCCAGCTGGGTTTTCGGGTCAACTGGGAAAGAGCAAACTTGCTCTTGTGCAGAGGATTTATTTTCTCCGGATGGAACTGGACTCAGTCAACCAGACAGCACACCTCACCAAGTGGCTATCGCACCAAGCTGCTGTCATTGCCCTCACCCCCATGGTCCAGAATGGTTTCCGCCCGGTACCATTCTTCCCAGAAGTGAGGAGGTGACCAGATCATGGAAGACACCTTTTTCTCTGGTCTGGTCCCTCTTCCACCCTGGATGGCGGGCGGCCAAGAGATCCCCGGTCGAGCGTGCTGTTGCGGTGCAACAGTGTCCAACGGCCGCCACCTGGCAGGGTAATCCGTGTCTCCCATCCAAGTGTGGACAGGCTGTCTCTGCCTTGCATGCCATGGCCCTGCTACAGGTCTGTCAGGCCAAAGCGCTTATGGACATGCCCCAGGGTGGCCCTTACCAACAGTTCTTGGACAAGCTGTGCACCGCCACTGACCTCGCCTCCATTGGTCAGGCGATGGCCACACTCGTGATCCAGCAGCGCCACCTGTGGCTCAACCTCACAGATAAGAGGGAGACTGATTAATATTGGTTTCTGGACTCTCCCATTTCCCAAGTTGGCCTGTTCGGCAGACGGAGATGATCCGGCACATCCTGCCCCGGCGGATTGCTGCTGCTTCCACCCATCCCGTTAAATCTGCCAAGCAGCAGACAGCAGGAGCCGGTCATGGACGTGGCACCCAGCCCGCTCAGCCCACAGCCAAACCAGGTGGCAAAAGATCTCATAAATGGCCCTGAGGCGGGCGACCTGGAGGAAGTGGAGATGGCTCATTGGGAGACAGCAAAGCACTGCTCCCTCCCGGAGATGAGTCGGGTGGAGAATTTTTGTTTCCTTTTGTTTCTGTTTTGCCGTATAAAAGAGATTTAATAAAAGAGCTGTTTCCTCATCCTCCAGGTCCCAAGAGGGTGCATCTAGCGGTGTGCGACACTATGTCTTGTCACTCTCAGACCCCTCTCATATCGCCAGCCGTCAGCGGTGTGTGTGCAGGCCGGGCTGGGCACGCTGTCTCTCTCACACCTCCTGTCCCACTGTGGAACCAGGTTGCTTCCAGCCCTCAGACCTCACTTGGGGTCGTGCTGCCGTCAGAGTCAGGTCCCTGTGTTCTTGGACCTATGAGTCTTTAACGGTCCCTTCACAGGCTGCCGCTCAAGATGTTCATGCAGAAGTGCGTTTTCAGTGCATCCGTCCCAAGATTGGTTTGCAGTGATTACATAAGGACACATACTTACATGTCTCGATTTTTCTTTGACGCAGACCCTTTCTATGGTTTTGCATTCGAGGGACAAGCACACCAGTACAAGGACCTACCCTTGGGCTGGCCCTGTCGCCTTGTGTCTTCACAAAAGTCACGGAGACGGCCATTGTTCCCTTGAGAGAACAATCCTCATCTCGCATTCTCATCTACCTCGATGACTGGCCTGCTCTAGCCCACTCGTGAGAGCAGTTATGCGGACACAGGGACATGGTGCTCAGTCACCTTAGCCAGCTAGGTTTTCGGGTCAACTGGGAAAGAGCAAACTCGCTCCTGTGCAGAGGATTTATTTTCTCGGGATGGAACTGGACTCAGTCAACCAGACAGCACGCCTCACCAAGTGGCTATCGCACCAAGCTGCTGTCGTACCCTCACCCCATGGTCAGACCCTTCATTCCAGCAGGCAGGAGTCCTCCTGGAACAAGTGTCCAGGCATGCTGTGGTCTCCACAGATGCCTCCACCACCGGCTGGGGGCCACGTACAATGGGCATGCAGTTTTGGGTTTGTGGACGAGGACCAATTGCAGTGACATATAAATTGTCTCAGTAGTAGCTGCTACTAGGCAAGCATGTGTGCTGGTCTGTAAGCACATCAACCACCAGGGCGGTCTATGCTTCCGTCGCATGTCACAACTCGCTTTCGCCATCTCCTTTTAGAAGCATTTGAGGTCACTTCATGCCATTCACATCCCAGGCGGGAGATCTACTGCACAGGTAGATCTGTTTGCCGCCCGGACTCAACCCAGCACCTCCTTGGCCCATTCCTCTAAGTAAGGAACTTCTGACTCAGAGACAGGGCACCCTCTGGCACCAGCGTCCAGACCCATCTCTATGCATTGAAGTAGAACCTGTTCATCCCGAGCAGGCTCGGTCACAACAGTGCTTTCCTTCCTGCAGGACGGATTGGAGCGAAGACTGTCTACCCCCACCCTCAAAGTGTATGTTGCTGCTATTGCCGCACATCACGATGCAGTTGAAGGTAAATCTTTGGGAAAGCACGACCTGGTCGTTAGGTTCCTGAGGGCGAGGAGACTGAATCCTCCTTGTTCGCACGTTGTACTCTCTTGGGACTTGTCTCTGGTGCTTACTGCCCTACAGAGACCACCCTTTGAGCCTTTGCAATAAGCTGAGTTGAAAACTCTGTCCCTTAAGACAGTTTTCCTGGTTGCATCGTCTCTATCAAAAAGCACGCATTTTCGGTCGACAAATCGTTCCTGGAATTCAGACTCTCACATTATCATGAGACCCCAACCTGGATATGTGCCCAAGGCTTCTACTACTCCCTTTAGAGATAAGGTAGTGAATCTGCAAGTGCTGCCCTCGGAGGAGGCAGACCCAGCCCTGGTTTTGCTCTGTCCTGTCCACCAGAGGAGAAGCTTCTTCCTGGGCGCTGATGCATGGCACCTCGCTGACAGATATATGTAGAGCTGTGGGCTGGGCAACATCCAACATGTTTGTTATAGATTTTATAGTCTCCGTGTAGAACCGGTTGCTTCCCGCCTACTCGCCCCTAGTGGCCAGTAACGTCTGGAGTCCCCCAGAGGGCAGGCGCTGGAAGGATCAGTAACTGTGGAGTTTTATTAGGGATCCCAGTTCATCGGTTCACTTCTGACCAGAGCTGGGTAGATTACTTATGAATCATTTACTGATTACAAATTACATGACAAAATTTGTAATCAGTAATATAATCTCTTGGATTACACATTTATGGTAACATAATCTGACTACTTTTGGATTACATTTAGATTACTTTTATGCTTAACCCTTATTTGATGTCACATATATTGTAGAATAATCTTGTATTATTTTTACAGATACAAAGAAAAAACATTCCAAATATATATTGGAATATATACTGAAAGCAAAAACAAATGATTGAATGTTTTTAGTGTTTTAAATTTTTGTTTTAAAATTATTTAATGATTTAATTGATTAGCTTTTCAGCAACTCAAATGAAGCAGAAATTGTCCATTGAAAGACACTGACAATTTTTTTATATTGTAACATACTTTTTTTTTTGTCTAATTGACAGTTTTTTCCCTTTATCTCTTACTTTTATTCGGCAAAGAATTTAAATACACTGCTGCATAATTACCAATAATTTGTATTATTCATTGCATTTGTAATATTTTTCCTTTATTTTTCTAATGCCAGTTTTATGTTTTTTTATATACTATACTTTTCCCCAGTTGTATTACAGAACAAGGCAGAAAATATATTTTATAGTTTCTATAGGCCAATGTAATAAATGTTATGTCAGTTAGCATTGCATTATTCAGATACTTTATTTATTACCTGGAGATAACTCAAAAACACACACAACCCATACATTGTCCAATTGTGCATGTATTGTCTTGGTTTTTTTATTCAGTTTAGCTACAGCTCAATGCCTTTATCCATATTAGGGATTTCCTGGCACATAAGTTAATACTTCTATGAGTCTGTTTTGGACTTTTGCATGAGAGTGCCCTCCAGCTTCGAGTGTGAATAAACAGACTCTGTATGAGAGTGTTTAGCGATCATTTTGGATACGAATAAAACACCAGGCATGCATTGACTATCTTTTCTCTTAGAATTTAAATCTAGATATATTTACACTGGTCAGTGAAAACCTCTACATGGACACACTTGCCTGAAAAAGTGTGGGGACAAATTTACATTTTATTAAAAGTGGGCGGACACATCCCCGTGTATTCTACGCCCACGCAAGGTATCATATACCTGAGTGCTTCACCACCGGAAAAACTTGAAAAATCACAAACATATAAGCGCAGATTTATTATTAAAAAATATAAACTTTAAAGAAATGAAAAATTAGGAGAATCAATGAATTGTGAACAACTTAAAAACCAATCACGTTTGAGCGTACTGGCAAAATGAAAGGAAGTCTCTTGTTGCGGCTGGAGTTGAAGTTGAGGCGGCAAAAGTCATTGGCTAAACTTTATGCAAAACTTAGAACACAAGACTCTCAACAGAAAAGAAAGTTAAGCAAAAGAAACGAAAAGTGAGTGAAAGTTGGATGGCTTGAATGAGCTGCTTGTCTGTCCTTTGTCAGCTTGGTCTTGTCTTTGTTTTATTCTTCTTGTTACTCCATGGTTACTCATTGCTCTTGTTACTTGGGATATGACTATTTAAACTTAGGTGTTTGTCCCACCTCTGTGAGGAGTTCTGACCAATCAGATATTGTCTTGTTTCAAAGTTGGCTTTTCTCTGCCCCCAATCATAAAATAAGCGTTCTCTGAATTGCCGGCTTCAGCAGAGAGCACCGCTTAAAAATAATTTCTATTAAATGGAATATGATACATTTTACACAGATACTGTTACAACACGGACTACTCAGAGACAGGGAATGCAGATAGATGGATTTATTGAACACACAGCAGAGCAACTGGTGATTACGTTGAGTATATACTGGTGATAGTAAGGTTTGGGAATGCAGATAGATGATATAGTCTTTGCTATAGTTACAGGATTGGAGATCGCTGGAGATGAATAGAGACGCTAGAGAATGGAGTTGCTGGAGAATTTAGACACTGGAGAATGGAGACGCTGGAGAATGGAGACGCTGGAGATCGGAGACACTCACACACCAACAATTAACACACGAGGAGTACAGGAGACAAGGGAGCAGGTAAGTAGTTTCGTTGAGAGTCCTTAAGGTAAGCATAAGAGTTGACTTCATGCAAACGAGACCGGACGAAGAGTGAAGGTGTGTGTGTGTCATTTAAAGTGGTGGTGATGAGTCAGATGATGAGGTGCAGGTGCGGGTGATTAGAATTCGGGAGATTGAGTGTGCTGGGATTGGCTGGGACCTGGCGTGTCTGTGACAGTACCCCCTCCATGGCCCGCTCTTGAGGGCCGAGGACCCCGGCGTCGTGGTGGTCGTCCTCTTCCACGGGGTGCTGGTCGGTCAGGGTGGCTGTCGTGGAAAGCTTGAAGGAGGTTAGGATCAAGGATGTCATTGCGGGAACCCATGAGCGCTCCTCGGGGCCATAGCCTTCCCAGTCAACGAGGTATTCAAGTTGACCACCACGGCGCCGGGAGTCCAAGATTTTGCGCACCTCGTATGCTGCTCCATCGTCCACTAGGAGTGGAAGGGGGTTCGGCGGCTGCCACGCCAGGTCCTGTGGAGAGAGGAACAGAGGGTGGTGAGGTTTAAGGAGTGACACATGGAACGTGGGATGGATGCGGTATTGTGGTGGAAGTTGTAGCTGGTAGGTGACGGGGTTGATCTGCCTGACGATGGTGAGCGGGCCAATGAACCTGGGGCTCAGCTTACGGCAGGGCAGACGCAGGCGGATGTCACGGGTGGACAGCCAGACCTTCTGACCGGGTTGGTAGGAGGGAGCGCCGGACCGGTGAAGGTCGGCCGTCATCCTGCGCTGCAGCTGGTGGTGTGCTGAGTCCCAGACCCTCTCGCTCTCCGGAACCAGTAGTCCACTGCTGGCACATCGGAAGGTTCCCCAGTCCAGGGGAACAGTGGGGGTTGGTAGCCGAGTACGCACTGGAATGGAGTAAGACCGGTGGTTGGCTGGCGTAGAGAGTTTTGTGCGTGCTCGGCCCAACCCAGATACTGGTTCCAGGAGTCCTGGTGGTGCGTGACAGAAGGTGCGGAGGAAGCGACCGATCTCTTGGATCTTCCTCTCCATCTGCCCGTTCGACTGAGGATGGTAGCCAGATGTTAGACTGATGATCACACCTAAGAGTTTGAAGAAAGCCTTCCAGACACGGGAAATGAATTGTGGTCCTCTGTCGGATACTATGTCTTCTGGAATGCCGAAGTAGCGGAACACGTGGTTGAAAAGAAGTTCGGCAGTTTCCATGGCGGTGGGCAATCCAGTCAGAGGATGAGGCGGCAGGATTTGGAGAATCTATCCACAACAACTAGGATGCAGGTTTGGTGATCAGATGCTGGGAGGTCGGTGATAAAATCCACTCCTAGGTGTGACCAGGGCGGTTGGGAACGGGCAGAGGATGGAGCTTGCCTGATGGAAGATGGCGAGGGCTCTTAGAGATGGCGCATTCCTTGCAGCCCTGCACGTACCTTCTGACGTCGGCTGCCATGTTGGGCCACCAGAAGCGTTCCTTAAGCAACGAGAGGGTTTCATTGACCCCGGGTGGCCAGTGCCGAGTGAGGAGGAGCGGAGTGAATCAGTGGAGTGTGCCGTGCTCGTGGAGTGTAGTGCAAGCCTGGTGGGCAACCCGGCGGAGCGTTGGTGGAGGCATTGGAGGAGGGTAGGGTCTCTTCCGACCAGGTGATAGGGCTGACGAAGAGGTTGCTTGGGAGAATTGGGTCTGGATCTTCCGGGTTATCCTCTGGTGAGTGAAGGCAGGAGAGGGCATCGGCCTTGATGTTCTTGGCACCGGGACGGTAGGAGATTGTAAAATTGAAACGTGTGAAGAAGAGGGCCCAACGGGCTTGTCTGGGGTTCAACCTCTTGGCGGAGCGAAAGTATTCGAGGTTCTTGTGATCCGTGAGTACCAGGAACTGATGTTTGGCTCCTCCAGCCAATGCCTCCATTCCTCCAGGGCCAACTTGACGGCGAGGAGCTCTCTGTTGCCGATGTCGTAATTCCTCTCTGCCGGGTTGAGCTTGCGGGAGAAGAAGGCACATGGATGGAGTCTACTTGGTGTCCCCTGCTGCTGTGAGAGCACCGCTCCAACTCCGGTGGTGGGCGTCAACCTCCACCACGAAAGGCAGGTCTAGGTTGGGATGTACGAGGAGTGGAGGCGGTGGTGAATGCTTCCTTGAGTGTCTGGAATGCGGTGGTGGCTCCTGGGGACCAGGACAGAGACTTGGGCTTATGGCAGAGTAAGCTGGTGAGTGGATGGGCCATGGAGGAGTAATTCTTGATGAATCGGCGGTAGAAATTGGAGAATCCAAGGAAGCGTTGGAGTTCTTTTACTGTGGTGGAGTTGTGGCCAGGATTGAATTGCTTCCACCTTCCTCTCGTCCATCCGGATGCCACTGCTGTCAATGATGTAACCAAGGAAGTGTACTGAGAGTTGGTGGAAAGAACATTTTTTCTGCTTTTAGGAAGAGGTGGAATTTCCTGAGACGGGTGAGGACCTCCGCAACGTGGTGGCGATGTTCGGCCAGGCTCCGGGAGTAGATGAGTATATCATTGATGTAAACCAAGGCGAACTTGTGGAGGAACTCCCGAACACCTCATGAATGAAATCCTGGAATACGGAGGGGCGTTGACCAGGCCATACGGCATGACAAGATATTCATAGTGGCCGGTGGGCGTGACGAAGGCGGTCTTCCACTCGTCCCCCTCGCGTATCCGGATGAGGTTATACGCGCTGCGGAGGTCCAGCTTTGTGAAGATGGTGGCACCACGGAGATGTTCCAATGCTGATGGGACGAGAGGAAGGGGATACCGGAACTTCACGGTGATATTGTTGAGAGCACGGTAATCGATACATGGCCGCAAGCCTCCGTCCTTTTTGGCCACGAAGAAGAAACTGGAAGCAGCAGGGGAAGTAGACGGCCGGATGTATCCTTGGGCCAGGGCCTCCTTGATGTATTCCTCCATGGCCTTCTCCTCCGGGATGGAAAGTGGGTAGATTCTACCTTTTGGCACTGGCTCACCCGGAAGCAGATCGATGGCGCAGTCCCATGGCGGTGTGGAGGCAGCTTAGATGCTCTCTGGGGGCAGAAGACGTCGCTGAAGGGGCGTAGCAGTCAGGAATATCCACCGAGCGCTGTTCCATGGGGCTCTCGATGGTGGTGGTGGCGCAGACAGGAGATGTTCTGAGAGTGGAACTGATGGTTTGGGTAGATTGGGAAAGCAGCTCGGGAAACAGTCTTCGCCCCACTTCAGGACTTCGCCGGTCTTCCAGGAGATGATGGGACTGTGCTGCTCAAGCCACGGGCGCTCTAGGATCACGCCAGAGGTGGATTCCTCCAGAACCAGCAGATGTAGAACTTCCACGTGTAACTGTCCGACTTGTAGTTGAATAGGACCAACGCTGAGGTGAACATGTTTCCTACTGAGCGGTTTTCCTGTCACTGAGCGGATCTGGTAGGTGGTCGGGCGTGGCCGTGGTCTTGAGGGCGAGCTGACGGCAGAGGGCGCCGGAGATGAAGTTGCCGGCTGACCCAGAATCGAGAAGGGCGACAACTGGAATTGAAACATCAGCAGCAGTAAGGTTTACAACAGTGGTGAGTGGCTGCATTTTATTGATAGTGGGAATTATAGCACTCACCACGGGACGAGGAGGACGAATGGGGCATGCGGAGATTACATGCCCTGGAGAACCACATTATAGGCAGAGATTCTGGGTCAGCCGCCTCTGCCGTTCAGCGGGAGAAAGCCTGGAGCCTTCCACTGTCATGGGCTCGTGGGCTGGTTCTGGAGGACTGACGGACTCTGGTTGGCAGGGTGCGATGTTAAACGGTGACTGACCCTGGTGCTCTTCGAGACACGACTGCATACGAGTGGCGGCGGATGGAAAGCTGGATGAATCGCTTTAGGCCGATGGAGTCCTCGTATGCAGCCGCACGCGAGGATCCAATCGCTTGACGATATGTTGTGATGAGCGCTTGCTCGTTCCAGCCACTCGAAGCTGCAAGTGTTCAAACTGTAAAGCATACTCGTTAATGGTCATTGAACCCTGTTTCAGTTTATATAGTTTCTCACCAGCTGAAGAATCGACGGAAGGGCGCGAACACTTCCCGGAAGTGGGCGGCGAAGGCGCATAGGATTTCACGATGGGGTTATTTTGTGACCATATAGAATCGGCCCATTGGAGTGCATTTACCCTGCAGCTGAGAGACTTTGCGGTGTCAGTGGGGAACAGGTGCGGTTGCATCTCCAGGGTCAGAGAGCATTGCAGGAGGAAACCGCTGCAATCATCCGCCGAACCAGAGAAGGGCGCCGGTTTGGCCATGGGACTGGCGTGCAGTGACGGTGAAGAAGTCGGTGGTGTGTTTACGGAGGTGATGGCAGGTGAAGATGACGGTGGATGAGTGGAAAGAGCTCGCCAAGAGCATCGACGCAGCTCTTGGAAGGGATCCGGGTGCTCATGCTGGTGTTTGTCTGTCAAGGTCTGGTCTTCTGTTACAACACGGACTACTCAGAGACAGGGAATGCAGATAGATGGATTTATTGAACACACAGCAGAGCAACTGGTGATTACGGTGAGTATATACTGGTGATAGTAAGGTTTGGGAATGCAGATAGATGATATAGTCTTTGCTATAGTTACAGGATTGGAGATCGCTGGAGATGAATAGAGACGCTGGAGAATGGAGACACTGGAGAATGGAGACGCTGGAGATCGGAGACACTCACACACCAACAATTAACACACGAGGAGTACAGGAGACAAGGGAGCAGGTAAGTAGTTTCGTTGAGAGTCCTTAAGGTAAGCATAAGAGTTGACTTCATTGCAAATGAGACCGGACGAAGAGTGAAGGTGTGTGTGTCATTTAAAGTGGTGGTGATGAGTCAGATGATGAGGTGCAGGTGCGGGTGATTAGAATTCGGGAGATTGAGTGCACTGGGATTGGCTGGGACCTGACGTGTCTGTGACAGATACATGGCATTGTGTAAATAATATGTAATCATGTAATCCATAAAAAAGTAACTAGTCTGATTTGAGTATTTTAAAAAGTAGTTTACTGTAATTTTTGGAATCTGATTACGTAATCCAGATTACATGTAATCCGTTACTACCCAGCTCTGCTTCTGACATACATCGAACTTGACAGACTGAAAGGGAATGTCTTGGTTACGTATGTAACCCTCGTTCCCTGAAGCAGAGAACGGAGACGTATCATGCCTTATCGGTGTGTGTGTGTATGTGTGTATGTATATATATATATATATATATATATATATATATACACATAGAGTGTATCAGGCCCGATACCAAGCTCACCTACTTTTACTCGTACTCATAAAAATACACCCTGTAAGGAGCAAAATTAGCTCAAATGAAATAATTAGTTTATAGGGAATTATAAAGAGTCATTTAGTTTATGACCGAGCAACTGAATCGTCCAGCGTTCATCTGCTCGGATGCGTAATAAGCTCTTATAACGGATATGAATATCCACTATCGTGAAAACACTGATTAGAGCCGGTAACTTTAAGATCGACAGTTTAAAACATTAAATTTACAAGCACATAATACAAGACACTTTCTTTTAAAATCTACAAGAGACTTTATTTATTCTAACACAAACTAATCTAACACAAACACATACACACACACATTCATACGCAGCGTTGCAGAAAAAAGGAAATGAGAAAGAAAGAGTTTTAAGAGAGAGAGATATGAGCATTTATAGCAAAATATGTACTTCAAAAGACCTGACCTGAACGAACCTTGAATCATTAATTTAAATGCACCAGTTCAGCTTTAAAATCTGGAGGTACTTGCTTGAGTCGACTTTAAATAGGAAACTCCTCGTCCGGTGTGCAGAGAAGGGTTTTCCGAGTCGATGATTTGTTGCAGAATCTTTTCAGGTCCGGATGGTGGTTAGGTAAAACCAATCACGTTTGAGCGTACTGGCAAAATGAAAGGAAGTCTCTTGTTGCGGCTGGAGTTGAAGTTGAGGCGGCAAAGTCATTGGCTAAACTTTGCGGCAAAACTTAGAACACAAGACTCTCAACAGAAAAGAAAGTTAAGCAAAAGAAACGAAAAGTGAGTTAAAGTTGGATGGCTTGAATGAGCTGCTTGTCTGTCCTTTGTCAGCTTGGTCTTGTCTTTGTTTCATTCTTCTTGTTACTCCATGGTTACTCATTGCTCTTGTTACTTGGGATATGACTATTTAAACTTAGGTGTTTGTCCCACCTCTGTGAGGAGTTCTGACCAATCAGATATTGTCTTGTTTCAAAGTTGGCTTTTCTCTGCCCCCAATCATAAAATAAGCGTTCTCTGAATTGCCGGCTTCAGCAGAGAGCACCGTTTAAAAATAATTTCTATTAAATGGAATATGATACATTTTACACAGATTTCATTCAAGCCATGATGTAGATGAGATGAAGAGATTAAAATATATATCAAACACGAAATACTTTCATTCAACCATTCAATAGTTATACAGTTACATGAGTTGTGGGTGTTCTAAAACATAACTGGTTACAGGTAGTATGTGTGGACATGATATAAAATGTATGCAGTTGAAAGATGTTTGATAAGTCCATTTCAAATTGTTTGGAACAATTTGATGCAGTTTTAGTTGTAGAAACAGTCTTTGTTGGTTTTTCTGTAAAGTTAGGTCACTCATAGAAACAGGCCTGCATTGTTTCTCTGTCTCTTTGGAGATCAAAGACTCTTTATCTTTTGGTGACCATTTGGTTTGTCACTTCTCCTTCAGTCAGGAAGCATGGATGCCATAAAAGTTCCTAGCAAAGGTTGTTCTGTAGACGGACTGGAGCCGAAAATTAGATTCTCTGAGCTTGGGTTTCTGGAATTATGTTTTGAAAGAATCATCTGAATGATTAATTTGTCTGGTTCGGTCCATGATTCCTACAACCCGATACCAAAGACGATACCTCGCGTGGCGTAACTTTATATGCACAGAGACACCGGCAGCAGGAGCAGAAACAATGTCAGCCTCAGGGTTGTGGAAATACTTAAATACTTAAAATTAATGATGACAACCCACACATTGGGTTTGTTGTCTCGATTTGAGTGTCTCGATTGCTCGATTGCTCCTGTCTGCCTCGCTGCTCAGAGTGGTTTGCGTCTGTGACTCCGTATAGCTTTGTTTTGAATCTCTTACTTTTGTTCATTGTTGTTTATTATCTTTACCTTATATAATACCTTATATAATATTGCCTACCACATTAATCTGACGTCGCTAGCTTGTAATCTTTGAATCTAAATCGCTGTTACAACGCGTTTGCATCTCGCTAGCTTGTTAACTTGTCATCAGTCTCGCGCGCTCCTTTTCAACGCGCGTTCATCAAACAGCTGTGGTAACTCGGATCAGTCTACAAACACGGTGAGTCATGTCATCCTTTCCCTGTATCGTGTCGTGTTCCATATGCAACATGTTCAGTATAGCTCTCTCTGTCAGCGATGAGGGATTTACATGTCATAAATGTAGGGAAATAGTCAGGCTGACAGAGAGAATCTCAGAATTAGAGACACGCATCCAAACTTTAATCGAGGATAGTAAGAATGCAAGGGCTTCAGATACTGTTTTGGATGCGACTAGCTTAGTGAACTCTGTACATTGTTCGGTTCCGGCTGTAGAGCCCGCGCAGCAGGGCAATTGGGTAACGGTGAGGCGGCCTAGCCGTGGAAAACACCACTCTTCCGCTCCAATTAGAGACATCAAACAGGTTCTCCCCACTCAGTGACGCACCCACTGAGAATCCTGTTGAAAGTGCCCTAGTTATTGGCGATTCTATTACACGGAACGTGAAAATAGAGACACCAGCCACCATAGTCACATGTTTGCCGGGAGCCAGAGCACCTGACATCAAAGCAAATTTAAAAGTGCTGGCTAATGCTAATCGTAAATACTCTAAAATTGTTATTCACGCCGGCACTAATGATGTTCGACTTCGGCAGTCGGAGATCACTAAAATTAACATTAAAGAGGTGTGTGAACTCGCAAGTACAATGTCAGAAGAAGTAATTTGCTCTGGCCCTCTTCCTGTTCGTTGGAGTGATGAGATAGTTAGCAGATTATCATCACTCAATGGCTGGCTGTCTAAGTGGTGTCCGCAGAATAATATAGGTTTCATAGACAATTGGAAAAGTTTTTGGGGCAGACCTGACCTGTTGAAAAGAGATGGTATTCATCCCTCCCGGGATGGTGCTGCTCTTCTCTCTAGTAATATGGCACATAGTCTTAGAACTAAAACATGACAAACTGGGGTCCAGGTCAGGAAGCAGACAGACTGGCTAAACCGACCGTCTGCTAGCTGCCTCACGTTACAGAAGTCAGATAATTCCCAACACATAGAAACTCTTACACCTAGATATTATCACATAGAGACTGTGTCTGTACCCCGAATTAGTAAAAACAAAAAACTTCCAAACCCATTTAATGGTAAAAATTTAATTGATGTTCAACAAATAAAAAATAGAGATAAAAATGATAAACAAATGATAAAGCTTGGGTTGTTAAATATTAGATCCCTTTCTTCAAAAGCACTTATTGTAAATGATATTATCACAGACAATAATCTAGATGTGCTGTGTTTGACAGAAACTTGGCTAAAACCAGATGATTACATTACTTTAAATGAGTCTAGCCCGCAAGGTTATGATTATCGACACAATCCTCGTCAGAAAGGCAAAGGGGGAGGTGTTGCTGTAATTTATAGTAATATGTACAGTATTAGTCAAAAGTCTTCCAAATATAATTCCTTCAAGTGATGGTGCTTTACGTAACATTATGTAAGTTGACATTTGTGCTGGCTACTGTATACAGGCCACCAGGGCACCATACTGATTTTATCAAAGAATTTGCTGCTTTTCTTTCAGAGTTAGTACTAACTGCAGATAAAGTCCTTGTTGTTGGTGATTTTAATATCCATGTAGATAATAAAAAAGACTCATTGGGATTGGCATTTACAGACATTCTAAACTCTATTGGTGTTAGACAACACGTGTCAGGACCCACTCATTGTCGTAATCATACTTTAGATCTAATATTGTCACATGGAATCGATATTGATGCCGTTGAAATTCTGCAGCAGAGTGACGACATCTCAGATCATTATTTAGTCTCGTGTATACTACATTTAGTCAAGGCAGCTAAACTGCCTCCCTGCCATAAATATGGTAGAACCATCACTTCTACCACTAAAGATCGCTTTCTAAATAATCTTCCTGATCAGTTTCATCGCCTTAGCATACCAGATAGCTTAGAAGACCTCGATGTTGAAACAGAAACTATTGCCTCTGTCTTTTCCAGCACATTAGACTCGGTTGCTCCTTTGCGTTTAAAAAAGATTAAGGAAATTAATCCAACGCCGTGGTACGATGAGCACACCGGGCCCTAAAGGTAGCAGCCAGAAAAATGGAGCGCAGCTGGAAGAAAACAAAACTAGAAGTTTTTCGCATCTCGTGGAGAGAGAGAATGATTGAGTACAGAAAGGCCTTAAAAACTGCTAGATCTGCCTATTTTTCAAAACTTTTAGAAGAAAATAAGCACAACCCTAGGTATTTATTTGATACAGTGGCTAAATTAACAAGAAATAAAGCTTCAACTTCTGATGTTTCCAAAGAGCACAGCAGTAATGACTTTATGAACTTCTTTACTTGTAAAATTGATAATATTAGAGAAAAAATTATAACCATGCAACCGTCTACTACAGTATTGCGTCAGACAGTGCATTGTAGTGTCCCTGAGGAAAAATTAAATTCATTTACTGCTTTAGGAAAGGAAGAATTGTCTAAACTTATTAAATCATCAAAATCAACAACATGTATGTTAGACCCTATACCGACTAAACTATTGAAAGAGATGCTTCCAGAGATCATAGATCCTCTTCTTAATATCATCAATTCATCTTTATCACTAGGATACGTACCAAAAAGTTTTAAGCTGGCTATTATTAAACCTCTTATTAAAAAACACAACTTGATCCTAGAGAATTAGTCAATTACAGGCCGATCTCAAATCTCACTTTTCTGTCAAAAATACTAGAAAAGGCAGTATCATCACAACTATGTTCCTTTTTAGACAGAAATAGTATCTGTGAGGATTTCCAGTCAGGATTTAGACCGTACCATAGTACTGAGACTGCTCGTTAGAGTTACTAATGATCTGCTCTTATCATCAGATCGTGGTTGTATCTCTCTATTAGTGTTACTGGATCTTAGTGCTGCATTTGACACTATCGATCACAACATTCTTTTAAATAGACTCGAAAATTATGTTGGCATTAGTGGAACTGCATTGTCATGGTTCAAATCATACTTATCTGACCGTTATCAGTTTGTAGTAGTAAACGAAGAGAGGTCATATCGATCACAGGTTCAATATGGAGTACCGCAAGGCTCAGTACTAGGACCGTTGCTTTTCACTCTGTACATGCTACCCTTGGGAGATATCATTAGGAAGCATGGCGTTAGTTTTTCACTGTTACGCTGATGATACTCAGCTCTATATTTCTTCGCGCCCTGACGAAACTTACCAACTCACAAAATTAACAGAATGCATAGCTGATATAAAAAATTGGATGACCAGTAATTTCCTACTTCTAAATTCAGAAAAAACAGAGATTCTAATTTTTGGACCAAAAACTTCTTCACGTAATAACCTAGAATACTGTCTAACACTTGATGGCTGCTCTGTTAAGTCTTCGTCGTCCGTTAGGAACCTGGGTGTGCTCTTTGATACCAATCTTTCATTTGAAGGCCATGTTACTAGCATCTGTAAAACCGCATTCTTCCATCTTAAAAATATATCTAAACTACGACATATGCTCTCAATGAAAAATGCAGAACAGTTAGTTCATGCGTTCATGACCTCAAGGCTAGATTACTGTAACGCTCTACTGGGTGGTTGTTCCGCTCACTTGATAAATAAACTACAGCTCGTACAAAATGCAGCAGCTAGAGTTCTTACTAGAACTAGGAAGTATGACCATATTAGCCCAGTTCTGTCAACACTGCATTGGCTTCCTGTTAAACATCGTATAGATTTTAAAATCTTGCTAATTACTTACAAAGCACTAAATGGTTTAGCTCCCCAGTACCTGAGCGAGCTCTTAAAGCATTATAGTCCTTCACGCCTATTGCGATCTCAGGATTCAGGCCAGCTGATAATACCTAGAATATCAAAATCAACCGCAGGTGGTAGATCCTTCTCCTATCTGGCACCTAAACTCTGGAACAATCTTCCAAGCATTGTTCGGGAGGCAGACACACTCTGTCAGTTTAAATCTAGACTAAAAACGCATCTCTTTAACCTGGCATACACATAACACATTATCAATTTATATTTTCAAACTCCGTTAAAGGATTATTAGGCTGCATAAATTAGGTCAGCCGGAACCGGGAACACTTCCTATAACACCAGATGTACTCGTTACATCAGAAGAAGAATGGCATCTACGCTAATATTAGTCTTTCTGTTTATCCCGAGGTTTACCGTAGTCAACCAGATCCGGGCCGTATCCAGGTGAGACCGAGGACCGGCGCCTTGACGCGACCACAACGTAGCCCTGAAGTATCAGCAGAGATTGAGTCAACTAGATCATCCATTGTGAAGGCCTCATCGACACAACAGCCAGTGGCACAGCTCCTCAACAAACCGTCCATACCGGTGTGATGAATACGATCCTCAACTGGACTGAACTGGAATAAATACTTTGAATGTTGCGATCCTATCAGACATAAGATAGCAACCTGAATCGTAACAAAGCACTGTTCGCCAGAACTGGCCCCCGACTAAGCCTGGTTTCTCCCAAGGTTTTTCTCCATTTTAACACAGAAGTCTATTTGCCACCTGTTTGCCATCTGATGTCACCTGTTGGAGTTTGGGTTCCTTGCCGCTGTCGCCTTTGGCTTGCTTAGTTGGGGACACTTGACATTTGATATTCAACAGTGCTTTGATCTGCCGACATTGACACTATTCTTTAAGAGCTGCTGTGCAGCTAAAATTATATACCAGTTATCAATGTTAAGCTGCTTTGACACAATCTGCATTGTAAAAGCGCTATATAAATAAAGGTGACTTGACTTGACTTGACATTGCGAACTGCATGCAAATCATGCTGAATGACACAGACCAGAAGCGCTCTCTCTCTCTTTCTTGTGCGCGATCCCAGTTCAGGCGCGATTAATTATCCTCGCACCTGAATGGTCAAATGCACAAATAGTTGTCAAAATGTCCATTGTGTGGAGTATTTCACATAAATACGATCGGTTATGGCTTTAGTGGACGGAAAAAGGAGGTTGAAAAAGGATATTAATACGGCCTTAAAATGACAGCAGCTTAATTAAATATTTGTCCATCATTGATGTTAATAAAACAACAAAAGATGTTAAATTAATGTATTTATATATATATATATATATATATATATATATATATATATATATAGAGTGAAATAAAATTTCTCATATCATGGTCATGTTGCCCACTCGTCCCGTATTCCACCATGAGAAATCTGTGCTTTAAGTTTGTGACAAGCACATAATAATTATTACTTTTTCATTGGAGTAATAATAAAGAAGCTATTGTACTGTCACAGACACGTCAGGTCCCAGCCAATACCAGCGCACTCAATCCCCTGAATTCTAATCACCCGCACCTGCACCTCATCATCTCACTCATCACCACCACTTGAAAAGACACACACACACCCTCACTCTTCGTCCGGTCTCGTTCGCATCAAGATGTCTCTTATGCTTACCTTAAGGACTCCTAACCAAACTACTTACCTGCTCCCTTGTCTCCTAAACTCCTCGTGTGTGAACTGTTGGTGTGTGAGTGTCTCCGATCTCCAGCGTCTCCATTCTCCAGCGCCTCCAATCTCCAGCGTCTCCATTCTCCTACGACTCCATTCTCCAGCGTCTCCATTCATCTCCAGCGATCTCTCCATCTGTAACTATATCAAAGACTGTATCATCTGTCTGCATTCCCAAACCTTATTATCACCAGCACATACTCACCTGCTTCACCATTTACTCTGCTGTGTGTTCAATAAATCCATCTATTTGTACTTCCTGTCTCCGAGTAGTCCGTGTTGTAATACGTACATTCATTAGTCTCACTGTGTTGTGCTTGGAAAACTGCCGCATCACCAAAAAAAAAAAAAAAAAAAAAAAGAAATTAATAAATGTATGGGCATCGGTATCAGCGAGTACCAGAAAGAAAATATCGGTACTCGGTCCTTAAAAATGGTATCGGTGCATCCCTAAAATATATATATATATATATTAGGGATGCAAGGACCGAAAAAGTAGTAATTTATACTTTTTTTTCTAGTACTCGCTGATACAGATTTTTTTTTGGTGATGTTGCAGTTTTCAAGCACAACACAGTGAGACTAAAAGGTATATTATGAAAAAGGTAATAATTTTTATGTGCTTGTCACAAACTTAAAGAACACAAATTTTACACTGTCCAATAACCTTCAAAGGGCATAATTACCAATATATATAATTGGTGTTATATATAAAAGAAATTTACAAACAAATTACAAACAATACAACAAATACTATAGAGATACAAATTAAATAAACTTGTTTTTCAGATACAGTAGGTTTATTTACCATATACCATTTACTTAAAATATTTTCAGTTCCCTTTCAGTCGGTCACGTCAGTAGTGACCGACGAATTGGGATATCGGCAGAGAGCCCTATCAGCTTTGAGTAAACTAAAACAAGCCAATGGAATTGGCGTGCGATATTTGCATAATGCGCACCGCCCCGCCAGGTGGTATAAATAGGGAGCAGATGCAATCGCACTCTCTTTCGCCTGGAGCCAACTGTGTTCCTGTGAGCTTATTCAAGACTGAGAGTAAACTCTATTAGCCTTTGAGAGTGAAAGCATCTGTTCCTGTTGGTGTGATGGCACGTTGCAGCGAGGTCACAAGCTTCAGAGGAGCCTGAGCGTGTGTACAGCTCTCAACTGCTGTTTTTACAGCACTATTTGCCCGTGGCATTCGGTTGCGATTTGGGCGGTTCCTCTGTGTATGTGATCAGGAGTGGTGTACCTGATCACATCGCGGCTGTTCCCTTTGTGCTCCGGGACGTGAACAGAGCTGAATTTCCCCCTCTAAAGAGCTTCACAGACGAACCCTGCGTCTTTTTCAAGATGTCATTTCGTCTGTGCGTTACTGGATGCAGTCGTTCCCTAGTCCCCGCTGACGGTCACAATTGCAGTATCACGTCTGGGCGTTCAGCATGCTGAGGCAGCTTTTGTGGATAGCTCATGTTCTCATTGCGGGGTCCCCTCCCCTATGCCCCAGCGGCCGTTTTCTCTGGCTTCGGCCGGGTGACGGTGCATTGGCGCAGGCAGGGTGATCTGAGGATCACGGTAGGGCTTCCTCGCCGAGCTCCGCTCTGCGGGCCACCCCTGGAGGAGGGCCGAGGGGAATTTGTGTGTTGTCTAGTCCCACCGCTGGCTCTCCGAGTCCAGCGGTACCCACTATCACAAAGAGAGCAGTTTCCCAATCCTCCAGGTCACAAGAGAGCGCGGCTGTCAGTGTGCGAGGCCCTGCCTCACCACTCTCACCCCCTCTCACCTCTCCAGCAGGTGTGTGTCGGGCCGCCTCCCATGTGCCGTCTCCCATACACACTGCCACCTCGCAGAGTCAGACCCCACTTCAATGCATCCGTCCCCAGGATTGGTTTGCAGCGATTGACCTGAAGGACGCAGATTTCATGTCTCGCCGCCCGCCATATCTTGCTATGGAGTCAGAAGCATCTGAGGTCGCTTCATGCCATTCATGTCCCAGGCGTGCTCAACCGTGCAGTGAGCCTTCTCGCACAGCTCCTGTGCAAAGTCAGGAGGACGAGGAGCAGGTCTTCCTAGTGGCTCCGTATTGGCCCACTCTGACCTGGTTTTCAGATCTGACGCTCCTCGCGACAGCACCTCCTTGGCCCATTCCTCTGAGGAAGGACCTTCTGACTCAGAGACCGGGCACCCTCTGGCACCCACGTCCCAACCTGTGGAAACTCCATGTGTGGTCCCTGGACGGGACGCAGAGGTTCTATGTGATCTCCCCAGTCGGTCGTAGACACTATCACTTCGCTAGAGCTCCTTCTACGAGGAACCTCTATGCATTGAAGTGGAACCTGTTAGTTGAATGGTGTTCCTCTCACCAAGAGGACTCCCGATCATGTTTGGTCAGGTCTGTGCTTTTCTTCCTGCAGGAGGGCTTGGAGCGAAGACTGTCTCCTCCACCCTGAAGATGCATGCTGCCGCTATTGCCGCACATCACGATGCAGTTGAAGTTTAATGATAGAAGTTTGGGGAAGCACAACCTGATCGTCAGGTCCCTGAGGGGAGCGAGGAGACAGAATCCGCCTCGCCATTCCTCTATACCCTCTTGGGATCTCTCCCTGGTTCTAACTTCTCTCCGGGGTCATTCCTTCAACCTTTGCAATCAGCTGAGTTAAAAGTACTGTCCCTTAAGACCGTCCTCCTGGTTGCACGCAATTTGCATGCATTTTCGGTCGACAAATCGTGCCTGGAATTCGGGCCCGGTGACTCTCATGTTATCCTGAGACCCCGGCCTGGATATGTGCCCAAGGTTCCTAGCACTCCTTCAGAGATCAGGTAGTGAACCTGCAAGCACTGCCTTTGGAGGAGGCAGACCCAGCCCTGGCTTTGCTCTGTCCCGCCTGCGCTCTGCGCCTGTACGTGGATAGAACGCAAAGCTTTAGGACCTCAGATCAGCTCTTTGTCTGTTACGGAGGCCAGCAGAAGGGAAAGGCTGTCTTCAAGCAGAGGATGGCCCACTGGATAGTGGACGCCATCGCCTTGGCTTATCAGTCTCACTCCACCAGAGGAGTTGCCTCTTCCTGGGCGCTGGGGCACGGCGCCGCTGACAGATATCTATAGAGCTGCGGGCTGGGCGACACCCAACACATTCGCTAGATTCTATAGCCTTTGTGTGGAACCTGTATCTTCCCGTGTGCTCAATTCCAGTAGCCCGTGAACGAAGAACCGTTCTGAGTGTCGGCTTGCAATGCCATTCCTGCCCCTGGGCCGGATACGTGCATCCATTTACTCCAGTAAGTTCCCGCTTGGCGAACCCTGTCGAAGTTCCTCCGTCTCCTTTGCGGCTCGGACATTGCGGAGTGTCTGATGCCAGGCCAAATGTCTGTCACCGATGTTGATGTTTGGCTGGGTACCATATGTCGCGACCCCTCCACATGAGTGGTCCCATATGTGTATTGTCCACGGTCAAGTTCCCCACGGTGAGCCTGTGTCTTTCCCTTAGCAGAGCCAGCTCTGCCGCCACCTGTCAGATGAGTCTCCCCTATCTCTAGGCTGGAGCCATGGGACTCCATATGCACTGCCCACGGCCAGTTCATATGTGTATTTCCACATAAATTCCTCCCCTGCAGGGTAGGTGGTGGCCTCCGCAGCGTCCCCTACGGGTTCGCTTCCCCAGTGTTGTCTAAGTCTTCTGTAGTGGGTCTTGCGGAACAGCAGTAGACTCTCTCAGTGTAAGCTTGGCCCCTTCTCCGGGTGTGGCAGGTGGCTGGTGCTTGCGCTGGGCACTGGAAGGGGTCAGTAACTGTGGCGTTTTATTTGGGATACCAATTCGTTGGTTACTGCTGATGTACGTCGAACGTGACCGACTGAAAGGGAACGTCTCGGTTACATACGTAACCCTTGTTACCTGGAAGAAGGGAACGGAGACGTACATCCCGCCGCCACAGTTCCTGTGCTCCTCAGCGAAAAACAGAGTGCGATTGCATCTGCTCCCCTATTTATATCACCTGGCGGAGGCAGTGCGCATTATGCAAATATCGCACGCCAATTCCATTGGCTTGTTTTAGTTTACTCGAAGCTGATAGGGCTCTCTGGCGATATCCCAATTGTCGGTCACTACTGACGACGTCTCCGTTCCCTCCTTCAGGGAACGAGGGTTACATACTTAACCGAGACGTTTCAGTTTTATTAACATTAATGACAAATATAGACTCACGGTCCCTTTAAGACTGAATCCATGGATACTGACACACATCCTGTTTTCACCCAAATGTTTACATCCATTTAAGCCATAACCGTGCATTTGTGTAAGTGCATTTGACCATTCAGGGCAAGGAGAACTGATCACGCGCTGTCTGAGAGAACTGGGATCGCGCACAAGAAAGAGAGAGAGCGCGCGAGAGGAGCGCTTCTGGTCTGTGTCATTCAGCGCGATTCCGCCTATCCCGTCTTCACTAATTGATAACGAATTGTGATTGAAAGCATGCAGTTCACAATGTGTGTGTTGTCATCATTATTTGAAGTATTTCCACTCCCTTGAGGCTGACGCTACGCCACGTGAGGTATCGGTCTTTGGTATCTGGGGTATTTTTACGAGCACAAGTACATGAGCTTGGTATCGGGCCTGATCGTATGGAGCTAGAATTATGACAATACTATTGAATTTGAATTGTGTAAATTTGAATTATAGACAAATGTAATTTAATAAAATTGAATATTATGTGTCATTTTACATAGTTCTGAATTTGATTTTTAAAACTTGAATATTAAAAATTTGAAATTGAACACAACTGAAATTTTTTCATGGCAGAATTTTATAGACATGTATTTTCAAACAGCAGATTTTTCGTTTAGACTGCGAATATCCAGTTTTTAAAAATACAGCTTCAAGTTTGTAAGATGAAGAAGAATTTCAGAACATCAAATTCAATATTGTAAATTCAAAGCGCAGAAATTCAGATTGTACAGAAAGTAGGTCAGAGGCCATCCGCAGGGAAGAGTAGAGGGTCTCTGAAAAGTTGAACGCAAGCATTTCGCCAATTACAGAGTTGCAGTTGTTTTGCTGCAAAGAGCGTGGAGCGTGGACTGCGTCAGAAATAACGGGAATCTGTATGCTGTTGGGGATTTGACCTGTCGTGGTCGATTATAATCAATGGCTTCTTGCCTTTCTATTGACTAGTACAGACGCCGACTGTGTGAACATGAATAAATGGCTTACAATAATGTGTATTGAGAGGAAATTAATGGTATAACGCAGCGTGGGCGTATGAACCATTGTATGTTGATAGGAAAGACCCATCCACTTTATAAGACCAATGATGTTGGCCCCACTCACTTTTACTGTCTCTAATTCAGTGCGTCTGTTCACTTTTCAGAGCGCCGACAGTCAAAACCATTCTACTTGAGAAATGCCCTAATAAATATAGTCGACAAACATGTAAATAAGTATAAATAAATTATCAAACTGTGTGCGCTTGAGACACCGGTGCGATCACTTGAACCAGTCACTTGAGTACTTTTAGCCCCGGAAAACTATATTCTATCATTAATGTTCATTAATGCACAAGTTTGGATCAAAAAGCATTTGTACAAAACGGACTTGCTTCTTTTTCCTCTGTGTTTTTCGCATGAGACATGCTCATTGCTCGACGATCGATAAGCTTTTACATATATATATATATATATATATATATATATATATGTAAATATATTTCTAGGGGATGACCCCTAGAAATCTTTGCTCTTCGTGAGCGGTCACTACAAGCTGTTGTGACACCGCGATGCGTCCGGCATAGTGTTGCGCCACGCCGCCTGCATCCAGTGTAGACATTACATTACTGATTATAATTAGTGGGTTCTATTGTCATGTCATGAGGCTGGCGTTTACGTCACGTGAGGTATCGGTCTTTGGTATCTGGGGTATTTTTACGAGCACAAGTACATGAGCTTGGTATCGGGCCTGATCGTATGGAGCTAGAATTATGACAATGCTATTGAATTTGAATTGTGTAAATTTGAATTATAGACAAGTGTAATTTAATAAAATTGAATATTATGTGTCATTTTACATAGTTCTGAATTTGATTTTTAAAACTTGAATATTAAAAATTTGAAATTGAACACAACTGAAATTTTTCATGGCAGAATTATATAAACTTATTAATATATAAATATATATATATATATATATATATATATATATACATACATATGTTCCACAAACATAAACATCCATTTAAATAATTAAACCGTATTCTGTCTGTATACAAGAATTATAGGCCTATTAATAAAGTGTTATTGGACAATTATGAGTAACTATCCTGAACATCGCCACAAGAGGGCGCTAGTAGCACATGAATTCCATTTAACTGGGCATGCGATAAGCCGTTGATCACTCTTGGCGATAATAATAATCTCCAAATCACGTGCATCCAGTAATAACACAGTGTGCAATACATAAACATCTAACATCAAATATCACATAGAAAAACTCAAAAATACACTGAACAGAAAGATGAATAGAGGCAGAATGATGCTAATTGGCTACTGTTTAGACTGGAAATTAAACTACGCATAAAAACGGAAATATGTGGACAATATTCACTTACTTGATATGTATGCACAGCAACTCAATACAGTCTTAAACTGAATAGCAATAAAGCATCGATGGATGAACTATAATGACGATGACAAACTTTACACTCTATCATGCGCTGCATCTTCTCTCTATTTCCAACACGGTTCTGCTTCAGCACAGGTGACACAATAGTAACATTGTGCGCTGTGACTGATCAGGATTATACAGGACATTTAAAGCATCCGGGCCTTTTGTACAAAAGTTGTGATAGGAGCAGTTGGCCACATCCAGAAAATGAATGGATCTCTGTGTCCCTCTGCTGGATATATATGGTCAAAACACTTTTTCTAAAACAGTAGTTCTTACAGGTTTTCTTGTAACCAGCAGATGGCAGATTTTTGCCTCTAACGCCTACTGGTATTTCAATATCCAGAATACACTCATATTTAATTTAGATCATCATTAAATAATTTAAAAAAAAAAAAATCACATGCAAGCTAATGGTGTTATGGTGTAATGGTGTTAAACAAAACATCATAAATGTATAGTTGAGAAGTAAATAAATATGTATATATCATTTGTATAAAAATGTTTATTTTTTTAAACAATCGCTCTGTAAATGTGTGGGGTCCGATGACCCCTGTGTGTAAAGGGGAAATGAGGACCGTATGAGAAAATAATTAATTCCCTGATTAAAGTGTCAAAGTTGTGAGAAGTGGAGATGAACAGAAACTGTTACTGAGATCAATTCTGCTCCATCAACACTGTGACATTGAATAAAACACTGAACCCAGAGTTACTCCAGCTGAACTGAACCTGTAATCAGTGATCTGTGGAGAAAAAGTGACACACTGAATAAATGAATCATTTTTACTTAAAGTAGACATAAAAGGACAGTTCACCCAAAAATGTTGTCATAATTTATTCATAGCTATAGCCATTGATTTCCATAGTAGGAAAAAACATGTCTCGGATTACGTCTGTAACTCTTGTTTCCTGAGAAGAGAATGAGACGCTGCGCCGGAACTCGCACACATAACCAGATCTAGGGTGGAGAATGGTCTTGACTCTACCAGGAGCGATTCCAGGCAAGAAGGAGCCACGGAGAAAGTCTGAAGGTCCCCAACTCTCTTGAGGGATGCAGGACCCACCGAGATATATTTTGAAGAGCCTTCCATGCTAATACATGCTCCACTAAGGGAATCAGTCTCTCGGTACTGACCTCGGGAATTATGGCTGACATGGACCGTCTCCTTGGTAGCATGGAGAGACAGGTCTGCAGCTCAACACAGCTCTTTAATATCATTGAGAAAGACATGCTCTACCTCATATAGATCTTTTAATATGTCAGCTTGGTATGCCTGCATAAGCCCCATAGTAGCAGGCATGCTTCCTGCTTCTCAGATGGTCATTCAATATTTAATTTGGCCACCACCCTGGTCACAACATCCAGCAGCTCCTCAAAAGCAGGAGATTGAAGTGGCGACTCTTCAATCTCACCTGCCTTGATACTCAAAACATCTACCTCCTCCGAACCAGACATTTTGAGCATCGGGTCCTCACCAAGATCAGAAGAAGCCGCAGTGAGAACCCTCGGCAGATGCGGGTCCAGATCCACGGGGAGCATGAGGATTGCCTGACTCATCAAACAATGCCTGCCGGGTGCGGAGCGCTCTGAGCGTCAGCAGCTCACTGTTTGCACAGACAGCACCCTTTAATGCCGCCTATGCATGCTCTGCTCGAGGCAGATAACACAAAGAGAATGTGTATCACCATCGGGAATAGAACGAGGGCAGGGGATCCACATTGTCTAAAGTGCTTCTGAGTCACCATGATCATGATATATAGATAAATAGCGACAAACAACTCCAAATAAGACAGACAAGTCAACACAGAACGCTTGCTGAAGACAGAAAGCTGACACCGCTTTGTGCTGGCTTACCTTTGTAGCTTCCGGACGCTGGCACACGTGGCGTCATCACGCAACACCAATCGAGATTAGACTAGTTCAATACGTACTTCAGATGCAATCACGCTGGAGGCGTTCCCCAAAGTGTCATTCAGACGCAGCACGAGTTTCCTCAAAAGGGAACTACTATGGAAGGCAGTGGGTGCCCGTCAACTGTCTGGTTACCAACATCCAAATATCTTCTTTTGTGTTCAACAGAAGAACACAACTCATAAAGGTTTAGTACAACTTAAGAGTAAGTATTGACAAAATGTTATTTTTGGGTGAACTATCCCTTTAAGGAAACACCAATTATAAATTATACAGGTAGTATATTTATTTCCAGTGTTTTTCTACATGAAATGATATTGGCCAATCTTTCTCTTTTCTTTACAACACTACAACTGATAGTCAAATATCTTGTCTATGTGTGTGTGTGTAGATTATCTGGCTGTATGGTGACAGAGGAAGGCTGTTGTTTTCTGGCTTCAGCTCTGAGTTCAAACCCTCACACCTGAGAGAGCTGGATCTGAGCTACAATCACCCAGGACAATCATTAGTCAAGCTGCTCTCTGATCCAAACTACAGACTGGACAAACTCAAGTATGTTCAACACTAACAATCATCCTGTCATGTATGTGCTATAAAGTTATTGAAAACTCATATGTACATACAGTAGATCCCTGCATACAGCACATATATACACATACATACTGCACAGAAAAATAAGGATGTCTTGAACTCTGTGACTGAAGATGATCTTGATTCAGATCAACAGCTGCTTGTGACTCATAACAGCAGCATCTGAGAAACAGACTCAATCTCTGATCCCAAAACATCAATTCAAAGCTTGTTGCTGCTCTAGAAAGTAAATTCTCAGTGCTGTCAGAGACATGAAGCAAAAACAGATCCAAGATACAGACTCAGAGATCACAGTCTAAATGAGAAGAAATTATATTTGTCCTCATGATACTGAATAAAGCAGAGCATCTGAACAGCAGGAGATTTCTGCAGTTAGTAGATGAATATCAGTTATTGATTAAAACACTTGAACAAATGAAAGGATAAAGATACAATTGATCAGTGAATGTAAAGGTGAGTCTGTAGATCAAGACTTGAGGATCTTATTCAGTGATAGAGGCTGTGAATCAGGAACTACATCAAATGATGGAGGACAGACAGAAGATCTCAAAGGATCTTCATCAGAAGAGACACCGGCCTGAGTTTGAGATATAGTTCACTATTTTCAGGTCTTAAGATATTTGATAACTTTTGTGACAAACAGACTAAAATTTAAGTTATTCACGTTCCTTATGAGCTCAGTTCAGACTTTTCATGTTTGCCATTTAAATATGTTGCTTAATTTTGTGTTTTTGATAAATTAGTGTTTAGTTCAGAAAATCATTTTCAATTTAATACTCTCTTTTATTTTTATAAAAAAATCATTATGTAAATTGATTGTGACAATTTGTTTTTATAGTGTGGATCATGGAGGAGAGATCAGAATTACAGCAGGACCACAGAAATGTAGGACACACACACACACACACACACATACTTAATCATTGTTGTGTTATAAATGTTATCTCTTTTTGTGTTCAGATGCATGTGATCTCACACTGGATTTAAACACAGTAGACACTCACCTCGCTCTGTCTGAGAGGAACAGAAAGGTGACGTGTGTGAGAGAGAAGCAGCCGTATCCTGATCATCCAGAGAGATTTGATGTGTAATCAGGTTCTGTGTAGAGAGAGTCTGACTGGACGCTGTTACTGGGAGGTTGAATGGAGCGGGTCCTGGGTTCATATATCAGTGGCATATAAAGGAATCAGCAGGAATGGACTGAACTTTAACTGTTGGTTTGGATACAATGAAATGTCCTGGAGTCTGGGCTGGTTTGATAACAGTTTCTCGGTCTGTCACAATAATCATTTTACAAAAATATCTGCTCCTTCACGTCTCTCTAACAGAGTAGGAGTGTATCTGAACTGGTCGGCCGGCACTCTGTCCTTCTACAGCGTTCTGACACACACACACTCACACACTTACACACACTCAACAGCACATTCACTGAACCCCTCTATGCTGGATTTGGGATTTATTCTGATAGTTCAGTGTCTCTGTGTGAGATTAAACATCTTCCTGTGAGAAACAACTGAGACACACAGATGAGTGAAAGAAACACACTCACATTATCTCTCTTTAACTCACACAGCTGTAAACTCTTTCTCTAATCTTAATTTCAGTGTGTATATAGAAACACACACACTGACTTTAGTCTTAATGAGACACACCACAGACTTCTATTGTGTTTCTATTGCGGTTCAACAGGAGTTTTGTCTTTCTGAGTCTCTGAGCGCCACCTGGAGGAAGATTGAATTTCTCGCTCACAGGAAACAGTTTGTTAAATGTTAAAGTCTGTGGAGCTCATCTTATGCTTCTTGTTGAAGGTTGACGTCTCTCCTTATCACTCATTCTGAACTGTCTGTCTTACAATCACAGTCAAACTGATTGTTCAATAGAGTTGAACATGTGGATCAAACTCATGTCAGATTTAGTCTTTGTAGAAACTCAATGATCAGAAGAGTTTGAGAATCTCATAGTTGTAGAGCTTGAAAACATTCAATGATCAGCTCGTGTCTGGAGCTCAACATTATTATGGGCTGATGTTTAATAACAAATTATATATTTTGTCCTGATGATTCCAAATCCTCACAGCCATTTAATAGAAAGTTATGATTACCATTGTCGTTTTTAAATGAATGAGCAATAACATTTATTTTGTCATAAATATTTATCACAAACATGAAATCACATATTTGTAATGTCAAATGTTTATTATAAATATGTAAAAATGTGTCAAATATGAATTATAACCATTTTCAAATCTGGCATGTATCAATGTGTCTGTTTTAAATCTAATGGCAGGTGAAGTTGTGGCACATGTTTTGTCTCAGGAATCAGAGACGGGATGGTTTGATATTTAAATGGTTAAATGAGTGAATCCAGTTCAGTTCATCTCAACACCAGAGTCTGTCACACACAGTGGCGAGGCCAGAAATCTTCAAGTGGGTGAACCTTGGTGAAATAGGGTGGACCTCTATATACAGCCTGCACATTTACACACATATATATACTAAACTAAACAAAATAATGTTACTATATGTTCAGACAAAATGATAATCGCTGCAGTCTATTTAAAAATATAAAATTTGAATTAATTATTAAAAAGATGTTTGAATGAATGATTCAATCATAAAGACTTTTATTGTTTCATTACTGGACGAATTAGAGTTTTTGAATTAAGCTCTTGAATAAATTATTAAATAAAAATATATATTTTAATAGTCAATTGTCCTCACCTACTGGGGTAATAATATAATTGATACAATCTTTATAGGCCTACTCAATTTTGATTGCTACTGTTGACATCAGTTTATATCTGAAATATAATTTAGAGCAATATACTTGGATAAAAGTTTATATCCAATAATTTGAATGTGTCTTAGCCAGAAATAATGTTAAAAAAGACTGTTTTTTTATTTGTATTTTGAATAATCCTAAACAAGCACATTTATAGTAAATATAAAAATAATAATAAAGAAAACTAGAATACTGCTAGAATGTTTAACTGTAATATTTAATTAGACATGATAAACTAAATAGTCCACTACGAAAGAAAGAAAGAGAACGAAAGAAAAGAAATGCCATATGGGATTCGAATCGGTCGATCTGTTCATTACGAAGCTTCGAACGAAGTGATTCACTAGAATGAATCAGACTTTCCAAAGCTACATATAAAAGAGATGGGACCGTTTAGATTAACCGATTCGCTAGAATGAATCTGATTTTCCAAAGCTACACAAGAGGACCGTTTAAGACGAACCGATTCAATAGAATAAATTGGATTTACCAGCGAGATGGAGCCGACAGTTTGATTGTTTACCTCTGCTCACTCGTCAGTAAACAAATGTGACAAAAACAGAGAATTGCCGCGCTGCACAGCTAATCGTTGGGGAAAAGTAGCTTTTTACTGGAAAAGCTTGTGTTGAAAGCAGAGCTCTTTAAAGGTGTGTTTTGGAGAGTTAACGTCATAATGGTGTGCGGGAAGGACACAATACTGAACCTTAAAGCTCGATTTAATTTAATTGTCATCACTTTTTGTAGAATTTGTTTACACAGAGGTGACTATGTTACCGTGAGAATACATTGTTACTGTAGAATAAATAGGCTAATCACAGTAAAAATGAAACAAACAGGTGTTGTGCCCAATTCCGACCCCCTTGCTGCAGATTACCCCCTCTTCGCGTGCACGCGGACAGTACCGTTGTGTTTCCTGTAGATGGCAGATAAAACACGGAAATTTAGGTAAATGTTTCACTGATCCAAACTCCAAACGTTCAATTTGATGAACACTTATGCAGGTTCCTGTAGATGGCAGTGTAAACTCAGAAATGTGATTCATTGCTTTTCAACCGTAATCGTAAACGAGACTGGAGAATGTACGTTGCATATGTTTTGTTGACGCTTCGATAGAGTTTCTCCCATTTTTCTTTCTTTGTCTCCTTAGACAAACCCACTATGTACTGGTTGAATTTTACATTAACGTGTTATACTTTACAAAAGAAATTGAATTTATCAATACGAACCTTTTTGTGAAATGATGAAAAAATTACACATTAGCCTACTGTATTCAGTATGAGCCTTAATGTAATATGTTCCAAAGTAAATTCAAATAATGGGTTCATTTCCACTGAAACATGTATGATATTCCAATAAAATTATGCACTAAAATAATGCATATGTTGCATTAGGGGTTTTATTTGGAAAGGGACATTTTCACCCACATGCCTGGATTTTAAGAGGTCCTAAAATGGGTCTGATATACCTATAATAGCAGTTCTGTATGTAAAATTATGCATTACATTCTATCTGCATGGACAGATTGAGTATTTAGGGGGGTATTATTTTGGCAGGCCCATTTTGACCCACCTGCCAGGATTTTACCCCCCTTATTTCTTCTGTATGAATACCCAAAGAGTCACTAAAATGGGTCTGATACACCTATAAAAGCAGTAGGCTACTGTATGTAAAGTAAAAACATTTAATTCTTTCAACATGGACAGATTGAGTATTTAGGGGGGTATTATTTTGGCAGACCCATTTTGACCCACCTGCTAGGATTTTACCCCCCTTATTTCTTCTGTCTGAATACCCAAAGAGTCACTAAAATGGGTCTGATACACCTACAGTAGCAGTACTGTTCAATGCAACATTTTATTCTATTAAAGTTTAGTTTGATTTATACAGACAGCTGTTATTCAGGAGGGTAATACCTGAGCTTATGCAAGTACAGTATGAACTTCTATTTAACAAAAATAAAAAAAAAAAAACTTCAAAATATCAACAAATACAACATCTATGTACAGTATCATCCATGGAATAATGTAAAATACCAAAAAAACAAACAAAAAAAAAACAATAAAAAGAATAATGGTACACAATCATCTTTGTCCTTTATGTCTGGTTAACTTTGACAGGCATGACACAGAAAATCCACTTTTGATGTTCTCCGGACACATGATTGGTGGTACCAACGATTGCAGCAGTCACAGGCAATCTGAAATTTAGCAAAAACGTATCTTTCTGTTCTACCAGACACTGATGGTATTGTGATAGATGTAAGTGAAAAATATATAAAATACATTAAGTAGTAAACAGTAACTACTTACCCAGTAAGTATCACCACTTTCCTCCCCACAGGTATTGCACAGCTGGCTCAGGTCATCTAAAACAACCAATTCACAGAAGATGACACAAATACTCCAAAGACAATCAATGTCTTGAACAATGTACTGTTTTTAAGGATTGATTGATGATCGCAAGAAAAAACAAAACAAAAAAAAAAACATTATTGCATTAGACATTGGATCCGGGTCTGTAATTATTTAACGTAACATGAACTAAATGTGGTTCAATTTTCCTTATATAACCAGTCTGTCTGTGATCATGGGCATGATTGCATGTATAAAACAAGTACTACAGCAAAAATATTATATATATAGCAGTCAAAACCTTTTTTCAAGCTTTGGAAAGATATTGTTTGAATTCCATTTCTATCACAACTTCACTTTAATCTCTCTATCATTTATTATTTTCAAATATTTTAAAAATAGCATTAATGTGTAACATGGCTTTATTTTGAGAGACTATTCAGAGAGGCAATATTAAGTGAATTCCAAAATCTAAACCATAACAATAAAATCTGAACTGTAACAAGACAGGTTTTTTTTTTTTTTTTTTAAACAAAAATGATAAAGAACACAGAGTTTGGATAAATACTCAATACTAAATATACTAAAAATAAAATAAAAATAAAAATACTAAATACTCAGTCTGTCCATGCAGATAGAATGTAATGCATAACTTTACATACAGTACTGCTTTTATAGGTGTATCAGACCCATTTTAGTGACTCTTTGGGTATTCAGACAGAAGAAATAAGGGGGGTAAAATCCTGGCAGGTGGGTCAAAATGGGCCTGCCAAAATAATACCCCCCTAAATACTCAATCTGTCCATGCAGATAGAATGTAATGCATAATTTTACATACAGAACTGCTATTATAGGTATATCAGACCCATTTTAGGACCTCTTAAAATCCAGGCATGTGGGTGAAAATGTCCCTTTCCAAATAAAACCCCTAATGCAACATATGCATTATTTTAGTGCATAATTTTATTGGAATATCATACATGTTTCAGTGGAAATGAACCCATTATTTGAATTTACTCTGGAACATATTACATTAAGGCTCATACTGAATACAGTAGGCTAATGTGTAATTTTTTCATCATTACACAAAAAAGGTTCATATTGATAAATTAAATTTCTTTTGTAAAGCACAACACGTTAATGCAAAATTCAACCAGTAGCCCACATAGTGGGTTTGTCTAAGGAGACAAAGAAAGAAAAATGGGAGAAACTCTATCGAAGCGTCAACAAAACATATGCAACGTACATTCTCCAGTCTCGTTTACGATTACGGTTGAAAAGCAATGAATCACATTTCCTGCCATCTGCAGGAAACTGCATTAGTGTTCATCAAATTGAACGTTTGGAGTTTGGATCAGTGAAACATTTACCTAAATTTCCGTGTTTTAACTGCCATCTACAGGAAACACAACGGTACTGTCCACGTGCACGCCAAGAGGGTAATCTGCAGCAGGGGGTCGGAATTGGGCACAACACCTGTTCACATAGGCTATTATAAGCGCGACTCATGGACGGTGACAGACACTGCATAGAAACAGCTGCTGTCGCGACTCTGGAAAGCTGAGTTTACCGGCGTGAAATAAAAACATGTTATATGTGTAGCGCTTTTAACCCTTTCCTTTTTTTATAGGTAACAGAGCGCCCTGAGTTCGTATTAATAAAATTGGTATTTTCTAACTGAGCGGGGAGTTAAGTGTGATTATTCACTCACTTTAACTTGTTTTTGTGTAACTGTGTTTGTTACGTCTTTTCTTGGGTCCCTAAGCTTAATCTGCATTCACATAAATAGTGAAATGGGATTTTAATGTTTCTCGTTACTGAAATAATGAATTTACCAATAAGTAAGTCTAAATATATATATATATATATATATATTATATATACACACAGAAAAAACTCAAGTATGATGAAATGAACAATTTACTTAAATGGAAAATAATCAAACTTCAGGGTTTTTCAAAATGTAAAATAAAATAACAATTATGTAAATGGGTAATAGGAATTTCACAAATTCACAGAGGAATCCCAAAAAATATCAATTACCACATTTTCACATATTCACTTTGTTGTAAATAGTTCTCATTTCACTCCGTTCAGATATAAACCTTAGAATTTGAGCACCCAAACTCTTGCTCAACCCTCAAAAGACTCTACCCAAACAATAAGCTGGCAAGATGAGCTAACTCTAAAATTAACTCAATATGAAAGTCTGTTTTTCTCTGTTGCAGGCCTGTTTGATGTTGGGGTACGTTGCGGTCAAAAATAAATAAAAGACCACTTCACTCCGCACGGAGCAAACACAGGGACAAAAATATATATATATATATATACCTTTAAATCCAATGAGAAAAGCGTGTTTCACTTCCCAGCGCTAGATGTCCATCAAACTCACGATCGCTGTGATCTCCTCAGGGCCAAAGGAACTTGAGCACTCCTGTTAACTCAGAAGTCTATCTGGAATCATCCTCCTATGAAACTGCCACAAATCCTCGCGCTGACGACTCTCGCCAACCGAACATACAATCCATCCGAGCAAGATAGACACTGTTCAGTCTCCGTCTCTGTAGTAGTTTCCGTTCTCGGTTTGACAACACACTAACTACAGAAACTATTCTAACACATTACAGCATTATTTATGCTATATTTTTATGAAACATTCTGATACCAGATCATCGCACGCTCTCCTCTCTCGTGCTCTCCTCCTCCTTCTTCGTTCACCTTTTCCTTCTTTTCTTCCCGCCCTCTTCACCTTAATCTAGAGAACTGATTGGCCACCCAACATGGACAAGAACACGACTGGTTGAACAATGAAAATGTCAAAACACAAAAATAATAAAAAATAATACCCCATCGATGTAACAAATATACATTCACAACCATTTACATTATAACGTGCACATAAAAGAAAAATATAAAATAAAACATTTTTAAAGTATTACACTGGGTTACACCTCCCTTTCTAATTGTCTGCATGTCCTCATCAGACCTTTAATTCAAAACTTTAGGGTGTATACTTTATTGTTCCTTTTGTTATTTTAACTCTGACCTAATTTAATAATGACCCTCTATGGACTATTTCAATTAGTTGGTCACTACTTCTTCCTGGTTCATCATAAGTCAGTCTTATAACTGGCTTCACAGGTCTTTTACTACGGGATCTCTGACTAATAGGCGTAACCGCTTTGGGCTTTGGCTTCTGCCTTTCAGAGATAACCGCAGTGACTGGTTCAATTTCTGGTTCTGACTCAGATTCAGCAACTATGTCATTGTCAGTGCACTCATCCTCAGCCTGATCACTTGCCTCCTGATCAGTATCACGAGCCTCTTGCTCGTCTCCAGCGTCATCAGAAGATCTGTCCCTGGTCACCCTATTTTCCAACAACTTGTGCATGTATGTCTGATAAGGCACATTAAATCTTTCCCCCTCCGACTCTGAGGAGTCTGTCAACTCAGGTAAGTGGTCTTGGGGTTCTTTTAACCCCTTTTGTGTGTTTTGTCTGAGTTTGAATGTTTTCTTGTCTTTTCAGGTGATGCATAACCGGGACTCTCCAGCATTCTCACAGACTGTCCAATGGGTAAGAGGTGATCCACGATGGATGGTTTTGACTCCTCTTCTACCATGTTCAGGTTTCACCTTATATACACTGGTAAGTTGGGCATTTTGTCAACCACAACATATGGTACTGAACTCCATCGACTTTGAAGTTTGTGTTTTCCTCTCAGTCCCAGATTCTTCAACAGCACTCGGTCGCTAGTATCCAAGACTTGGAATCTCACTCTGCTGTCATATGCTTGCTTGTTTCGTTGGTGCACTTTGGTTGAAGCTTCTGAAGCTAGTTGATAAGCTTCTTTTAGATCTCTTTTCAGCCTGGCAACATACTGAGAATGTTGTCTTTTCTCTGTTCTATCAGTAGGTGTCTGAAAACAAAGATTGACAGGGAGTCTCGCTTCCCTACCAAACATTAAGTAGTAGGGTGAGTACCCTGTAGCATCACATTTTGTGCTGTTATATGCATGGACCAGATACCCCACATGCTGACTCCACTGACGTTTTTCTCACATCCTAAGGTTCCCAACATTGAGAGCAAGGTGCGATTAAACCTCTCGGGCTGAGCGTCACCTTGAGGATGATATGGAGTGAGTACGTGATTTGCGGATCCCCAGGAGTAGCAAGAGCTCTTTGGTTAGATTTACATTTACATTTACATTTACATTTATTCATTTGGCAGACGCTCTTATCCAAAGCGACTTACAAGTGAGGAATACAGTAAGCGAGTCATCATGACGAGGCAAATAGGGACAAGAAGTGCTCACAATACAAGTTTTAGGCAGTGCTCAGAGTATCATAAGCTACAATAGAGAGAGATTAAAGGAAGTGAAGGAAGCAAAGAAAGGTAGGATAGAAAGGTATAGAATTTTTTTTTTTTTTTTTTAAGATGAGGATAAGTGCTCACGAAAGAGATGAGTTTTCAGCTGTCTTTTGAATATTGCCAGGGATTCTGCATTGCGGATGAAGGCAGGAAGATCATTCCACCAGCGAGGGACAGTGAGCGAGAATGTCCTGGAGAGTGATTTCGTGCCTCTTTGTGATGGTACCACGAGCCTTCGCTCCTTTAGTGAGCGTGAGCTTCTGGTCGGAGTGTAGACTCATAAGAGTGAGTGGAAGTAGGAGGGTGCTGAGCCTGTGGTAGATCTGTAAGCAAGCGTCAACGCCTTGAATTTGATGCGAGCAGCAAGTGGTAGCCAGTGCAGAGAGATGAAGAGAGGCGTGGCGTGGGCTCTTTTGGGCTCGTTAAAGACGAGGCGTGCTGCAGCGTTCTGAATCATTTGAAGAGGCTTGATTGTGCATGATGGCAGTCCAGCCAGAAGAGCATTGCAGTAATCAAGCCTAGAAATGACCAGGGCCTGGACAAGGAGTTGCGTTGCATGTTCTGTTAGAAAGGGCCTGATTTTCCTGATGTTGTATAGTGCAAATCTGCATGACCGAGCTGTCTTTGCAATGTGGTCTTTGAAGGTCAGTTGGTCATCAAGGATTACTCCACGATTTCTGGCCGAATTTGATGGGGTAATTGAGGATGTACCTAGCTGGATGCTGAAATCATAATTTAGAGTCGAATTGGCAGGGAAGGCGAAGCTCAGTCTTAGCCAGGTTGAACTGCAGATGATGTTCTTTCATCCATGTCGAGATGTCCGCAAGACAGCTTGAGATTCGTGTTGGTACTGTGGGATCATCTGGTTGGAATGAAAGGAAGAGTTGTTTGTCATCAGCATAGCAATGGTAGGAGAAACCATGTGCCTGTATGATGGGACCAAGTGATGTAGTGTAAATGGAGAAGAGGAGGGTCCAAGAACTGAACCCTGAGGAACCCCGTGGTCAGTTGATGAGCTTGGATACCTCCCTCTCCAGGCAACCCTGAAAGACCTTCCTGTGAGATAGGATTCAAACCAATGAAGTGGAGTACCTGTGATGCCCAGTGATGAGAGGGTGGACAGGAGGATCTGATGATTCACCGTGTCAAAGGCAGCAGATAGATCGAGCAGAATGAGAACTGATGATTTGGAATCAGCCTTTGCAATCCGCAAGGATTCAGTGACCGCCAGTAGTGCAGTCTCGGTTGAGTGGCCGCTCTTGAAACCAGATTGATTGGCATCCAATTGATTGCTCTGTGAGAGGAAAGATGACACCTGGTTGAAAACAACTCGTTCAAGTGTTTTTGCTATGAATGGTAGGAGAGAAACAGGTCTGTAGCTGTCTACAAGTGACGTGTTTAATGTGGGTTTTTTAAGCAGTGGGGTTACCCGAGCCTGCTTGAATGTGTTAGGGGAAAGTGCCAGTGTGGAGAGATGTGTTGATAATGTGTGTAAGTGCTGGTGCAATTGTAGGAGCGATGGCTTGTAGAAGGTGTGAGGGGATGGGATCAAGAGGGCAGGTGGTGGGATGGCTGGAGAGAAGGAGTTTGGATACTTCTGTCTCTGTGAGGGGAGAGAATGAAGAGAGGTGTGTGGCTGTGTAGGCGGATGGTCTGAGTTCCTGTGTGTGTGGAGCGGAGAACTGACTGCTGATTGTAGTGGTTTTGTTAGTGAAAAAATTAGCAAAATTATCAGCAGTTAGGGAGGAGGTGGAGTGGTGGTGGAGGGGACAGAGGAGAGAGTTGAATGTTTTGAAAAGTGAGCGTGTGTTTGAAGCGCTGTTGATTTTGTTGTGGAAATAGGAAGATTTAGCAGCATGAATTTCAGCCGAAAAGGATGAGAGCAGGGATTGATAGCTACCTAGGTCAGATTGGTCTTTTGATTTGTGCCATTTCCTCTCTGCAACCCTGAGTTTGGTCCGGTGTTCACGAAGAACATCAGATAACCAGGGATTAGAGGGAGTGGCACGTGCAGGCCTGGATGACAGAGGACAAATGCTATCTAGAGATGAAGTTAAGGTGGAACATAGAGTGTCAGTTGCTGTATTCACATCCAGAGATGAGAATTGTGTGGGTGAGGGAAGGGAGGATGATACAGCAGAGATTAGATGACTCTCAAAGTCTCGCCCTTGGTCGGAATGGATTCTCCCGGGCAAGCCATAGTGCACAAAATACTTGTCTACTAAGATCTTGGCTACAGAGCGAGCAGTCTGATTCCTTGAGGGAAACGCCTGGGAGTACCGTGTAAAGTGATCTGTGACCACTAAGATGTTACTTATTCCTTTTGAGTCAGGCTCAAGCGAGAGAAAATCTATGCAGACCAGATCCATCGGTCCATGACTGGTAATTTGGTGTAAAGGAGCTACTCTATGGCATGGTGTTTTGCGAGTAATGCACTCCCCACAATTCTTGATGTATTGTTCTACCTCGCAAGCCATTTTGGGCCAGTAGAATCTACTTCTGATGAGATCTGTGGTTCTTTCTACGCCCAGATGACCCATGTCATCATGTAACATCTTACACACATCCTCCAAATTTCGTCTCCAGAGGGGTTTTACTTTCTCGGTAAAGCAAATCATCTTTCATTACAAGCCTATTCTTCTCACGTTTCATGAGCCACAACTCAGAATTCAACTTCACATTGGTAGGCCATGTCCCTTGCTTCAACGCTTCTATTACTTTCCTCAGAATGACATCATTCTTTTGGGCTTTTTCCAAATCAGCCATGGATTTCTGCTCCAAGAAATCGCAGTTCAGCTGACAAGGGAAAGCGTACACATCAGGGATGCACTCAGGTGAGGCGCCTAGTTGTTCCACATACCTAGGTGATTTTTTAATCTTTAGGTCAACATGAACTCTCTGGCATATGGACCTTACTTCGGTCTCAGAGATGCTTTGCCAACCCTCTGTGTTTTCTTCTTCCGCCAGGTTTCTGGACAGCAAATCTGCATCAGTATTTTTCTTGCCCGGTCGGTACAGCACATCAAAGTTGTAGGTGGATAAAGCAGCCAGCCAACGATGTCCAGTGGCACTGAGTTTAGCCGTTGTAAGAACGTGCGTAAGTGGGTTATTATCAGTGCGTCACGGTAAATTTGGCTCCATATAAGTAATCGTGGAATTTATCCACGACCGCCCATTTCAAGGCAAGAAATTCCAACTGGTGGATAGGATATTTCTGCTCTGGAATTGCTCAGTTTTCTACTGGCAAATGCCACAGGCTGCAGACCGGAGGAATGCTCCTGATATAATACAGCACCTAGCCCTTTAAGACTGGCATCTACATGCAAGATGTAGGGTTTTGGGGTCTGCAAAAGCTAGGACTGGGGCATTAGTGAGACATTGAATAATCTGCTGAAAAGCATCCATGCACGACTGGTTCCATCGGTCTCCAAAAGGCTCAGACTCTTTCAAGTAGGTTTTAGATTTATTTTTGTCCAACCTTCTATCTCGCTGGGTAGGTGCATAACCCTTGGTGAGCTCAGTAAGAGGTCGGACAATGGCAGCATAATTGGCTATGAACCTACGGTAATACCCGCAGAAGCCAAGAAAAGATCTTAAAGACTTAAGGTCCGTGAGGCTGTGGCCATGTGCTGACCGCCTTTACTTTGTCAGGGTCTGTTGCAATGCCGTCAGCTGATACTATGTGTCCCACATACTTCACCTTAGTCTGGCAGAATTGGCACTTGTCCAATGACACTTTCAGCCCCACTTCTTCAAGTCTGTCCAGGACCTTCAGAAGTCTTTCCTCGTGTTCTTCCAACGACTTCCCAAAGATGATCAGGTCGTCTAGGTAGACAAGAACCTGAAGCAAGTTCATATCACCAACAGCTTTTTCCATTAAGCGCTGGAAAGTCGCAGGTGCCCCAGTAATGCCCTGTGGCATGCGCTCGAACTGATAGAATCCTAAGGGGCATATAAAGGCAGTTTTTCCTTATCCTCTTCAGACATAGCTATCTGGTAATAGCCACTTCTGAGATCAAGGACGGAAAACCATCTACTCCTGACAAACAGTCTAATGCATCGTCAATACGGGGTGTTGTATACTGGTCAGGCACTGTTCGAGCATTAAGTGTGCGATAGTCTATGCACATTCTTACACTTCCATTTTTTCCGGGCTACTACAATAGGGGAGGCGTAGGGGCTTCGTGATTCCTTGATGATACCAGCTTTCATAAGCTCCTGAATGTGTTTTGAACATCATCAATATCAGCAGGAACCAAACGCCTGGAGCGCTCACGAAAGGGCCTAGGATCCGATAGCCGAATAGTGTGTTCCACTCCTTTCGCCAAACCAACGTCCCACTCATGCAGTGAGAACACAGACTCTCTTTCAGACATTGCCTGCCTAAGTCTCTGCTTCCATGTTTCAGGAATTGGAGAGTCTCCAAAGTTAATGAGGTTTGTATCCAACTCTCCTGTCTTTGGGGCTGGGGTTACTGGATTTGTTGGATGCAGGTGACCTACCACTGTTCCTACTGGAATCACTGTGTCCTTAAGCGACTCATTATGCATCAGTACTGGGAAATGGTTGACATCCATTTCAGAATGGGGCACTACCATGGGCTGCAGTAACACTCCAATGGGAAGTGTGGAGTCTGGAGGAGCCTCTACTAACAGAACCTCTTCCCCAACTGGTTCAATTATCTCTACTTTACAGATTGCCACGCAATCCCCTCTTGGGGATAAGGACAAGGATCCAGGACCAAGCCACCTTACACTGCCCACTCCTTCATCTTCACTGGGGACCTTAGCCATGTCCCATGTCAATTCTTCAGAAACTGGACCTAGATTTATGCCCAGAGTCTGCGCAATGTCCACTCCAGCACTTTCTCTACACAGCCGAGCCAAACGTTTGAAGAGGTTAGCATTGGTGCCCAAAATAACTGGTGTTTGATCTGGACTACAGGGTCCCGGACAGATTAAAGCTAAGACTGAAAGGGCTTCCTGAGCTCCTGTAATTTTGGCTGGGAACTCAACGTCTACCATCACATACCCCAAATAAGGATAGCTGGACTCACTTAAGCCCCAAATGGCCAACCCTTCAACGGGATGAATGGAAAGCGTCAGGCATCACATTCATGTCCGTTCACCTTCAGCTGGACAACAGACGTTGGACCAACCAACCCTTCTGGAAGGTGCTTTTGTTTTTGTATGTCTACTGCACTCCTCTTTACTGAACAGTCAGTTGTGCTGTTTTTTCAGCTGAAATCAAGTCTCTACTTCTAGCTTTTTTCGGTGACTGGATTAACCTGCGGATGACTTTGGATTGGTTTTCTGGATTTCGCATTTTGCCGCAAAGTGTCCGCTTTCTCCACAGTGATAGCAGTAATGTTCATCTGCTTCACTAGATGTAGTCGGCTTATATGTAGCAGGAAGATTTCTAGAAGTTTCCACAGGTAAGGAGGAAACAGGGGCAATGGGCTTTTGCTTTGAACTTTCTGCTGCAACCTTTTGACCTGTTTTTTCAGTGCAGTCACTGGACAATTTTCAAATGTGGTTTTCATGACAGGACCTGCGGATACCTCTTCTTTCACAGCTCCATGAGGGGTAGCAGTCATGGAAGCAAACATGGCTTTCAGTTCCTTCAACTCAGTTTTTAGGGTCTGAATTTCTATATGCTTACTGTCCACCTCTGCTTTAGCCTGTATCTTATGCACAGTGGAGTTGAGTTTAGCCCTAGAGGCCTCATATTCTTCCTCACTGCGAATCTCACTCAACAGCTCTAAAAAGGATGGAGGGATTTCCTTCCTTTCCCTCAACTTAAGATTAACAAGCATTAGATCAGAAGAAACTGCTCCTCAAGTAACTGTTCCACTCTGGCGCGGTTTGCAGAGTCAATCGACAGACCACCTCGCTGTATGACTTTGGTCAATGATTGTTCCAGTCTTTTAAGAAAATCAGACAGTTTTTCACTGGGTTGTTGCTGCATTAACCGAAAAGCAATATACAGCTCTTCCCCAGATTCAGCAGAACCAAAGGCACTTTCAATGGCCTCCAAGCAGTGTTCAGGCTTGAGCTCCGCAGTGGTTAAACAAGCAGCTTTTACTATTGCCAAGGCTGGACCTCGTAGACTCTCCATAATCCGACGTCTTTTCTCTTTGTCTGAGCAGTCGCTTTCTTCTACCATAAGACGAGGCTTGCTCAAGCCAATGTTCTAAAGGCTCTTCTCCAGCAGGAGTTGGCACAGTACCAGAGAAAACACGGAGGCGACGGTAACTGCTGCTATCACTCACTGGTTTTCTATTTTAGATAGCAGATCCCCACTGCACGAATAATAGACTCAGCAGAGCCATCATTACCACCCAACAATTCCTGAACATTGCTATCATTACCAACGGTAGATGAATTGGTCTGCTTTGCACTAGAGGGAGCACCTGGTGAAACTGGACTTCGAGTCACCATGACAATCGGCCAGGCTACCATACCACCTGTGGGAAGTATGTCAGGAGGACTTTAGAAGGGTCTACAACTTCTTTGCATTCACATAAAACAGTCAAACTATCCAGTCTGCTGTTATACATTCTTCCTCTCACACGTACCCGCCCCAAACATTTAACAGATTGAAGGGTTTCTTCAATTTGAGTAATATCGATTTCTTCAGGGACAATTACCATTAGCGCATGTGCTTCGTTGAGCATTTCTCCTCGACACCATCCTCTAAGCTCATCCACCAGCCCAGGATACACAGAATGAGCAGTCATGGTCATACGGTACTCAGCATATGCTCACTGAGACTTGTTGTGGTTCTTCTTTACAGCACTCAACTGTGTCGGGACACCCAAAGATCCCAGCGGTGCCTCCAATTTATGTAGCGCTTTTAACCCTTTCCTTTTTTTATAGGTAAGAGAGCGCCCTGAGTTAGTATTAATAAAATTGGTATTTTCAACTGAGCGGGAGTTAAGTGTGATTATTCACTCACTTTAACTTGTTTTGTGTTTGCTTTAACTGTGTTTGTTACGTCTTTCCTTGGGTCCCCTAAGCTTAATCTGCATTCACATAAATAGTGAAATGGGATTTTAATGTTTCTCGTTACTGAAATAATGAATTTACCAATAAGTAAGTCTAAATATATATATATATATATATATATATATATATATATGTGACCTTCTGGTTTCTCTCTGGCCCGGTTTGTCTCACCCTTCAATAACACGCAACTCAGAATGCGGATGACCTCAGTATTTATTGTCCTGCACAGAGCAGTGGAAGAGAGAGAGTAGTGAGTGACATTGTTTCAGCTCCATCCACAGCAGTTCTCTCTAGCTCTGCTGCTATCAATATAACAAACAATTTTGCTTCTTAAATTTAATCCTTTGTGATCGTATAGTGATTTTTCATTATCAATTATGAATATGCATATATTTAATATATTATAATATTTTTGTCTAAGAACAATCATCCACTTTATATTAAACATAGAATAAAATGAATAGAAATAACATTTTTCGTAAAACAACATGCTCTACAAAACAGTAAATTCTTAAATACCATTTCACAAAAACAATTACCTGCACAGAGCAGTGGAAGAGAGAGAGTAGTGAGTAACATTGTTTCAGCTCCATCTATTTGAAACACATTTCACTTGTTAGGGAGCACATGGAAAATGGTGCACATGGAAAGATCGAGTTCATTAAAACGGAAATAAAACTATCAAATACACAAAAATATTAACAGAAAACACACTCTAGAAATCAATTAGTGTTCAATGTGTGCAATCCCCTTCGTACATCGTCTAACATTCAACATGAAACTTTTATTTTTAACTTTTAATACGGAGCTGCAGCAGAAACGACTCACCCACAGCAGTTCTCTCTAGCTCTGCTGCAGATCGTTCGAACTCAGTTGGCTATAGCGCCACCAGCACAGCCAATAGGAAGCGAACACATTACAGCAGGATTTATTTAAAGAACCCTTGAACTATGATATTTATCCGTTACATATATATATATATATATATATATATATATATATACACACAGAAAAAACTCAAGTATGATGAAATGAACAGTTTACTTAAATGGAAAATAATCAAACTTCAGGGTTTTTCAAAATGTTAAATCAAATAACAATTATGTAAATGGGTAATAGGAATTTCACAAATTCACAGAGGAATCCCAAAAATATCAATTACCACATTTTCACATATTCACTTTGTTGTAAATAGTCCTCATTTCACTCCGTTCAGATATAAACCTTAGAATTTGAGCACCCAAACTCTTGCTCAACCCTCAAAAGACTCTACCCAAACAATAAGCTGGCAAGATGAGCTAACTCTAAAATTAACTCAATATGAAAGTCTGTTTTTTCTCTGTTGCAGGCCTGTTTGATGCTGGGGTACGTTGCGGTCAAAAATAAATAAAAGACCACTTCACTCCTCGGTTTGACAACACACTAACTACAGAAACTATTCTAACACATTACAGCATTATTTATGCTATATTTTTATGAAACATTCTGATACCAGATCATCGCACGCTCTCCTCTCTCGTGCTCTCCTCCTCCTTCTTCGTTCACCTTTTCCTTCTTTTCTTCCCGCCCTCTTCACCTTAATCTAGAGAACTGATTGGCCACCCAACATGGACAAGAACACGACTGGTTGAACAATGAAAATGTCAAAACACAAAAATAATAAAAATAATACCCCATCGATGTAACAAATATACATTCACAACCATTTACATTATAACGTGCACATAAAAGAAAAATATAAAATAAAACATTTTTAAAGTATTACACTGGGTTACATATGTATTTTTAATAATACATTTTTCAAATTATATATAGGCCTTCAGAACAGATATGCTTATTTCCAGACCAAAGTAGTGTCTGGAAATAAAACGAAATATACTAGCACCTTTGATTGGGTGGGCCAGCCATCTTCCCTGCTGAAAAAACCAGCATATGCTGGTTAAGGTAGGTTTTGGAGCTGGTATGCTGGTTTGAGCTGATTCATGCTGGTCCTATGCTGGTCCATGCTGGTTATGGACCAGCATGGACCAGCATAAGACCAGCATAGGACCAGCATAAACCAGCTCAAACCAGCATATCAGCTCCAAAACCTACCTTAACCAGCATATGCTGTTTTTTCAGCAGGGTTGGCCCTTCTGTAGCCTCCCACATGCTTATTGAAATGGACTGAACACATGAACAAATGCAACACAATTCAATTTCACACTATTTAATAGTGGTTCATTACGTGTCATAGTTGTAGTATTGCTAATGTTGCAGTTCAGTATCTGTGTTAATCTATGTAGAAAGCATAAATATATAAATACAGAGATACTGCAATACTTGATGTTTCAAAGAGGTTTATTTTATAAAAGCCTAATCTACTGTACATAAGGTATGTTTTGTGATTTCTGTTGTTCATGATATGTGATAAAACTCTGTTCTATATCATTAGTGTTTTCTTCTTACAAACCTTAATATCAGTTGTGTTACATCTGTGCATTTCTGAATGTATAGACCTACTTTAGTTTCACAAGTTCGCCTGCCCATTCAGTCTGAATGGATAATGGTAAAACAAACTTGGCTTGCTGTCCTCGAAGGAGGCTCGAACCCGAGGCTCGGCTCAAGCTCAGAGTTAACCCCCATAACAGTACTGCATAGAGGGAGAATAAGAGAAATAGAGGAGGAGATGGGGAGGAGGAGGGATGCTGGAAGAATTGTCGCTGGGATGACGCAGTGACTGCTGCTTATATACGCTCGTAATGATGATTGACAGGACTGAATGTTTAGGCTCCTCGAACCCATTGCACTAAATTCATTCGGTTAAAAATATTTTTAAATATAAAAATAATGACAAAGTCATATATTTGGTATGTTGAGGATGAAACTTGGATAAACACAAAAAGCACAAACCATGTCAGTTTATGTCATCTGTATGATGCTGCTAGAATGCGATTTGATGTGATTAATTCTCATCTTCATTCTGCAGAGAAGCTGTTTGGATGATCATGGATGGACTGGACTCATTTTAAGAGTATAATATTTGTAATATATTTGAAAATACACTATATAATATAATGTTATATAGTGCAGTACAAAAAGTCTGTCAGTGAGTTTTTCAGACATCCTTTCTATAGTTACATCGTTCTGCCAGTAGGTGGCGACATTCGTTCAATCATATTGATTCATTCAAAAACAATACATTTTTGTTAAAAGAGCAAAAATAGCCAAAGTGACAGTGAATATTTGTTTCTATGTCAGTTATTCAACATTAACTTTTTTTATGATTTGTTGTATATTTGTTGTATATTTAACACAATCGTGTTGTTTGTCCACCATCAACCGGCAGCAGAGAAAGTGAGGAGATTCACACATTTATTTAGCTTCTAAAAATACTTTGACAAATATAAACTTACTGATAATAATTGATTTTTTCAGACTCGAGAGGAACATGATACAACTTCTGAGGAACATTAGAATTAGCTTATGATTTAATCCTCATCTGTCATTTCATTCATATCACTTTACTGCAGAGCTTGATGACATTTTCTGTAAATGATAGATATCACTGATTCTTGAGAAAAGGACAAAACATGTTTTAGATGTTAGTTTTATTATTTAATAATACATTATATATAAATTGAAATATTTGTAGACAAATGTCTCAGCTAATGAACCATGTAAGGGAACAGGTTTTTCTAAAAATGTAAATTTATTCACTTCATAACTTAATTTGTGTCAACTCTGTCAGACACATTCAAAATATGGAAAAGTTTTGTTAAAAACATCTGTGACTCTTATATGTTCCAACAGAATATTATAAGGGACATATATGCTGCAAAAACCGCATATACAAATTGCATAATATTTATGTATTTTAAATCCTATATGTCATATATGTCCCACATATAACTAAAGTCTTATAGATTTTCATGATGTCAAAACATAGGAAAATAATGCAAATTTATTAGGCCTATGAATGTCCACCATATCTCTTAAGATGTGTATAAAGAGTGCATCAGTATAAGGCTGTACTTTACTCATGCCCTCGCTCTTATCTTGTCCTAAGTGGAGCCCTACCTGTCAGTCAGAGTCATAATGTATAATCATAGACTTTTAATCTTAGATGAAAGACATATAAACTACACACACAAGCACATATTTTAATTATAAAACTAATTAATTAGATTAACGTGTTAACGTAGGATGAAACTTGGTGACTTTATTCGCATTAGCTATGTGAACAAAAATCATGGACATAATTCAGATATGTTAAAAGGGTCAGGAAAAAGTCACACTTGGCTCCTTCATGGTTAAAAATGACCGCCACAGGAAATTAATGGGAAATACGAAAAAATACAAAAACTCTGAGAATCTTTTGGTGGTACAAACTACAAATCAACCTATGTGCAGAAAAAAGTGCACAGCAATGAAGGGGTGACACTCTAAAACAGTGGTCGGGAATGGCTCATGAGCCACACCTGGCTCTTTGACAAAAATCATGTGGCTCTCCAGGTCTCTCACCCTTTCCCAACAAATGATCGAAAAACAAATTCGACATCACTAGAGATCAGTAATTATAATTAATTTATAATAATTATTATGATCCGTCTAGATTAAATCGCAATAAATAGAATAAATAAAGAAAAATGCCTCCCCACCCAGTCGTCAGACCAAAATAAATAAATCAGATAAACCATTAGATTTATGGTTCAGGAAAAACGATTAACGTTTTATTGGGATGAAAGAAATTAAGTAAATAAACATTTCCAGGATAACATAAACCAGTAAGTGCATAAACTTCAGGAAGACCCAAGGCCCAAAATAACAAACAAAAACAGGTAATAAACAAAAAATATCCAATTATTTTTTATTATTATTTTTTTTCAGGTACAAAACGTCTTTTGTACCTGCATCAGCAAATTATTTGCAGAAGTTTTAAGCAAACAAGTTTAAGTTTGCTTGTTGTTTATTTACTCATTTATTTAATAATTCATTTAATTTTATCATCACGGGAAATGACACGGACATTATGTAAATCAGTCCATCATTTTGCCAGCAGCTAGTGATAAAGAAAATGCCACGTCGCAATATTGAAAATATTTCCATTTTAATCCATGAAGTCGAGCTAGTGGATATCACTCACACAATGTGCGGGTGAAGAAGTCTCACTACAGAACAGTAGCGGCTCCTGGCCATAAATATAGGTAGGGCAGATTCTGGGTCTTAGCGCTAGTTTATGAATACCATTTTGTAAGCTTTATATTCTAATCGCTGAACACATCAGACACACTTTTGGCAGAATTCGTTATTCAGCCTGAGGGTGGCACTCTAATTATTAGACACACAGAATCTTAGAATTGTAGTGTTTATTGCTTCTGAATGTCATTTTAGAATAGTTATGTAGAAATTCGAGTGAGGAAAAAGTCATGTCTATTTTCAGAACAAACAAACAACAGAACTACTATAAAAGCTATTAACGTGAGCATGTTTAAATTGAAGGGTTTATACTCTCATTAATTTGATTCGCTACTCCACATAGGAAGAACAGACATGCCAAACAGTTACTGACCTGATGCAGACACATATCTGAAGCGGACTGATATCGTCTTGGTCTAGAGCAGTGGTTCTCAACCTCTTTTGAAAGTAAAAACCGGTGTTCTCACGCAGCCTACCTCTCTCGTTCGGCACAAATTCAAGTGTTTCCATATTAGCAATGTATTTGGATGCTGAACTATCATTTATTATGTAAACTAGGATTTGTACTTCACTCCCGTTTCAATATCAATGAAAAATATCATCCTCTTCACATGAGCAAAAATGTGCTTGGCAGTTTCAGCGGTGGTCAAGCTGAACGGCACACGTAGTATTTAAAATGAGCAGTGTAACTTTTTATGTGTTTGGATGACTGTATTTTATTTTGATAATGAACAGGCTGCGATGTCAAGTTTGCAATGCTAGAATATGTTGTGCGCGATCACTTCAACTGTTTCCTTATACCAGCAAAAACAACTTAAATACTCCGTAGTTTACAGATATGAGTAAGACATCATTCGATTCTGCTAAGTTTACTTTTATTTGTGTACACTCAACACTAAAAACAGAACATTATGTGGAACGCTGCGCCTCACAAAAATGAATCAAACTAAGCAGCATATATAGGCTACTATTTGTCATTTGAGTTTTTCTTTCGCTTTGTTAATCAATTAAGTCAGATATATTTTGCATATTTATTAATTTTCGACTATTATTTTATGATTTTTTTGTTATTTTTATTTTATTAAAACTTACTTACACAACTTACACAAACTATATCCTGTCAACCCATTTTAAGTCTCGTGACACAGAGTTTGAAAACCTGTGATATAAAGAATACATATAAACTTAAATATTTTATATAAACTATACATATAAACTTCGATGACGATGCTTTCTGAAACTTAAGTGTGCAAGTCGCATGATTCGCATTATATCTTGGAGGGAACTTGTCGTGATGGAGACCAGAGAGAGCTAGTGTTGTTGGACATTGCTTTATTAAAATGCTGTGATGAGACGCAGAAGAACTAATGAAATACGGATGATTAAACACGTATATGCCCATACACTAGCAGCCTCCACATGAACGCGCTCGCGCACAAAATGACTACGAGTTTAAACATCTGAATTGTCGAGGGCTGTGTTTGTGAGACTTTGTTGGGCCTAATGCATAATGCCATGGTGTTTTATGCACAAATGGTCACAACACACCATGAGTATGCCAATAAATTGTTTCCATCACCTTAACGCGCATTTGAACTATAATGAAAAACTCAAGATAATCTGCGTCTGCGTATTGAATTTCTTTGATAATTTTGACATTATTTAGTTTAATTCATTCGTCACCAGAGTGAATGGAAACATGATTTATTGAAAATATAAGTGGTTCTTAAGTCAATACTTTTTTAATGGCCTGTCAACTTTCCATTCCACCGCTACGATTCTAGTCAGCGCTGGATTCTAGCCACCACCGGATTGTTGTCACCGCGAAACCTATGCGCGAAACGCATTGTTGTGCACGTGAATGCTGATTCTTGTCAGCGCTGGATTCTAGTCAGAGCTTGAGCGCTGGTCTATGACTGAAATAAGAAGTCGTTGCAAAAGAAATGATACATAGCTAACATGTCGCATTAAACTGGCAGATTTTAGAATGTTGTAGGCAATTCTTTTGCAAGTAATTACAAGTTTAATCTTGTCTTGCTTGGATCTGTGGTGTAAACTCGTGAACGCCCCCTTTCAAAAATCCTGCTTCCAACGCCCCGTTGTTCTCTGAACGCCCCCGTTGAGAAACACTAGTCTAGAGCGAGGTGTACGTGAGGTGTGAAACAAGCGGGTAGCCCTGTGCTGCAGTTCCATTTTTCACCACAGATTTACATAGGAAAGTTGTGGGGCGCTGTAGAGCTGGGGAGGGCTCCGAGACCGGCTGCCCCTGGATCATGTTTCATGCGAGCCTTTTAATATATCCTGCTCACTTTACGACTTAAAATAGTCTAGAAAATCTGAAAAATATTTGCAGAATGCTGAACACATTTATAATTTATATGATCTGCGGCTGCTACAGAAACTGAAAGTAAAAACCGACTGAGCTTTTGGCATCTGTCGCTGCATTAACGGCGCTTAGAGACGATTAATTTATTTTCTTAATATTTCTCTTGTGGTCCATAGTGAGAGAAAAAAACAAACTATTTTTGTGAATCGAGAAGTAGGGGAGCGCGGGCCACAAACTAATGCGGGGTTAGTTGTAACACACATGGTTTAAATACTTTAATAAAAATTACGCCAAAATTCAGAAATCTTTGTGAGATATCACTGAACATTTATTTAACAATAGCAAAAGTAAATTTCTTACTTAAGCTTATTTTTCATCTATATTTTTTTGTTTTTATTTAAAATGAGATCTGTTATTATTTTATGCTCCAATCTGTTGTTTAGCAGTTTGGGTAGTTCTTTAATGCTTCACTAACTATCAGAAGACACTAACCAGGTTTAAATTCCAGTTGCACAGATAGGGTTCGTTGTAACACTGCGTTATAATGTGTCTCGCTATTAGAACTATACTGTTCTATACAGTTACGATACAACTGGCATAATCAGGTTTTATGAATTTCTGTTGATAAACTTTGGAAAAAAAGGCGAATAAAGACTGAGAGGAAGAACCTGAACATTCAGAAAATATTATTTCAAGAAATGTTCAGCATTTGTACTGACTCGTCTATTTATCTCGTGTTCTGTGAGAGCTGTGAGTGGAGGGAGGGAGTGTTTTTGTTCAGCTCTGTGTTTTTCTGAATATGTCTCTTCATCTGTTTGGGTGTATTGTTTTGACCTAGGCTGTATAGCTGTGTTTTACAGAGCGTTCACTGTCAAACTACAAAATTATTTAAATTTGAATTTCTAAAAAAATGCTATTATTTTATATGAAAAAAATAATTATTGTCTTTTATTGACAAAATATTTTAGTTTGTCATGTATATTTTTTTAATTCAATCACATAACATTTTTAGCTGCCAAATGGTCATGTTACAACGTGCCCCATCACATGTTACAATGTGCCCCACCTATGGGGCATGTTGTCACATTTCACTTCCCTTCTTTCGGGGTAAATAAAGAAAAAAGTATACACTGTATTAATGAAACAAAGCCACATATTTGTACCAGATTAAATTAATGTGTGAAATTAATGTGGAACAAAATAAATTCTCTGAACCCTAAGTAGATTTACACAAACTGAGAAAGTCAAAAAGCGTTAGGGGAGAGCAGGGCACAACCTATCTCGTGTTAAACAAGTTGTTAGTAGAGTAAGGTATCCAACTAATCTTTTATCCTCACTCATGCTGTGATGCGCTATGATATTATGGAGCAAATGAATTACAATACTTATTTAATAATAAAAGTAAAATAATAATAATAATAAGAATAATTTAATAGCCCTGCGTACGGTGGCCGAGAGAGCTCAACGCGCTGCAAATGAAGAAAACACATGCAAATAGAAAAACACCAGCAAATCAAGAAAACATCATCAGTTTGACAACACACGTGCTGCAGAAGTCCACAACACAAATAGAGACAGAGCGACACGCCCACCGGGGAAACAATCCAACAGTCTCCATTGACTTTATAGAACAATGTCTAAAAGCTGGTATGTGACATGGTGTACAGCAAACAAGATAAAAACCCAGAACTATAAGCTGTCGACCCCAAAAACAAATGTTAAGGACACAAAAGTGGATACAGGCAGTGAGACAGAGCGCAACGGGTCATATTACTATAAGAACTACATTGGAGGAACGTATAGACTCTGACTGTAATCTCATTGATCAGTGCTGTGAAAGTTTGTCTTCGTGTCTACAATCATCAAACTCTCTGAGAGAGCTGGACCTGAGTCACAATAACCTGCAGGATTCAGGAGTGAAGCTTCTCGCTGATGGACTGAAGAATTTACACTGTCAACTCAACAAACTGAGGTAAATTAAAGATGCCCTCTCTGGTCCTGATCTCCTGGGCCCAGTTGCTCAAAAACTTTAATCTGGATTTTTTGGCGGTTTTCAAAGCGAAATCATCCTGATCCAGACATACTTTTTCAGATGACCAAATCTGGAATACTAATGCTCTGTGGAGCCCTGAAGGGACATGGTGATGTAAAAATATGAGATGGTGGGAGATAGCTTTCACCCAAGGAACTTTAAGTTCACAAGAAAGAAAATATAATTTCCTTTTTATTTTTCTTCTGAACGAAGATTTCAAGATTTGATCCAATGCCATAGCCCGAAATCCATTCAGATTACTTTAGAGCATCTGGTCACTAGGTGTTTGTAATATATCAGCAGATCTCAGTGTGTCTGAAGACTTTGAGTTTGTATTTGCTCCAGCCTGTTTAACCCTCATGTGGCCTTTAGGGCCTTTGGACCCCATTTGATGTTTCCTCATTAAAAAAATTGTTCCCTTCATCTCAGTGGTATGAGATTTTGTGACTTTTTAAATTACCTATTAGGGGTGTCGCAATATACCGGTATTGATGATAACCATGATATTTAAAACATGAAAAATCGATATTATGTTAATTACGGGTCTGACAATATATTGTGATAATCGTAATATTTAAAATGAATAATACACATGATAATATGACACGAAAATAATCCAGTGCCAGTACCTGGTTGACATCCCAAAGTACAATAAGTGGCGGTATTGCACCTTAACGCTGCCATCTGACATAAAAACAGAAGAAGATGTGTGCAGCTGCTACTGCTGTGCAAAATCATGTCTTCTGATAAGACAGAGGAGATTCTCTACACAGCAGAGCATGTGAGCGAAAATGTTTTCAGTTTCATATTTATCTTTAAATATTATAATGTTATTTTTTAATTTAATCTATGTTGATTATGAAAAGTGAACAGCACGAGTAAGATAGCTACATCATAAGATGTGCAATATATCGGGAGTGGGTCAGACATGATTTTGACCACATAATTAAGTTTTGTTTTGTAGAAAGCCTTTCGTTAAAGTGATTTTCAATTTGTATAAATTATATCTTAATTTTAGCAGACAATATAATGGAGGCGCCAGCGCAATCCCTTGCATGTGAACTGGACCGTGTCTCATAAATGAACCGAAACTTGCCTCACAGACATGAGAAATATATATATAATATATATATAAATATATATATAATATATATATAAATATATATATATATATATATATATATATATATATATATAGGAAGCTTGAAATGACTACTTTTAAACAAAACAATTCAAAACGAAAAGAAATTGGCTACTCTCTGATTATGTAATCCATATGAAATGTGGATAAGAGACGTTTTGAATGATTTAACATGAAGAGAATTAACACACCATTTTGACAGTATATGTTTTGTCTGTGTTCAAGCCATCTTGGCTATTTTCGTAAGGATAATATTTATAATGCTATGCATAGCTTTTATCACTGTATAAAATACTATAAAACAATATAATTTCTGCCTCTAAATAAAATCACACAGCATGATCTTTAAAATGTGCATCAGAATGTCTTTTCAGTTCTTCAGAATGTGTTTTTACTCCAGCTTGAAATCAGATAAACTAAATGCTTGTCTTCTTTCATAAAAATTTGCTAAAGACAGAGAATGCAAAAATTAAAAATAATTGTGCCTTGTGTTTATCAGTTGTTCATCAGTATCTGATTAGCCTTAAGTGTAGTTGTTGTGTGCAATGGTGTGATTCATTGGCTTAAAAAAAAAAAGAATGAAAAAGACAAAATAAATTCTAACCTTTCACAAAAATACTGATTTTAATGTATTTTATAATGTTTAAATACACACAATACCAGTCAAAAGTTTGGATTTTTAATGTTTTTAAAAGTTTCGTCTGCTCACCAAGGCTGCATTTATTTAATTAAAATACAGTAAAAACAGTAATATTGTGAAATATTATTACAATTTAAAATAACTGTTTTCTGTTTGAATATATTTTATAAAGTAATTTATTCCTGTGATCAAAGCTGAATTTTCAGCATCATTACTCCAGTCTTCAGTGTCACATGATCCTTCAGAAATCATTCTAATATGATGATCTGCTGCTCAAGAAACATTTATTGTGTACAATTGTACAAAATATTTGTGTACAATATTCTTTTTCAGGATTCTTTGATGAATAGAAAGTTCAAAAGAACAGCATTTATTTGAAATATAATCTTTGTAACATTATAAATGTCTTTATTGTCAATTTTGATTGATTTAATGCATCCTTGCTGAATAAAAGTAAATTAAGTTAATTTTTTCAAAAAAAAAAAAAAAAAAATTCTTACTAATCCCAAACTTTTGAACGGTAGTGTATAATGTTACAAAAGCTTTGTATTTTAGATAAATGCTGTTTTTGGACTTTCTATTCATCAAGGAATCCTGAAAAAAAAACACACAACCATTTTCAACATTGATAATAATCATAAATGTTTCTTGAGCAGCAGATCATCATATTAGAATAATATTAGTATTTCACAATATTACTGTTTTTACTGTATTAAATAAATGCAGCTTTAGTGAGCAGATGAAACTTCTTTTAAAAACATAAAAATCTTACCGTGTCCAAACTTTTGACTGGTAGTGTATATTCACAAAATATTTCAAAAATGTTGTGATAGGAACAGTTGGTCACATCCAGAAAAATGAATGGGTCTCTATGACACTCTGCTGCTAAATAAAATTGTATATTGTTTTATACAGTCCCTCTGTAAATGTGTGGGGTCCGAACAGACACCAAAGACCCTGTGTGTAAAGGGAGATGAGAAAATCATTTTTTCACTGATTAAAGTGTCAAAGTTTACTCATCATTTACTCACCCTTATGTTGTTTCAAACCTGTATGAGTTTCTTTCTTCTGTTGAACTCAAAAGAAGGTATTTTAAAGAATGTTGGTAACCAGGCAGTTGACGGCACCCATTCACTTCATAGTATTTTTTCCTATATGGAGTAGAGACCTGCACTCCCACTGGACCCAATGCAACAGAGTGTGGTGTGGGACAAGATTTGATGGGCGGTTAGACGCTTATGTGTGCGGGTTGTCTAAACATAAAATATCTAAAAACGAATAAATTGTTATTCATATATTACACAAAAGCAACAAGAACAACTAATATAAAATAAAATGATTTACAGTCACATTCTATTTATAACGCGTTTGCAGTGTTGAGCAATGTAGCCAATCACAGACATATCTGTTGATTTCTGAGACGCAGTGGCCAATCAGAGGTGTTTATGTTAAAATCCTCTCACCACTCAAAACGCCGGAGTTTTTGTGTTGAAATTTATGCGCTCCACTAATCCTATTATAACACACAAAGTGTAAACATTATGAAAGATTTATTGTGTTATAACAGAGCTTTGTGAGATCGCGATGAACGGAGATGTCAGTTTTTAGTCATTATAAAGGAGCGCTCTTTGAGAGCATTCTGCCATACCAAACCATGCAGCAGCAGCTTGCTTTTCTGTTGAAAATAACTGTGGTTTGTGAAAGCTGATGCTTTAATCACAAATATTTCATCGGAAGCGTTTATGCTGGGATGTTGTGGCGACACAAAACTTAATATTTCATGTAAATTTCATAGATGTACTGACAAAAATCTATATAGGCTACTTTTATGTGGGATTTTGCGGGCGGGAGCGGGACAAGATAATATATTATTTTATGAGTGGGACAGAAAAATCCATCCTGCGCAGGTCTCATGGAGGTCAATGGGTGCCGTCAACTTTTTGATAACCAACATTCTTTAAAATATCTTCTTTTGAGTTCAAAAGAAGAAAGAAACTCATACAGGTTTGGAACAACATAACAGTGAATAATTTTTTTATTTTGGGGTGAACTATCCCTTTAAGGAAACACATCAACTATAAATTACACAAGTAGTATATTTATTTCCATTGGTTTTTCTACATGAAATGACAGCAAGTTAAATGTGTATGAATAGAAATTCAAAATTGTGGTTTTCCCTATATCCAAATTAAACTATATTGCCCAATCTTTCTTTTTACTTTCCAACACTACAACTGATACAATATATTTGACTGTGTGTGTGTGTGTGTGTGTGTGTGTGTAGATTATCTGGCTGTATGGTGACAGAGGAAGGCTGTTGTTTTCTGGCTTCAGCTCTGAGTTCAAACCCCTCACACCTGAGAGAGCTGGATCTGAGCTACAATCACCCAGGACAATCATTAGTCAAGCTGCTCTCTGATCCAAACTACAGACTGGACAAACTCAAGTATGTTCAACACTAACAATCATCCTGTCATGTGTGTTTGGACATGTGTGTGCTATAAACTCATATGATCATAGATCCCTGCATACAGCACATATATACACATACATACTGCACAGGAAAATAAGGATGTCTTGAACTCTGAGACTGAAGATGATCTTGATTCAGATCAACAGCTGCTTGTGACTCATAACAGCAGCATCTGAGAAACAGACTCAATCTCTGATCCCAAAACATCAATTCAAAGCAAGTTGCTGCTTTAGAAAGTAAATTCTCAGTGCTGTCAGAGACATGAAGCAAAAACAGATCCAAGATACAGACTCAGAGATCACAGTCTAAATGAGAAGAAATGATATTTGTCCTCATGATACTGAATAAAGCAGAGCATCTGAACAGCAGGAGATTTCTGCAGTTAGTAGATGAATATCAGTTATTGATTAAAACACTTGAACAAATGAAAGGATAAAGACACAATTGATCAGTGAATGTAAAGGTGAGTCTGTAGATCAAGACTTGAGGATCTTATTCAGTGATAGAGGCTGTGAATCAGGAACTACATTAAATGATGGAGGACAGACAGAAGATCTCAAAGGATCTTCATCAGAAGAGACACCGGCCTGAGTTTGAGATATAGTTCACTATTTTCCAGGTCTTAAGATATATGATAACTTTTGTGTGATGAACAGACTAAAATTTATGTCATTCACATGTTCCTTATGAGCTCAGTTCAGACTTCTCATGTTTGCAATTTTAAAATGTTACTTAATTTTGTTTTTGATAAATTAGTGTTTAGTTGACAAAATCATTTTCAATTTAATACCCAGTTTTAGTTTTAATAAAAAATCATTATGTAAACTGATTGTGACTATTTGTTTTTATAGTGTGGATCATGGAGGAGAGATCAGAATTACAGCAGGACTACAGAAATGTAGGACACACACACACACACACACACACACACACACACACACACAGCTTGGTCATTGTTGTTTTGATATGTTATAAATGTTATAATCTCTTCTTGTGTTCAGATGCATGTGATCTCACACTGGATTTAAACACAGCACACACTCGTCTCACTCTGTCTAAGAGGAACAGAAAGGTGAAGTGTGTGAGAGAGAATCAGCCGTATCCTGATCATCCAGAGAGATTTGATGAGTGTCGTCAAGTTCTGTGTAGACAGAGTCTGACTGGACGCTGTTACTGGGAGGTTGAATGGAGCGGGTCCTGGGTTGATATATCAGTGACGTATAAAGGAATCAGCAGGAAAGGATGGAGTCATGATTGTTTGTTTGGAAAAAATGAAAAGTCCTGGAGTCTGACGTGTAAAAACAAATTCACTGTCAAACACAATAATAAGAGCACAGAAATATCTGCTCCTTCACGTCTCTCTAACAGAGTAGGAGTGTATCTGAACTGGTCGGCCGGCACTCTGTCCTTCTACAGCGTCTCTGACACACACACACTCACACACTTACACACATTCAACAGCACATTCACTGAACCCCTCTATGCTGGATTTAGGGTTTATTCTGATAGTTCAGTGTCTCTGTGTGATTAAACATCTTCCTGTGAGAAACAACTGAGACACACAGATGAGTGAAAGAAACACACACATTATCTCTCTCTTTAACTCACACAGCTGTAAACTCTTTCTCTCTTCTCATCTTAATTTCAGTGTGTATATAGAAACACACACATTGACTTCAGTCTAAATGAGACACACCACAGACTTCTATTGTGTTTCTATAAAGACATTTGAATGCGGCTCAACAGGAGTTTTGTCTTTCTGAGTCTCTGAGCGCCACCTGGAGGAAGATTGAGTTTCTTGCTCACAGGAAACAGTTCTCAGTGTTTGCTCTGTTACTATGGTAACTGAGGGTCAGTCAGAGATCATCTTCATTAGAAATGTTAAAGTGTGTGGAGCTCATCTTACGCTCCATGTGAAAGGTTGACGTCTCTCCTGATCACTCATTCTGAACTGTCTGTCTTACAATCACAGTCAAACTGATTGTTCAATAGAGTTGAAGATGTGGATCAAACTCATGTCAGAAACTCAATGATCAGGAGAGTTTGAGAATCTCATAGTTGTAGAGCTTGAAAACATTCAATGATCAGCTTGTGTCTGGAGCTCAACATTATTATGGGCTGATATTATATCCCCAAATTATATATTTTGTCCTGATGATCTTCCAAATCCTCACAGCCAATTAATAGAAAGTTATGATTAACATTTTTAAATGAGCAATAAAATGTATTGTCATAAAATATTTGTATTATTGTTTTTCTCTTTTTATTTATCACATAAACATATGAAATCACATATTTGTAATGTCAGATATGTAAAAATGTGTCAAATATGGATTATAACCATTTTCAGATCTAGCATGTATCAAAGTGTCTGTGTTAAATCTAATGGCAGGTGAAGTTGTGGCTCATGTTTTGTCTCAAGAATCAGAGACGGGATGGTTTGATATTTAAATGGTTAAATGAGTGAATCCAGTTCAGTTCATCTCAACACCAGAGTCTGTCACACACTTATTGAAATGAACTGAACACAAGAACAAATGCAACACAATTCAGTATTCACACTATTTAATATTTATTCATTGCATCATAGTTGTAGTATTACTAATGTTGCAGTTCAATATCTGTTAATCTATTTAGATAGCATAAATATATAAATACAGAGATACTGCAATATTTTCTGTTTCAAAGATGTTGATTTTATAAAAGCCTGATCCACTGTACATAAGATATGTTTTATAATTTCTGTTTTTCGTGATATGTGATAAAACTCCCTGTTTTACATCATTAGTATTTTCTCCTTACAAACTTTAATATCAGTTGTGTTACATCTGTGCTTTTCTGAATATATAGACCTACTTTAGTATAATATAATAGCTAACAAATTGTACTAAATTTATTTAATAGTTAAAATATTTTTAAATATAATGACAAAGTCATGAATTAGATATGTTGGTGATGAAAGTTGGAGGATAAAACTTGGATAAACACAAAAAGCACAAACCATGTCAGTTTATGTCATCTGTATGATGCTGCTAGAATGTGATATGAAGTGATTAATTCTCATCTTCATTCTGCAGAGAAGATGTTTGGATGATCATGGCTGGACTGGACTAATTTGAATAGTTTAATATTTTAATTATATAATATTTGTAATATATTTTAAAAATGCACTACATAATATAATGTTATATAGTGCAGTACAAAAGTCTGTCAGTAAATTTTTCAGACATCCTTTCTATAGTTACATCGTTCTGCCAGTAGGTGGAGACATTCATTCAAACATATTGATTCATTCAAGAACCAAATTCATTTTTGTTGAAAGAGCAAAAATAGACAAAGTGACAGTGAATATTTGTTTCTATGTAAGTTATTCAACATTAACTATTTTTTATGATTTGTTGTATAAAACTTTAACACAGTTGTTCTGTTTGTCCACCATCAACCGGCAGCAGAGAAAGTGAGGAGATTCACACATTAATTTAGCTTCTGAAAATATTAACTTACTGCTAATAATTGATTTTTTCAGACTTGAGATGAACATAAAACAACTTCTGATTAACATTAGAATTAACTTATGATTTCATCCTCATAAGTAACTTCATTCATATCACTTTACTGCAGAGCTTGATGACATTTTCTGTAAATGATAGATATCACTGATTCTTGAGATGAGGGACAAAATATGTTTTAGATATTAGTTTTTATTATTTAATAATACATTATTATAAATTGATTTAAACTAATATTTAATTTAATACCATACAGCTGCACTAATATACATTAATTCATGCTTAACTAATGCACAGATAATTGTGTATTAATGTATGACTCATGAAAAAATAACCATTAATTAATGATTACTGCATCAACAACTAATAAAGATTCAATATGATTAATAGATTAAGTAATATATGAATTGCTTAATTAAATGTGTAATCATGTATTAATTCCTTAATAACATATAGTATTAACTAATAGTGTAAATGAATGTGTTAATTACCACAATGGGTCAAAGCCATGTTTCAACTTCCAGTTTTCTGCTTTAATTAGTCATTAGCTAATGGTTTGCAAATGTATCATAATGTTATGACTTTATTTGTTGAGGCACATGACTATTAACTAATTAAGTAATATGTCATTTTGGCTTTAACATCCACACTAAACCATGGATTTAATTTCCAGACGTCTTCAATCAGGATTCACTGTGACAGATGAACTGCTGCATCCAATAGCTTGTTGTTCATGGCACAGGACTTTTATGGAATATATAATTCAAAATATACCTTTTGTATTGTTTGTTATATTACAGATCTCTGCCTTTCAATTTAATAATTTGTTTCATTTTTAATCACTTTGTTTGCCAGTAAAACATTGTGACTTCACACTGAGGACAGGTTAAAATGCATGTATTTTCCAAGTATAGAGCGTTTGTTTAAAATTATACTAAAGAAATGATTTAAAATAAATAAAAGCAATGAATGTCCATACAGATTTCCTTTAGATGTAACTTTTTAAGTATTTTTAGTTTGATGAATTTCTTCATTTTTAACATAAAGAGGGCTTTTATGTTTTGTCTCTTATCTCAAGAATCAGTGATTTAGTGTTCATGTGTTTCAAGACATGTTGTTGTTATCTCAGCACAGGTAAAGTGAGAGCATTACTGTAAACACACTTTTGTGTTTGTATTTGGACTAAATGTGGACATATTTAGAAATGAAGAAAACTGATTCACCTGTGCAGATGTTTTACACACTGACAACTTTGTTTTTCTCTCTTACAGGTAAAAATATAAACCAGTTGAACCAGTTTGTCAAAAGTGAAACTGTTTCAACAGACTCCATTTTGTGAAGGAAGAACATGAACAACATCAGGAGAGAAAAGCTGTTTGTGAATAATGTGAATCAGTTTGAGAACAGATCAGTTTAATGCTGTTATCTAGAGACTGAATGGATTTATGAACTGAATGAAGTTTGTGTTTGATGATCTTCATTGTTGAGACAGAGGTAGGTTTGAACAAACACATTTCTGGATTCATTCTCATGCGTTGGTAAATCAACATGATCTGCATCTATAAATACTTATATTTCTGTCCTACTGTAATGTAATATTTTCAGATGTTTTAGTTTTTACTGAGATTTTTTCTTGCTCTTGGTCTTTAAGTACTTGCTGATCAAATAGTCTGGCTTCTTCAGTCACACAGAAATATAGTAAAAATAAATAAATAAAAACTATTCTGTGACAATAATATCTGTCTGCATTGATAGTTTAGTAAAGCTCTGAGTAATTTGAAAGTTTGCTGTAAATGCTGTAAATGTGAAAACTGGGAGTTGAGTTGAACAGATTTTGACAGGTGATTATTCATTGAAAGCTTTGCAGCTCAGAGTGTGTTTGTGGGGAAAGTCAGAAAATTATAGTTTGTTTTGGTATGTATTTTATTATCATGTGGTATAAGAACTTTGTTTTTTATTGTTCAATTCACATTTATTTGTATAGCGCTTTTCACAATACATATCTTTTCAAAGCAGCTTTACAGAGAATGCATGTCAACATTACAATTTAGAGTAATCTGTTATCAGAGATGACGGTGTCCAATTTTTGAAATTTCAGCAATGTACATATACAAATCACACAGTTAGCTAACAATGTATTAATTTAAGGTAGAAACAATGAGCTCATGGAAGTAATGAATACATGTTAACAATATTGTTTCTCTTGTTTGTCTCAAGTTTATTTTTTATTGTTGATTTTTACAGCACTGCCTATAAAATGAGTCTCTGTGAGAAGAGAGAGGAGGAGGAGGATGTAAAAGCATCATCTCCAGATCCCAGCTGTGTGTCGATGAAGAGTGACAGATCCATGGGACACCCTCCAAATCTCAGTGATGGAGCAGTGACCTCTGACCCTGAGTGAGTATAAACATGATGAACTTGATAAATAAGGATGTTGATCCAGGAACATGTCCCACTTGGGTAAACCATGTTCTTCATTTTATGTCCATTATCCATATTATCTGTCCCTCAGATGTCTGCTGTGGATCATTTAACTGCAGTATGTAGTAAGGTTGCACAGGGTGCTCAAAACACTCTGATGTTACAGTATTTTCCAAACAGTAGTAGAGTTATGACCGTTAGTATATTCTCAGCATGCAGTACTGGAGCTGATTTCAGTTGTGGGGTGGAGCTCGTGGCTGAAAGATGCAATTTAACAGCATCTTATAAAGCGAAAACACAGACATTAATTTGTGTAAAATTTATCAACGTGAAAGTGAACCGCATAAGCATCTCCCGTGATAACTGTTACGATTTCCTAATTGGTCTAGGGAGGAACGCAACAGCAAAATGGATGGTGGTGAACGAACGTGCAACATCATGAAGCCACCCCATCTTCAGACCCAGAATTGTTTCACAACAACTTAAATAACCACAGGTTTCACAAAGAAAGTAGTTTTATTTACAAAGTGAAACAAAAACAAAATAGGGGTATCAAATTCAGAAGGAACTCCTTGTTAACCGAATTACTTGAACTGATGAAAAGAAAACAAAATACAGTAAACTAAGCTAACTCCTAGCTAACATAACCAGGTGCCCGTTTCAATAAGGAGGTTCAACCAACTCTGAGTTGAAACTTGAACTCTGAGTTGACTTACCCTGAAATGGGAAACTCTGAGTTTTCTGTTTCAGAACAGCTGAATTCAGTTAGTTCAATCGACTCTGAGTAGGTTGACTCGGAGTTAAGCGTGCACCACGGCTATGAAAAGCCATTATCAACGGAGCTCCGATATTATGATTCACCATGGCAACAGCACGTGACAAAATGACGTCCGCATTTTTCTGAGTCAATGCAAGTTTAATTCTTATCACTGTTATAATATCAAAGGTGAAAACTGGCAGAACGGTAAGTTATTGTACTACTATTCATTTTCATAGTATCCTACATGCAAAAAAAAAGGAAAAAAAAACAATTTTTTTATTTTGCAAATTATGTTCTATTTATCACGTAGGCTAAAAGTAGCAGTTCTTTTGCAATAAGTGTAAATAGTAATTAGATGCTATTTATATTTTATATATTTTATATTTTTATACTGGCAGATACTATTTGCACCTCAGTATTGTTGTACATTAACAGGATGCAATAATAACAGAGTGTAAATTATTTTATCATTAAACACTCGTTAGGCCATTTACTTCCACTTTTAGAACATTTTCTTCATTTTTATTGAAAATAAATGCCTTTCTGATGTGATATGTGATGGGAAAAGGGAGAAGAGCGAACTCGGCAAAAGGCAGATTCGAACCCTGTCAATCGCATTACAAGTTACCTATCCGCACTCCAACACGCTACGACTCCTACACCACTGAAAACCATTAATCACACTCCTTGTTTTTAACCTTGTGTGATATTGGTGGGCGGCTACTGTAAATTGCACTTGGTAATAGACACTCCGAATAATCTTGTTTTTCCGTTTGCATTAAGATTATTTTTATTACCACACCGGGCAGATATTGATCATTTTACTTAAGTAAAATGCACTTAATTTAGATCCCCAGGAAACAATACTAAATATCTTATATCATTTTCTTAGAAAATCCATCTTGATTTAAGAATTTTTAGATATTTGTACTTGAAATAGGACAAAAAATACTTAGTAAGAAAAGCATTTTTGCAGCATGAATGAATGAATTAAGTATTTAAACATCGCTTGCACTTTAAAAAGGGGGAGGAGACTGAAAGAAACTCTGTCTTTACCGAAAGAAAACCTGCTCCCAACCAGGGGCCTGTACCATGAAGCTGGATTAGCTGGCTAGCCAGGTAAATTTCAGATTAGTTTGCGCCAATCCTGGGTTCTAGGTACCATGAAAGTAACTTGACTTTTAGTGGTGTTCATCGCCATGGTAACTTACGCACCAAGGCTAACCTGCCCGGGGCAGGTTATGTTCTGGTTCAGAGATCTTAAACTGAAATTGGACCAATCAGATTTGAGCAAAGTGACACTGACACATCCAATGCAATAAAGTCACTCCCAGTTTCTCTTCCTCCAAATTAAAGGTCATTATATAGTAAAAACAAATATTTAACAATGAAATTGTCTGGTTTTAATAATAATTATTTATAAAATAATTCTGATTTATATGATTTGTATAATTATATGATCTATATTTTATTAATCCATTACACACACGCAAGTTTAGTTTAACAGTTGTTATTTAGCATTTAGTTTCAATGAATATTAATATATATAGACCATATGTAATATAAATAAGGTGTAAATATACTCTTTAAATATGACTACATGTGACCTTGTATGTTTGAGTCTCTATTGCTATATATTATCAACTATATAAACTAACTTCACAACTTTCACTTGCACTGATAGAGAAAGATCATTTCTTTTATTTGTCCTCTTTCACAGACAAGTATTTTCCATTAGTGTAAATGCGTTTAAATTCTTCATTTTCAGCAAAAGAGTTTTGAATGGCACTGGCTCTCTCGCGAAGTGAATCACAGTTTATCTCTGTTGCAAGGAATGTGATTGGCTGTTCACCACTGATGTCACGCATTCATGTGCGCGTGCTCCACAAACTCAGAATCAAAGCCTGAGTTGACAGAGAAAGTTGATGATCAGCATCATGGTACCAACAAAGCCATATTGGAGTGGTTTGGTTTTGTCAACTCGAAACTAATCCTATAACCCTGAGTTTGTTCAACTGCCATCATGGTACAGGCCCCAGGTTAGGTTCACAGAGTAAGTTACCATGGTAACTGACTCTGAGTTATCTCTCTTTCAGAAATGGGCTTGACTTACCCTGCTTTCTGGGGTTTGACATACCTCCCATTCTGAAACAGAAAACCCAGAGTTTCCCTCGTTTCCGGGTTAACATACTCAGAGTTTTCACTTAAATACTCTCTCCTCCCATCATCCAATCACAACTGGGTACTCATTAATGAGGTCAGGTGGTAACACTTGTCCTGTGGGAAGAGAGAAAGACAGAGAACGAGAAAAAGCATGCAAAGCACAGCCTGGGCACAACAACAAATACCCTTATGGCTCTGGACATAACATAACTTTGATGAACTTTAGAGAGGTTTGGTATGATTTGTAGTAATTTGTTATTGAAGACATCATTTAAATACATATTTAAAGTAAACTTCAAAATGAAAATTTTGGCATTACAAAGTTTGTTTTAGCTGAATAGCTTTTGTAGCATATTTACAATGAAGACTGCTTTTTTCAAATATATATATTTGATTTAATTTAATTTCTGTTATATTTCTTACCTAAATACTAGGGTAGATCTACCTGAAAAAATAACTTAAAGTACTACTTAATTTCTCTTTAATGCTTATTTGTCACATTGCTCATAATTTGCTAATTTTATTAATGATTGTTTACTTGTTTACTTATTTTCTTAAGAAGGTTTTACTTACATTAGGCTAGGTTTACTGCAGTATTGAATCCCCTGCTCTATACTGATTGGATAGAAGTGTTAGAACCATGCTTGTATTGCACAGGTAGTTTCAGTCAGTTTAATACCGTTATAAATTAATGTGCTGTCATCATTGAAAAACAAGCTGTCACGTGTGGGTGCTATAAGTAATTGCACAATGAAGAATCGTTCAAGGGAACAGTCTTTACTGACAAACATTCAGGAAACAGGCAGGAGAAACTCAGAAAACAACCAATAAACATCAACGAGATTGGGCAAAGAACTGAACAAAACAAGGAGTATAAATACAGACTAAATGAGATAATTAATTGAACGACAGATGAACAGAATGATTAATTAAGGGAATGACAAGGGAACACAGGCAAACAGGAACAGAACTAAATTACAATGAAATTAAGCCAAAACAGAACATATACATCACGCAAACACATATATAAATATTTATGAGCACTGAAACTTTGTCAACTATGCTTTTTGAACCTTAGTGCTTTTTCACAGTTTTTCTGTTCATCTCACTGTTTTTGCAGAGTGAAAAGACACAACATGATCAGATCAGTGACGCCCCGTCTGACCTGCACTGACTCTGACTGTCAAACCCTCATCAAGAAGCATGACACAGAAGCCCTGCAGAGAATCAAAGACCAACACAAAACCAGCATGAAGAACAAGTATGAGAGCTTATTTGAGGGAATCAAACTAGAAGAGACTCAAACCCTCCTGAACAGGATCTACACACAGCTCTACATCATAGAGGGAGAGAGTGAAAGGGTGAATGAAGACCATGAGGTTTTACAGATAGAGAAAACAGCCAGAACACAAGATAATCCAATCTACTGCAATTACATCTTTAAACCTTTACATCAACCAGGATGTGAGAAGAAAGACAAAATCAAGACTGTTCTTACTAAAGGCATCGCTGGAATTGGAAAAACCGTCTCTGTGCAGAAGTTCATTCTGGACTGGACCGAGGGAAAAGCCAATCAGGATGTAGATTTCATGTTTGTGCTTCCATTTCGAGAGCTGAACTTGATTAAAGATCACCAGTACAGTCTTCACAGACTTCTGCTGGACTTTCATCCTGAACTTCAGGATCTGGACTCAAAGATTTATAAGAAGTGTAAAGTTGTGTTCATCTTTGATGGTCTGGATGAAAGCAGAATCACACTGATGTTTTCAGATGATGAGAAAGTTTGTGATGTGAATGAGTCTTCATCAGTGGGTGTGTTGATGTCAAACCTCATCAGAGGAGAGCTGCTTCCCTCTGCTCTCATCTGGATCACCTCCAGACCAGCAGCAGCCAATCAGATCCCCTCAAAATACATCAACCGTGTGACAGAAATTCAGGGATTCAATGAGCCTCAGAAGGAGGAATATTTCAGGAAGAGAATCAGTGATGAGCATCAAGCCAGCAGAATCATCTCACACATCAGAAGATCAAGAAGCCTCCACATCATGTGTCACATACCCGTCTTCTGCTGGATCTCAGCCACTGTGCTTCAAAACCTCCTGAAACAAGATGACAGTGCAGAAATCCCTCAAACTCTGACTGAAATGTACATCCACTTCCTGCTGACTCAGATCAACATGAGGAATCAGAAGTATGATGAGAGAAAACCAAAGAAACTGCTGAAGTCCAACAGAGACGTGATTCTGAAACTTGCTGAACTGGCTTTCAAACAGCTGATGAAGGGCAATGTGATGTTCTATGAGGAGGACCTGATTGAGAGCGGCATAGACGTCACTGACGCCTCAGTGTATTCTGGGATTTGCACTGAGATCTTTAAGGAGGAATCTGTGATTCATCAGAGGAAAGTCTACTGCTTCATTCATCTGAGCTTTCAGGAGTTTCTAGTTGCTTTATATCTGTTTTACTGCCATGTAGTCAAGAATGAGAAATCACTACAGTTGTTTCTGAATGAAAGATATACGAGTTACAGTCGGGAAAACTCTCTGTATGATCTACTAAAAGCAGCAGTTAATAAATCATTACAGAGTGAAAATGGACACCTGGATCTTTTCCTGCGGTTCCTGCTGGGCGTCTCACTGGAGTCCAATCAGAGGCTCTTACAGGATCTACTGACACACACAGTGAACAGCTCAGAGACCATCAAGAAAATCACACAGTACATTAAAGACAAAATCAAGGGTGATGAACATCTCTCAGCTGACAGATGCATCAATCTGTTCCTCTGTCTGCTGGAAATGAAGGATCAGACTCTGTACAGAGAGATTCAGGAGTTTGTGAAATCAGAGAATCACTCAGTGAATCGACTCTCTCCGTCTCACTGCTCAACAATCGCCTACATGCTTCAGATATCAGAGAAGGTGCTGGATGAGTTTGATCTGAAGAAATACAACACATCAGATGAGGGTAGAAGGAGACTGATACCAGCTGTGGTGAACTGCAGAAAAGCTCTGTGAGTATTCATTTATGTGTTATAATACAGTAGCATTGTAGTTACCCTGTCAATTCATGACACTGTATTTTTGGACAACAATTTAAAGGAAAATCAGAAACCGTTTGAAGAGAACAAAACTGTTTTATTGCAAACATGAATCCAGAAAACATGAATAATGTCAGCAAAAGACAGAGACAGTGTTAAACTGTGAAGTTGAATGATCAGAACTTGAATGATAAAGTACTTTACTGCTTGATGTACAAGAACAGTGACTCATTCTTAAATGTATTGATCTCTTATTTCATTTAAACATTTTACTGCACTGTTTTGTCAAATCAGTTGCTGTGGAATATAAATCAAAGTGTATCGGTCATGTGATTTCAGCAAACAGAGCTTTACCTGCATCGAATATATGACTAACTTGTCTTGAGTCAGTTTTATAATAACCTTATAATAATAACCTGATTTTGAATGCTTTTATGCGTTCTCTCAGAAAGGTTTCATTTATCTTTCACCCAATGAACTTTGTGTTCACTATCAAACAAATTTTGACCTGTTCATCTCTTATAATTGTGCCAATGTAGTTTATATAAAAACACTTTAAATTAAACATAATTAACTATTTTTTCTTTTTAACAACCTATTTTAACATTTTACTGCACTGTTTTGTCAAATCAGTTGCTGTGGAATATAAATCAAAGTGTATCGGTCATGTGATTCCAGCAAACAGAGCTTTACCTGCATCAAATATATGACTAACTTGTCTTGAGTCAGTTTTATAATAACCTTATAATTCATGGGCGACATTTGACTCTCGAGTTAGGGGGCAAGAAATTTCTTTTATTATTATTATTATTTATTTATTTTTTTTTTTTTGCAAACAAGTTTAAGTTTGCTTGTTTATTTACTCATTTATTTAATAATTCACTTAATTTCATTATCACGGAAATGACACGGACATTATGTGAATCAGTCCATCATTTTGCGAGCAGCTAGTGATAAAGAAAATGCCACGTCGCAATATTGAAAATATTTTCAATTTTAATCCATGAAGGCGAGCTAGTGGATATCACTCACACAATGTGCGGGTGAAGAAGTCTCACTACAGAACAGTAGCGGCTCCTGGCCATAAATATAGGTAGGGCAGATTCTGGGTCTTAGCGCTAGTTTATGAATACCATTTTGTAAGCTTTATATTCTAATCGCTGAACACATCAGACACACTTTTGGCAGAATTCAAAGCCCTTGCGTTATTCAGCCTGAGGGTGGCACTCTAATGATGACTGACAGACTTTAGTGTACACGACACACAGAATCTTAGAAGTGTAGTGTTTATTGCTTCTGAATGTCATTTTAGAATAGCTATGTAGAAATACACATAGGAAGAACAGACATGCCAAACAGTTACTGACCTGATGCAGACACAATTTATATAATGAGTGAGTACATCATGAATCCATTTTCCAAACTGTGTTTTTGTCTTATCCTGAATCACTCGGTACACCTATAATAAGTGTTTATATCGGAACTATTTTAGACTGGTTGGAGTCGCCACCGCTGCGGAGTAGCACAGTACCTGCACAGTACCAAGAGGCCTGCAGTTTTGTTTATTTACCGCTAGAGTGCCAAAAGTTACAAACTGCAGCTTATATATATACTTAAAAAGCATGTCACTGAAAGCCAAATAACAGATTTGATTTGACTGAACAGTGGCAGGGCTTAATTTGTGCCAGAACAAGCCGGATCCGGCACCTCCGAAATCTGATCCGGCACCTCATTTGGGGGATCCCCCTCTCATATAACACCAAAAGTGGTCCATGCCATGCTTTGTGTTTTCTGACACATAAGCAACATATAAAGCAGTGGCTGTCAAACATTTTTTTAAAAGAGCGAAGCCAGCTAAACTGAAAGTAAAACTTTTGTCATCTCGGTTTCCTTTCCGTGGACTTTCCGTGGACTGCGCGCCTCACAAAAATGAATCAAACTAAGCAGCATATATAGGCTACTATTTGTCATTTGAGTTTTTCTTTCGCTTTGTTAATCAATTAAGTCAGATATATTTTGCATATTTATTAATTTTCTACAATTATTTTATGAATTTTTTGTTATTTTTATTTTATTTTTAATATAGGCTAACTTACACAAACTATATCCTGTCAACCCATTTTTAAGTTTCGTGACACAGAGTTTGAAAACCTGTGATATAAAGAATGCATATAAACTTAAATGTTTTATATAAACTATACATATAAACTTCGATGACGATGTTTTCTGAAACTTAAGCGTGCAAGTCGCATGATTCGCATTATATCTTGGAAGGAACTTGTCATGATGGAGACCAGAGAGAGCTAGTGTTGTTGGACAACGTTTTATTAAAATGCTGTGATGAGGCAGAAGAACTAATGAAACACGGATGATTAAACGCGTATATGCCCATACACTGGCAGCTCTTCATATGAACGCGTTTCGCGCATTGTAAAAATGACTACAGTTTAAACATCTGAATTGTCGAGGGCTGTGTTTGTCAGACTTTGTTGGGCCCAATGCATAATGCCATGGTGTTTCATGTGTGGTCCATAGTGAGAAAAAAACGATTTTTGTGAATCGAGAAGTAGGGGAGCGCTGGGAACAAACTAACGCGGGGTTAGTTGTAACACACATGGTTTAAATACTTTTAAAAATTGCGCCAAAATTCAGAAATCTTTGTGAGATATCACTGAACATTTATTTAACAATAGCAAAAGTAAATTTCTTACTTAAGATTTAAAAAAAAAAAAAAAAAAAAAAAAAGATCAACATCAACATCAAGACTTACTTTTTCATCTATATTTTTGTGTTTATTTAAAATTAGACAAATCTGATATTATTTTAATCTCCAATCTGTTGTTTAGCAGTTTGGGTAGTTCTTTAATGCTTCACTAACTATCAGAAGACACTAACCAGGTTTAAATTCCAGTTGCACAGATAGGGTTCGTTGTAACACTGCGTTATAATGTGTCCCGCTATTAGAACTATACTGTTCTATACAGTTACGATATAACTGGCATAATCAACTTTTATGAATTTCTGTTGATAAACTATGGAAAAAGGTGAATAAAGACTGAGAGGAAGAACCTGAACATTCAGAAAATATTATTTCAAGAAATGTTCAGCATTTGTACTGTCTCGTCTATTTATCTCGTGTTCTGTGAGAGCTGTGAGTGGAGGGAGAGAGTGTTTTTGTTCAGCTCTGTGTTTTTCTGAATATGTGTCTTCATCTGTTTGTCTGTATTGTTTTGACCTAGGCTGTATAGCTGTGTTTTACAGAGTGTTCACTGTCAAACTACAAAATTATTTAGGGGCCATAACCGAAGGTGCGTAGGCACCTATTGTATCCGTTGGATTTCTTTTTTTCTTCTTTTTCTTCTTCTTCTTCTTCTTCTTCTTCTTCCGCTCTGGAAGTCTATGGCAGCCCATAGAACCGCTTGGAAAGTTGTGAAATTTGGCACACAGTTAGAGGACAGTCTGACCTTTGTTCATAGCAAATTTGGAGTCTCTAACTCAATCCCTCTAGCGCCACCAGCTGTCCAAAGTTGCACTTATGTTTATGTTAATAACTTTTGAACCGTAAGGGTTAGAAACAAAATTTTCCTCTGATTCCTTGGGTCATGCCGAATCGATTGCACCCTATGACGCCATTTTCCGTCATGAAAATTTTTCCGCCATTTTGAATTTTCTGAAAAACCTACTTTTCGAACTCCTCCTAGGCCGTTACTCGATTTTCACAAAAATTGAACCAGATCATCTTCAGACCATGCTGACAAAAGTTATGGAATTCAGGTTGATTTCTCAAACCGTTTTCAAAAAGAAGCGAATGAATTTTACGTAAGCCTTGCGAAAATAGAAATAATGCTGTATCTCCGCAACGCTTTATCGTATTCAGACCAATCTTGGTACATGTCATCACAAGCATGACCTGAGGCAACATGCAGCATTTCGGCGCAGCGCCACCTACTGGTCGGAGATATGAAAAATGGCTATTTTTGCTTATAACTTCTGCTGGTTTTGTCCAAAATCATAAATTTGGACTCGATGGATTCGGGGCATCATGCCGAGTCGAATGATATCCAGTTTTCCCATATCTGCTATTTTGGCTGTCGGCCATTTTGAATTTTGTGCTAAGATGCTGTATTTTACGAACGCATTAGCGTATCGTCACAAAACTCGGTATGGGTCATCAGGACAATGCCCTGAAGGAGCCTGAGAAGTTTCGGACCAGCGCCACCTAGTGGAGAATTTTTTGTTTCATATGCTTATAACTTTTGATCTGATTAGCTTATTTTCATGGGAGTCACATCCTTAGACTCCTGAATCCTTGCCGAGTCCAACGATACCAAACATGCTAGGTTTTGACTTACGGTTTGTGCGGCGTGGTGTTTTAGCGCTTAAAAACAATTCAGAATATCTTCAAACCGTTAGTCCGATCGAGACGAAACCAGCATAGGAAACACGAAACCTAAGCTGGTTAACTATAAGTTATGGACCAAATGTCAAAATTTTAATAGGAAGTGGCAAAAATCAAAACAAAGTCGTCCGGGGTCATTTTTATGATCTCTTACATGTAAATGTCTATAACTCCAAAATGAAATGAGATATTTGCACCAAATTTGATACACACATGTATGGGGTCACCCTGAGCACACACAAAAGTTAGGTGGGATTGTGCCTCTTGGTGGCGCTATAATTGATCAAAACATGAGATTTCCATTAACTACAATACAGTATTATGATATAAAATGCTATATCATACGAATGCATTGATGTACCATTACGAAACTCAGAATGTGGCATCGGCATCATGCTCTGAAGGTACACAATAGGTTTTGAGACAGCGCCTCCTTGTGGTCAAATTTTATAACGAAATATTTAAAAAATGCTAATAGCTTTATTTAAATGTGGCCTATTGTAATGAGACTGGTCTTATTAGATTCTGTGGGTCATGCTGAGAACATTGATGCCAATTTTGCCACAGTCAGCCAAACTTCCTGTCAGTCATTTTGATTTTCTTTAAAAACATACTTTTTCGAACTACTCCTAGACCGTTGGTCCAATTTTCACCAAAATCAAATCGTATCATCTTCAGACCATGCTGGTAAGAAGTTATGGATTTCGTGTTGATAGACATAACCTTTTTCCCATACTGCAGCAACGTAATCAGAGCCATGATGCCAAAATCACTGTTGAGTCTGTATCTCTGCAATGCTTTGAAATATTGACACCAAACTTTGCAAGTGTCATTGTCACCTCACTCTGACCGCACCACATTAATTTGGTCACAGCGCCACCTATTGGTCGAAAGTGATGAACCAGTAAATCCTCATTTTGATAATTTTTCAGCTCTTTTGCCTAAAATGATCTTAATAGGTCTTTAATTGCTCACTGTTGCAGTTGGTCTGTTGCTCCCAGCCTTGTTGGCTGGCATCTTGTGCCGCTTTTGTGCTTGGCCCGTAATTGCTGCTTGCAGCTATATTTAAATTTGAATTTCTAAAAATGCTATTATTTTATATGAAAAAAATAATTATTGTCTTTTATTGACAAAATATTTTAGTTTGTCATGTATATATTTTTAATTCAATCACATAACATTTTTAGCTGCCAAATGGTCATGTTACAACGTGCCCCATCACATGTTACAATGTGCCCCACCTATGGGGCATGTTGTCACATTTCACTTCCCTTCTTTCGGGGTAAATAAAGAAAAAAGTATACACTGTATTAATGAAACAAAGCCACATATTTGTACCAGACATGTGTGAAATTAATGTGGAACAAAATAAATTCTCTGAACCCTAAGTAGATTTACACAAACTGAGAAAGTCAAAAAGCGTTAGGTTGTGCACTGCGCTCCCCTATCTTGTGTTAAACAAGTTGTTAGTAGAGTAAGCTATCCAACTAATCTTTTATCCTCACTCACTGCACATCGGTTATGCTGTGATGCGCTATGATATTATGGAGCAAATGAATTACAATACTTATTTAATAGTAAAAGTAACATAATAATAATAATAATAAGAAGAAGAAGAAGAAGAATTTAATAGCCCTGCGTTACGGTGGCCGAGAGAGCTCAACGCGCTGCAAATGAAGAAAACACATGCAAATAGAAAAACACCAGCAAATCAAGAAAACATCTTCATCAGTTTGACAACACGTGCTGCAGAAGTCCACAACACAAATAGAGACAGAGCGACACGCCCACCGGGGAAACAATCCAACAGTCTCCATTGACTTTATAGAACAAATGTCTAAAAGCTGCTATGTGACATGGTGTACAGCAAACAAGATAAAAACCAGAACTATAAGCTGTCAATCCCAAAAACGAATGTTAAGGACACAAAAGTGGATACAGGCAGTGAGACAGAGCGCAACGTGGTCATATTACTATAAGAACTACATTGGAGGGGAAACGTATTCGGCGACAGGTGAAATAATTCTTTGACATGGTTAAAAATAATGAATGGTTTGTTTTTGTTTGTTTGTTTAGCATATGTTGTTGCCGATTACGTTCCCCTCCAGTGTATTTCTTATAGTAATATGACCCGTTGTCTCACTGCCTGTATCCACTTTTGTGTCCTTAAACACTGGTTTTTGGGTCAACAGCTTATAAAACTTCTGGGTTTTTGGTTCTGTTTTTTTTTTTTTTTCTTGTTTTCTTGTTTTCTTGTCACATAGCAGCTTTTAGACATTGTTCTGTTTTTTGTTATAAGTCAGAAATGACAAGGAGGTAGCCTCACACAATACAAAGTCAATGGAGGTGGTTGGATTGTTTTCCCCGGTGGGCATGGTTTTCAGATTATGACACGTATCGCTCTGTCTCTACACAGAAATGTGCTGCAAATAATAGGCCTGCTCATAATGCACATACGATCAAAATTTTAAGATAAACAAACAAAAAACTGCACACCACTGAAGAGTAAACATTGAACAATCCCAGCCAGCGGTCCCAGACAGGTACGTTACTTGGTGTTCCCTTATACAAATTATTTGAGGGGTATTATTTTTGCGTTAAAAATATTATTAATAATGAATAATATATTTTTAATAATTTACTTGATTTTATGTCTCAAATCCCAGTCAATTATTCACTGCAGAAAGTGAAACTGAAAACTCAGCGATGAGAGCTCCACTTCAACATTCTGATAACAATATTTAACCTTAAATTATTTCTTTATTATTTCTCTTGTGGCCCATACGTATTGAAAAAGAGATGTAGGTGTTAAACAAGTTGTTTTTTAAAATGAGGAGCAAATCTTACTACAGCGCGTAGGTTATGCGTGATGCTCTATAAATTATTGCGGGCAAATTAAAATATTAATTTAATTTTAAAAGTAGCCCAATCATCATCATCATCATTCAGATCATCGCAGAAGGGCTTGAGATCGGCGGGCCTGGTATGTGCTATTTGCAGCGCGTTTCTCTATTTGCATGTGTTGTGGACTTTTGCAGTGCGTTTCTCTATTTGCATGTGTTGTGGACTTTTGCAGTGCATGTGTTGTCAAACTGATGATGTTTTCTTTATTTTCTGGTGTTTTTTCTATTTGCATGTGTTTTCTTCATTTGCAGCGCCGTTGAGCTCTCTCGGCCACCGTACTGCGTGCCCGTCCACTATACGCCACTGTGAAGGGATAAACGGCATTCAGGCACAGCATCAAAGTGATTACCTTTTTATCCAAATCCACATGCACGGACCGCTCAATGTTCAGTCAATGTTGGTCACATCCAATGTTCAGTCTCATGCTGTTTCTCATGTGTTTTCAGTTGGCGCAAGCAAGAAACGCTTACTAGACTGTGTGGACTAGCTTTGACTCTCTGAACAGTGGCCGCGTTTTTGTGACCACTGGCGTGTACATGCGCTGAATGCGTCTTTCCGCTCACGGGCAAAGGAGTATCTTTGAAAGGCTTGCACACTCAACTGTAAGCGGTACCTGGGAAATTAAGTATACCTGGGCCTGAACCACTCCAAATTGTAGTGAACTGGAGCTGACTCACTAATGCCGCCCATGCTTATAATAATAACCTGGCTGTAAGTCAATATTCAGAGTTCACCCCTGATGAAAAATAGTGTATTAGACATGTGATCAATGTGCAGAAAACAGAAAACAATATTTTAATCCACCATTTCCTCCTTGTTGAACCCTATTTCACCCTGTTATAGACTCGCTGACTGTAATCTCATTGATCAGTGCTGTGAAAGTTTGTCTTCGTGTCTACAATCATCAAACTCTCTGAGAGAGCTGGACCTGAGTCACAATAACCTGCAGGATTCAGGAGTGAAGCTTCGCTGATGGACTGAAGAATTTACACTGTCAACTCAACAAACTGAGGTAAATTAAAGATGCCCTCTCTGGTCCTGATCTCCTGGGCCCAGTTGCTCAAAAACTTTAATCTGGATTTTTTGGCGGTTTTCAAAGCGAAATCATCCTGATCCAGACATACTTTTCAGATGACCAAATCTGGAATACTAATGCTCTGTGGAGCCCCTGAAGGGACATGGTGATGTAAAAATATGAGATGGGGAGATAGCTTTCACCCAAGGAACTTTAAGTTCACAAGAAAGAAAATATAATTTCCTTTTTATTTTTCTTCTGAACGAAGATTTCAAGATTTGATCCAATGCGATAGCGAAATCCATTCAGATTACTTTAGAGCATCTGGGCACTGGGTGTTTGTAATATATCAGCAGATCTCAGTGTGTCTGAAGACTTTGAGTTTGTATTTGCTCCAGCCTGTTTAACCCTCATGTGGCCTTTAGGGCCTTGGACCCCATTTGATGTTTCCCTTTAAAAAATTGTTCCCTTCATCTCAGTGGTATGAGATTTTGTGACTTTTAAAGTACTTATTAGGGTGTCGCAATATACCGGTATTGACGATAACCATGATGTTTAAAACATGAAAAATCGATACTGTATTAATTACGGGTCTGACAATATATTGTGATAATCGTGAATATTTAAAATGAATAATACACATGATAATATGACACGAAAATAATCCAGCGCCAGTACCTGGTTGACATCCCAAAGTACAATAAGTGGTGGTATTGCACCTTAACACTGCCATCTGACATAAATCAGAAGAAGATACGCGCAGCTGCTACTGCTGTGCAAAATCATGTCTTCTGATAAGACAGAGAGATTCTCTACACAGCAGAGCATGTGAGCGAAAACGTTTTCAGTTTCATATTTATCTTTAAATATTCTAATGTTATTTTTTAATTTAATCTATGTTGATTATGAAAAGTGAACAGCACGAGTAAAAAGCTACATCATAAGATGTGCAATATATCGAGTGGGTCAGACATGATTTTGACCACATAATTAAGTTTTGTTTTGTAGAAAGCCTTTCGTTAAAGTGATTTTCGTTTGTATAAATTATATCTTAATTTTAGCAGACAATATAATGGAGGCGCCAGCGCAATCCCTTGCATGTGAACTGGAGCGTGTCTCATAAATGAACCAAACTCAGCTTATAAGCTACTTGCCTCACAGACATGAGATAGATTATATATATATATATATATATATAGAAAGCTTGAAATGACTACTTTTAAACAAAACAATTCAAAACGAAAAGAAATAGGCTACTCTCTGATTATGTAATCCATATGAAATGTGCATTTAAAATGAGATAAGAGACGTATTGAACGATTGTGGTGATCAGGCCAAGAACAAGCTGGACAGGTAGTAGGCAAACGAAAAGAATTTATTTGTTCCAACAAAAAAAAAAAAAAAAAAAAAAAAAAACTTAACAGGAAGTTGAAAACCATTTCCAAAGTATATACAAAGAATAAGAAACAACTAACAAACTAAATCAAAGAAGAAAAAAACTCCCGTTAACAAAATAATAACCCAAAAAAAAAAACTACTAAGATGAGCAGCCCATGATGTTACAGTGGCTGGACAAATTTGACTCCCCTCTGCTCATCTCATCATAGCTCTATATACCTATTTAGCACATACCAAACCAATTAAAGGTAAACATCAAATAATAACTTTACCAAATAACCTCAAACAAAATAACAGATTGCAGAACAATATACAAGACCATACCTAACAATACAATCATCTATCTAAAATACATAAAAGAAGATACTAAACCAACAAAAAGATAACCTAAATGACATAATACAAAAAAAAAAAAATCCTCTAACTCAGAACATGATGGTACAGTCCAACTTCCTCTGGCACAGCACAAATTAGGAGATTGAAGCACCGCCTCTCCCTTTGTCTGCTGTCACATGGAATGCGGCCGTCACTCCATGGTCCCAAACAATCTAGGACTCAGGTAAAGTTAATCAGCAAAGAATATAAGTAGTGTGCACCCTTCTATACATTCAAGATTTTAATAAACTGTTAACTTGTTAAACTTGTCCGGTGTTTTTCTTATAATAAGGGAATTTAAATAAAATAAACCATATTATGTTAAACTAAATTCAACATTAAATCAAACATTAAATCAAACAACACAATGGTAAAAGCTAAATATGTGAAGTGGGCTACGCACCCGTCACACTCTCCCCCACCTCTGGTTCCTCGCTCACATGACGGGAGAGGAAATCAGCAGCAAGATTCTCCTTGCCTGGCCGATGGAGGACCGTAAACTGATAGGGTTGCAGAGACAAGTACCAGCAAGTTATCCTGGCATTTGAGTCCTTCATTTTGTTCACCCATAGGAGGGCTCTATGGTCAGTCTCCAAAGTGAAATGCCTGCCCAAAAGATAGTATTTAAAAGAGTCCAAGGCCCACTTTACCACCAAGCATTCCTTCTCAATAGTTGAATAACGCACTTCCCTAGGAAACAATTTGCGGCTAATATAGGCCACAGGGTGACGATTTCCCACTTCTCCCTGGAGTAGTACTGCTCCAAGTCCGACTCCTGATGCATCAGTCTGTAAAACAAATGGTTGATCGAACCTGGGACTGTACAACACTGGACTTTCCTGTAGAGCCCCTTGAATATCCTGGAAAGCTCTCTGGGCCTGTTCAGACCACTGAATCTGGTTTGGGGCATTCTTTTTAATCAGATCTGTTAGGGCAGCAGCTCTAGAAGAAAAATTGGGCACAAAACGGCGATACCACCCAACTAGTCCGAGAAAAGACCTCATCTGTTTCTTTGTCTTAGGTAGGGAACAGGACTCAATAGCTTGCACCTTCCCCACTTGAGGCCGAATGACCCCATTCCCCAGGACATAACCAAGGTATTCAGTCTCTTTCTTTGCCAGGGCACATTTACCAGGATTAATTGTCAGTCCTGCTTCTTGAATACGTCTCAAAACCACCTGCAAATGCTTCAAATGCTCTTCCCAAGTTTTACTAAATATCACAATATCATCAAGGTACGCTGCGGTAAAATCAGACAAACCATGCAATACCTGATCCATCAGTCTTTGAAAAGTGGGCAGAGCCCCATGCAGGCCAAAAGGCATAGTCTTAAAATGATGTAGGCCCCAAGGAGTCCGAAAGGCAGTGAATTCTTTAGATCTGGAACTTAAAGGCACTTGCCAGTAACCTTTACATAGATCAACAGTGCTAAGATATTTGGCATTACCCAAGCGTTCAATCAGCTCCTCAATACGAGGCATTGGATAGGAGTCAAATTTTGAAACTGAATTCAAATATCGAAAGTCAATGCAAAATCTTGTAGTGCCATCCTTTTTAGGTACTAAGACCACAGGACTGCACCATTCACTTTTGGAAGGTTCAATCACCCCCAAGGAAATCATCAGATCTAGTTCCTTCTTAAGAGCAGGCAATAATCTTTCAGGTATACGATAACTTAGTCTCTTTGGAACAGCATCCTCTTTAAGACAATATCATGCTCTACCAGTTCCGTTCGACCAGGCCTCTCTTGGAACAGTTCAGGATGGCAAAGACACTGAAGTTGCTGTTGCTGGGACTCAGTAAGATGATCTAAATTGAGCACTGTAGAATTCTGAACAGGAAAATACTGCTCTTCCACCTCTTCCTCATCTTTCACAGACCGAATCAGCAGACATTCCTTCCGAGGTGTAGCGAATTTACATCTCTTTCAACAGGTTTACATGCAACATTCTGCTTGAACGGGCTTGTCCTGGGGTTAAAATTTCCCACTTTCTTTAATACTTTAAAAGGCCCTTGCCATTTGGCTAAGAGCTTACTGGATGCTGCAGGTAACATTACAAGCACTTGTTGATCTGGCACAAATGTACGAAGTTCTTGCCGATTTATCATACCAAGACTTTTGTCTCTGTTGAGCCTCTTTCATATGCTCTTGAGCCAAATTTGTCATTTTCTGCAATTTTTCATGTATGGCAACTACAAAGGAAGCAACATCTTTTTCTTCCCCCAGTCCCTTCTGGCCAGCCCATGTCTCTTTTAACAGTGACAATGGTCCTCTCACATCATGGCCATACAACAATTCAAAAGGGGAAAAACCTGTTGAGGCCTGGGGGACTTCACGATATGCAAAAAGCAAATAGGGCAACCACTGATGCCAGTCTGAGCCAGTCTCATTTATGAATTTCCTGAGCATATTTTTAAGAGTTTGATTAAATCTCTCTACTAATCCATCCGTTTGAGGATGGAAGGGTGTAGACTTCAGGCCCTTAATGCTTAACAACTGATAGACTTGCTTTAAAAGCTTTGAAGTAAAATTGGTCCCACAATCTGTAAGAATCTCCCTAGGAAATCCTACTCTAGAAAACAACTGAATCAAACAGGATGCTACTTGCTTAGCTCCAATAGTCCTCAATGGAAACACCTCTGGATACTTGGTAGCGTAATCACTCACCACTCAACATAAACCTGTGGCCTGCTCTACTGTTCTCAACTGGACCAACAATATCCATAGCAAGTCACTCGAACGGAACTCCAACAACTGGAAGAGGTTGAAGGAGCTTTAGAGGGCAGTCTACTGGAGGTCAACTGACACTCTGGGCAAGTTCTACAGAATTTGACCACATCTCTTCTAATGCCAGGCCAATAAAAATGTTTCCTAATTCGGGCCAACGATTTCTGCCTACCCAGGTGGCCTGCCCAGGGAATAGAATGACCCAAAGATAGGACTACATTTTGAACTGCCTTAGGTACCACCATCTGCAAACTACCTCCCTGTTGCCGATATAACACCTCCTCCTGAAGGACAAACCTCTCACCTACTCTACCTCCTACAGACTTCTCACCTTGTCCCTGATTTGACAGAGTAGCTCGCTGGTACAAAGAAGACACAACAGGATCTTCCTTCTGCATTTCCGCCATATTACTGGGAATCTTAAACCCAATCACTTCCTCCAGCTTACCACACTTTCCCTCACCATCAGCTTCAAGGTATCTATACTTATCTTGCCTCCTCTGCCTTCTAGATTTCTTCACCTTAATTGGTCCAGCCTCCAATTAAGAATCAAAGAATGGGAAACCTTTAATTCAGTTTGAGATTCATCAGCAATCTGCTTAACCTGAGCCCGGGTCATCACCATACTAGAAGCAGAGTCAAAAGGCAACAAATTCAGCAGAGAAGGAAAATCTTGACCTAGAATAACAGGATAAGGTAATTTTTCTACTACTCCCACTCTCAAGAAATAGGGTAGCTCATGTACCACTACCTGCACTTTAACTGTAGAGTAAGTCTGCTCCTCACCATGGACACATTTAATAATCACATTACCTTCAATCTCTTCTGAGTGCTTTGGGACCAGATGACTTTCCACTAGCGTCTGCATACTACCAGTGTCTATCAATGCAGTTACAATTTCCCCATTCACTTCTACAGGAATGGTCAGGCCTTGAGGTGGAGGCAACAAATTTCCTACCCCTGTTTTTTGGTACAGAACATATTTGGGAAGTTTTAGCAATTAACTTTGGACACATTGGCTTTTTATGCCCTTCCTGTCCACAAAAATAACAAATGGGCACCTGACTAGCCTGATGTAAAGGCCTAGAGAACTGATTTTCTCTTTTAGGCTTTTTACTAGAAGAATTACATTTTAAGGCTCCTTGACTAAAGGTTGACGAACTCCTATCTTCCCTAATTCCCTTATGAGCAGCACCCCAAGTGTGTGAACGAGACCGGGCGGCTACAAAAACATCAGCCAAGGAAGCAGCCTGACAAGCTGCACTAGGGTTATGTTCTCTTACCCATACCTGCAATTCTGATGAAAGCATTCTCAAATACTGCTCTAAAATAATCACTTCCCCCACAGCCTCTACAGTCTTTCCCTTGGGTTGCACCCACTTTTCATAAAGTTCTCGAAGCCGTACATAAAGTTCTTTTGGAGTCTCAACAGGCTCAATCTCTAATGAACGGAATCTTTGACGGTAAGTTTCGGGATTGATGGCATACTTGCTTAAAATGGCAGATTTAACTTTTTCATATTCCAATGACTCCTCAATGTCCATGTGCACATAGGCACTCCTAGCCTTACCAGTCAATAAGGGAACTAACCTAAGGGCCCAATCACTTTTGGCCCACTTACAGGCCAGAGCAATTCTTTCAAAAGTGGTGAGAAAATGTTCAATGTCATCTGAATCTTGCATTTTCTCCAACTTGGGCTCAATCATACCTCGAGTAGGATCTGGAACAAGGGGCACAGAGGCATTGGACAGATTATCAGGCATTTCAGGATGTTGCTCAGGTCCTGACAAACCTCCAGGATCAGGGGTGGTACGAAAATCCACTTCCTCCCTCAGAAGGTTGAATTGATGTTGCATTGTTTTCCAACGTTGCTCTTGCCGAGCTGCCTCCCGCTCCATCTTGACTTCTTGTCGTTGCTGAACTTCCATATTTTTAGGAAACATGTCTGCCAGGTCCTGCAGAGTCAGTTGTCCCGGGTCATCAGCCACCTGAGGAACTCCTCCGACTGCTGCAGGCTCATCCTCTAACTCCTCCACCGAAACTGCTTCATCTTGTTGTTTGAACTTTGCCACTTTCTTTGGAGCCATATTGCCACTACTCAACCCTGTCCTTTACTGGCCAATCCCACCGCTGCCACCATTTGTGGTGGTCGTGCCAAGAACAAGCTGGACAGGTAGTAGTGGCAAACGAAAAGAATTTATTTGTTCCAACAAAAAAAAATAAATAAATAAATAAACTTAACAGGAAGTTCAAAACCATTTCCAAAGTATATACAAAGAATAAGAAACAACTAACAAAATAAATCAAAGAAGAGAGAGAGAAGAAGAAGAAAGAAAAGAAGAAAAAGAAAGAGGAAAAAAAACTACTAAGATCAGCAGCCCATGATGTTACAGTGGCTGGACAATTTTGACTCCCCTCTGCTCATCTCATCATAGCTCTATATACCTATTTAGCACATACCCAACCCAATTAAAGGTAAACATCAAATAATAACTTTACCAAATAACCTCAAACGAAATAACAGATCGCAGAACAATATACACGACCATACCTAACAATACAATCATCTATCTAAAATACATAAAAGAAGATACTAAACCAACAAAAAGATAACCTAAATGACATAACACACAAAAAAAAAAATCCTCTTACTCAGAACATGATGGTACAGTCCAACTTCCTCTGGCACAGCACAAATTAGGAGATTGAAGCACCACCTCTCCCTTTGTCTGCTGCCACATGGAATGCGGCCACACCCATGGTCCCAAGCAATCTAGGACTCAGGTAAAGTTAATCAGCAAAGAATATAAGTAGTGTGCACCCTTCTATACATTCAAGATTTTAATAAACTGTTAACTTGTTAAACTTGTCCTGTGTTTTTCTTATAATAAGGGAATTTAAATAAAGTAACAAACCATATTATGTTAAACTAAATTCAACATTAAATCAAACATTAAATCAAACAACACAATGGTAAAAGCTAAATATGTGAAGTGGGCTACACACGTCACAACGATTTAACATGAAGAGAATTAACACACCATTTTGACAGTATATGTTTTGTCATCAGTAAATCTGACATTACTTTGAAAATTTTTACACAGGAATGAAGACCTGGTACTAGAACACAAATGCAATGTGGAACAAACATGCTCATTCACACACACAAACAGACAAACAAAAACAGACTTCAAACCCTTCAAACAACAACAACAAATTCTAACCTTTCACAAAAATACTGATTTTAATGTATTTTATAATGTTTAAATACACACAATACCAGTAAAAAGTTTGGATTTTTAATGCTTTTAAAAAGTTTCGTCTGCTCACCAAGGCTGCATTTATTTAATTAAAAATACAGTAAAAACAGTAATATTGTGAAATATTATTACAATTTAAAATGTTTTCTGTTCAGTTTTTAAACTGTTTTCTGTTTGAATATATTTTATAAAGTAATTTATTCCTGTGATCAAAGCTGGATTTTCAGCATCATTACTCCAGTCTTCAGTGTCACATGATCCTTCAGAAATCATTCTAATATGATGATCTGCTGCTCAAGAAACATTTATTGTGTACAATTGTACGAAATATTTGTGTACAATATTCTTTTTTCAGGATTCTTTGATGAATAGAAAGTTCAAAATAACAGCATTTCTTTTGAAATATAATCTTTTGTAACATTATAAATGTCTTTACTGTCACTTTTGATCGATTTAATGCATCCTTGCTGAATAAAAGTAAATTAAGTTAATTTCTTTTCAAAAATAAAAATAAAAATCCTACTAACCCCAAACTTTTGAACAGTAGTGTATAATGTTACAAAAGCTTTGTATTTTAGATAAATGCTGTTCTTTTGAACTTTCTATTCATCAAGGAATCCTGAAAAAAAAAAAAGTACACAACTGTTTTCAACATTGATAATAATCATAAATGTTTCTTGAACAGCAGATCATCATATTAGAATGATTTCTGAAGGATCATGTGACACTGAAGACTGGAGTAATGATGCTGAAAATTCAGCTTTGATCACAGGAATAAATTACTTTATAAAATATATTCAAACAGAAAACAGTTATTTTAAATTGTAATAATATTTCACAATATTACTGTTTTTACTGTATTAAATAAATGCAGCTTTAGTGAGCAGATGAAACTTCTTTTAAAAACATTAAAAATCTTACCGTGTCTAAACTTTTGACTGGTAGTGTATATTCACAAAATATTTCAAAAATGTTGTAATAGGAACAGTTGGTCACATCCAGAAAATTGAATGGATCTCTATGACACTCTGCTGCTAAATAAAGTTGTATATTTTTATACAGTCGCTCTGTAAATGTGTGGGGTCCGAACGGATGCCAAAGACCCTGTGTGTAAAGGAAAATGAGAAAATAATTTTTCACTGATTAAAGTGTCAAAGTTTACTCATCATTTACTCACCCTTATGTTGTTTCAAACCTGTATGAGTTTCTTTCTTCTGTTGAACTCAAAAGAAGGTATTTTAAAGAATGTTGGTAACCAGACAGTTGATGGCACCCAATCACTTCATAGTATTTTTTTCCTATATGGAGTAGAGACCTGCACTCCCACTGGACCCAATGCAACAGTGTGTGGTGTGGGACAAGATTTGATGAGCGGTTAGACGCTTATGTGTGCGGGTTGTCTAAACATAAAATATCTAAAAATAATTGTTATTTTTGTTAAATAATTGCTAAGAATAAATTGTTATTCATATATTGCACAAAAGCAACAAGAACAACTAATATAAAATAAAATGATTTACAGTCACATTCTATTTATAACATGTTTGCAGTGTTGAGCAATGTAGCCAATCACAGACATATCTGTTGATTTCTGAGACGCAATGGCCAATCAGAGGTGTTTATGTTAGAATCCTCTCACCACTCAAAACACCAGAGTTTTTGTGCTGAAATTTGCACGCTCATGAATCTTATTATAACACATGAAGTGTAAACATTATGAAAGATTCATTGTGTTATAACAGAGCTTTGTGAGATCGCTGATGAACGGAGATGTCAGTTTTTTAGTCATTATAAAGGGAACGCTCTTTGAGAGCATTCTGCCATACCAAACCATGCAGCAGCAGCTTGCTTTTCTGTTGAAACTAACTGTGGTTTGTGAAGCTGATGCTTTAATCACAAATATTTTATCGGAAGCGTTTATGCTGGGATGTTGTGGCGACACAAAACTTAATATTTCGTGTAAATTTCATGGATGTACAGACAAAAATCTATATAGGCTACTTTTATACAGGATTTTGCGGGTGGGAGCGGGACAAGATAATATATTATTTTGAGGAGTGGGACAGAAAAATCCATCCTGCGCAGGTCTCATGGAGGTCAAAGTGTGCACAACTTTTGATTACCAACATTCTTTAAAATATCTTCTTTTGAGTTCAAAAGTAGAAAGAAACTCATACAGGTTTGGAACAACATAAGGGTGAGTAATTTTTTTATTTTTATTTTGGGGTGAACTATCCCTTTAAGGAAACACACCAACTATAAATTAGACAAGTAGTATATTTATTTCCATTGGTTTTTCTACATGAAATGACAGCGAAGTTAAATGTGTATGAATAGAAATTCAAAATTGTGGTTTTCCCTATATCCAAATTAAACTATATTGCCCAATTTTTCTTTTACTTTCCAACACTACAACTGATACAATATATTTGACTGTGTGTGTGTGTGTGTGTGTGTGTGTGTGTGTGTGTAGATTATCTGGCTGTATGGTGACAGAGGAAGGCTGTTGTTTTCTGGCTTCAGCTCTGAGTTCAAACCCCTCACACCTGAGAGAGCTGGATCTGAGCTACAATCACCCAGGACAATCATTAGTCAAGCTGCTCTCTGATCCAAACTACAGACTGGACAAACTCAAGTATGTTCAACACTAACAATCATCCTGTCATGTGTTTGGACATGTGTGTGCTATAAACTCATATATTCGTCTGAAGATGATCTTGATTCAGATCAGCAGCTGCTTGTGACTCATAACAGCAGCATCTGAGAAACAGACTCAATCTCTGATCCCAAAACATCAATTCAAAGCTTGTTGCTGCTCTAGAAAGTAAATTCTCAGTGCTGTCAGAGACATGAAGCAAAAACAGATCCAAGATACAGACTCAGAGATCACAGTCTAAATGAGAAGAAATTATATTTGTCCTCATGATACTGAATAAAGCAGAGCATCTGAACAACAAGAGATTTCTGCAGTTAGTAGATGAATATCAGTTATTGATTAAAACACTTGCACAAATGAAAGGATAAAGACACAATTGATCAGTGAATGTAAAGGTGAGTCTGTAGATCAAGACTTGAGGATCTTATTCAGTGATAGAGGCTGTGAATCAGGAACTACATCAAATGATGTAGGACAGACAGAAGATCTCAAAGGAACTTCATCAGAAGAGACACCGGCCTGAGTTTGAGATATAGTTCACTATTTTCCAGGTCTTAAGATATACGATAACTTTTGTGTGATGAAGAGACAAAAATGTGTTATTCACATGTTCTTTATGAGCTCAGTTCAGACTTTTCATGTTTGCAATTAAAAAATGTTACTTAATTTTGTCTGTTTTTGATAAATTAATATGAGCGTTTAGATGAGAAAATCATTTACAATTTAATACCCTCTTTTATTTTTATACAGAATCATTATGTAAATTGAGTTTGTTTTTATAGTGTGGATCATGGAGGAGAGATCAGAATTACAGCAGGACTACAGAAATGTAGGACACACACACACACACACACACACTATCATTATTTTGTTGTGTTATAAATGTTATAATCTCTTCTTGTGTTCAGATGCATGTGATCTCACACTGGATTTAAACACAGCACACACTCGTCTCACTCTGTCTGAGAGGAACAGAAAGGTGACGTATGTGAGAGAGAATCAGCCGTATCCTGATCATCCAGAGAGATTTGATGAGTGTCGTCAAGTTTTGTGTAGACAGAGTCTGACTGGACGCTGTTACTGGGAGGTTGAATGGAGCGGGTGGGTTGATATATCAGTGACGTATAAAGGAATCAGCAGGAAAGGATGGAGTTATGACTGTGTGTTTGGATACAATGAAAAGTCCTGGAGTCTGAACTGTTTTAATAACAGATTCACTGTCAGACACAATAATAAGATCACAGCAATATCTGCTCCTTCACGTCTCTCTAACAGAGTAGGAGTGTATCTGAACTGGTCGGCCGGCACTCTGTCCTTCTACAGCGTCTCTGACACACACACACTCACACACTTACACACATTCAACAGCACATTCACTGAACCCCTCTATGCTGGATTTGGGGTTTCTTTTGATAGTTCAGTGTCTCTGTGTGAGATTAAACATCTTCCTGTGAGAAACAACTGAGACACACAGATGAGTGAAAGAAACACACTCACATTATCTCTCTCTTTAACTCACACAGCTGTAAACTCTTTCTCTCTTTTAATCTTAAAGGAACACTCCACTTTTTTTGAAAATAGGCTCATTTTCCAACTCCCTCGGTCGGTCTTAGTACACAATGTAACTACAGAAGAGTCGAGTTTTAAATAGGAAAAATATTGAAACTCTTTAGTCATTTTTTTGAGCAAGATGCTAACGGTCTAATCCGATTAAATGAACTATGCTAAGCTATGCTAAAAGTGGTACCACCAGACCTGGAGATCGGCTAAATGGATTTGAAAATGGTAACTCAACGGTTTAACTCTAAGGGAGTTGGAAAATGAGCCTATTTTCACAAAAAAGTGGAGTGTTCCTTTCATTTCAGTGTATATATAGAAACACACACATTGACTTCAGTCTAAATGAGACACACCACAGACTTCTATTGTGTTTCTATAAAGACATTTGAATGCGGCTCAACAGGAGTTTTGTCTTTCTGAGTCTCTGAGCGCCACCTGGAGGAAGATTGAGTTTCTCACTCACAGGAAACAGTTCTTAGCCAGTGTTTGCTCTGTTACTATGGTAACTGAGGGTCAGGTCAGAGGTCATCTTTTAAATACACTTCAATACAAATGTTAAAGACTGTGGACCTCATCTTACTATATACAAGCGATCAATTATTGTAATTTTCAACCAATAATCAATAAAAAGCTTATAAAAATATATATTCAAATTATAAATATATGAACACAGAGAACTAAAAATATGTTTCTGTAATGCTGTATTTAATAAAGATTTATGTTTATGTTTGAAAGACGTACTATATGTTTGAATATCTGTAAATTGTGATATGTGATATGAGTTTACAGGTTAACTTAATTTCTTTATTTTCCATTCAGTCAAAGCAATATTTTGGTTTGATTGAATCATGGATCTCAGTAAAAGCAGTTCTAACTCTACTCCAGAACAGGGTTTCATTATATTTTGGTGTATCCAAAATGGCCCATGTTTATGATAATGTCTTTATTCAATTTTTTTCTTTTAATTAATTATTCTTCTACTTGTTATTAATTTTTGTTTAATCAATTATATATTTTCTACTATATGCTCTGATATGTTTATTTACAAATGTAAGATATTTGGTGTCTGTAAGATCATATTTTCCATCAAAATTGATTATGTGATGTATCTTCATATCAAAATATGTCTGTTTTCATCTCTGCAGACATGAGATAATGCAAGATCTGCAATATTCTATTAAAAATGTCAAAACAACACCTTCTATATCTATTTTTCCTTTAAGTATCTTCCAACACTAAATGTCATCCAGCAGGAGGCGCTGACACTTAAAGAATGAACTTTAACCAATATAACCTGAAGTCTGAATGACTGAGAATGATGATAATGTAAATGATTTACAGTGATAACAATGATAATGGTTAATGATAATAACTATTGCAAACAAATGCTGAATTAATGTGCAATTTTTACTAAAAACAGTGATGATGATTTGATGAAGTAACAGAAAGCACCTCAAGGAATAGTTCAATAGGAGTTGTTTTTGTTTTCATGAAGGCTTGTTTCCACCACTGAATAAAAAAAATTTAAAAGGTAATTTCGCCTTTTTGTCTCAAAATTCTGACTTTTTTTCTTCCAATTGCAAGTTTACATCTTGCAATTCTCACTTTTTTTCTCAGAATTTCATGATATTTAGTCGCAATTGTGAATTATAAAATCAGAATTGTCTGATATAAACTCACAATTGTGACGAAAAAAAGTCACAATTATCTTTTAAAGGGGTGGTTCAGTGGTTTTTTCTAGACTTGATTGTGTTTTGGGGCACAGTTTAACATGCTTTTTAATGCTTTTTGAAAACGCTGTATTTTTCATATATTTTACCTTTATTCTACACCTCTGTTTCCACTGTCATATAAACGGCTCGTTTGACTTCCTGGTTCTATGAAGCCACTCCCTCCGAAATACGCAATGTGCTCAGATTGGTTAGCAGGTTGGTAGCTGGCCCAGTGTATCGTGATTCGCTGAAGCGTCCGGAAACGCCACGCCCTTACCATCCGTTGCTTCAGTGAAAATTTAAATAATGGCGTCTATATTGCTGTATCAAATTGAGCCCGAATTAGATCCAGATGAAGAGGGTCAAGCTGCAATCGCGGCTTTTAAAGAACGTTTCTGAATGGTATTTCATTTTTTTTTTTTTTTTTTTTTGTGTCAAAGTGTTTAGATATGCTGTCACTGCTGTTTGTTAGCTTTCAATATACAGTTTTATCCTGATTAAAGCTTTACTGTAGCAGAATACATGACTGAGTAGTCGCATTTTTGTAAAGGTAGCGTTTAATTTATAGCATGAACAACTGTTTGTCTATGAACAAAGTTTGTTGGTGTTTGTTGGAGAAGTATGCACTAGAATTTAACTGGCTAGCGAAGCAAAAACGAGTTGCTCTTTGTATATGTCCTTGATGCAACAAAAATAGCAACAGAACTATATGTTTAAAAGACATGTACAAACAATAAAACGTACTTACAGTTTGAAGCCAATAAACAGCAGCTTCTGCTTTTAAAGTAGGAACTGCTTCTTTCAGTAAACGCCTTTGTGCAAATCCAGCATTGAACTTGTAGATTCTGGAAGCTGTCTTCAGCGCCGCATCCAGTGTAGAAAATATCAGATTATAATGGGTTCTATATCTTTTGACGCGCCACGTCCCGTGTACACAACTCTTCCGCTTCCATTATGCCACACGACATGGCCTCGCCCACTTTGTTGCGTGTTCCCGGGGTGTGTTTTGCAGGGTTTATGATGTCACCAACCTGGGAAGAAGCTCGTTGTAGTCCAAACTGGTCGCTTTTGTAGGCATTAAACTGCCATAACTTTAAAAGACACACTACTAACTCAACCAGGCCCTGCCCCTTTATTCTGCATATGAATTATTTAAATGAGGAATATTGTGATGTGTTTGTTCCCAGAAGAAAACTCAAGACTACAATGGAGGCGTTTCAGGGAGTTCAGAAACACTGACACTGATATAGAGAAGAACTCCTGCTGGAGGGACTTTAGAACTGTACAGAGCTTTTTTATACTCAAACAGTATTATGCAGTAAAGAAAGATGAACATGGAAAACAGCATAACAGGATCCCATAAAAGATGCAAAAACAACAACACACGGGTTTAGAAAGACATGAGGGTGAATAATGACAGAATCTTCATTTTTGGTCGAATAATTCCTTCTGTTTCCATCGTGACATTAGAGAGTTTGTTTATATCCACTTACATAACGGTGAGCGGAGTGTGATGATCGAGTGTCGTTGCGTTCCAAACGGGATATATCGGAGTGAAGATAATCATGGCCGCTATATTGAAGGGTCGTTCCAGACCAAAATGCTCAAAACTGGCCACTTCAAATGGCCCTTCAGAATGAAGGATTTCAAAGGGTACAACTGATGGACACTTCGGGCCCCCATGATCCTTTGCACAGGGAAGTTATTTGGCATCACAGAATGGGTACAGGAGGCTCAGAGTTCGATTTTACCTGTAAATGTTTATAGGCTATAGCCTTGTATTTTTCTATACTACTGTAATATTTATACGAGTTAGATTTGGTACATTATTATGGTCAAAACGACATTGTATTTCAACAAAAATACTTTACAGCTCCCTTTATCAGTCCATTCAAATGTTTCACATACATAGACACAATATACAATATATTTAACATAAAAGACCGGCGGTAGCTTATAATGTTACTACAGTAAATGAATGCGTATTAATATAAAGAGTACACCAGGGGGAAAAGACGAAGGCACCTCCTTGATTGTCTCATTAAGATGACGCAGAAGTGCATTCCAAAAAAAGAGGGTTTTTTTGGCCCCCTACACCCTTCATTCATTCGAAGCTCTCGCTCCGGAGGGTAAACCCTTTGGGATTAGGGCATAGGGATGAGCTCTTCCAAATGGAACACATGGTGTAAACTGAAGTGACATTACAACATCACAAACACTTCTGGACATGACCATATCAGCAGATGAAAACTGATTACAACATCTGAACAAAAAGGTGATGTGTGTGAGAGAGAAGCAGCCGTATCCTGATCATCCAGAGAGATTTGATGAGTTTGAACAGGTTCTGTGTAGAGAGAGTCTGACTGGACGCTGTTACTGGGAGACTGAATGGAGCGGGATGGAGGATAATATATCAGTGACATATAAAGGAATCAGCAGGAAAGGATGTTCTTAGTTCTTAGCAACCGCTTGCTCTGTTACTATGGTAACTGAGGGTCAGGTCAGAGTTCATCTTCTAAACACACTTCATTACAAATGTTAAAGTTGAAGATGTGGATCAAACTCATGTCAGATTTACTCTTTGTAGAAACTCAATGATCAGGAGAGTTTGAGAATCTCAGTTGTAGAGCTTGAAAACATTCAATGATCAGCTCGTGTCTGGAGCTCAACATTATTATGAGCTGATATCATCAAATTATGCTCCCAAATCCTCACAGCCATTTAATAGAAAGTTATGATTAACATTGTCATTTTTAAATTGAGCAATAAAATTTAATTTGTCATAAAATATTCTTTTTTATTATTGTTTTTCATTTATCACATAAACATATGAAATCACATATGGGTCAACATGATTAGTAAAAATATTTGTAATGTCAAATGTTTATAAATATTTTAAATATATAAAAATAATGTGTCAAATATGGATTATAACCATTTTCAAATCTAGCATGTATCAATGTGTCTGTTTTAAATCTAATGGCAGGTGAAGTTGTGGCTCATGTTTTGTCTCAAGAATCAGAGACGGGATGGTTTGTTATTTAAATGGTTAAATGAGTGAATCCAGTTCAGTTCATCTCAACACCAGAGTCTGTCACACGCTTATTGAAATGAACTGAACACAAGAACAAATGCAACACAATTCAATATTCACACTATTTAATATTTATTCATTATGTCATAGTTGTAGTATTGCTGATGTTGCAGTTCAATATCTGTGATAATTATTTAGATAGCATAAATATATAAATACAGAGATACTGCAATACTTGCTGTTTCAAAGAGTTTTATTTTATAAAGCCTGATTTACTGTACATAAGATATGTTTTATAATTACTGTTTTTCGTGATATGTGATAAAACTCTGTCCTACATCATTAGTGTTTTCTCCTTAGAAACATTAATATCAGTTGTGTTACATCTGTGCTTTTCTGAATGTTTAGGCCTACTTTAGTACAGCTTACAAATTGCACTAAATTTGATATGTTGAGGATGAAACATGAATAAACAAACAACAAGCACAAACCTGAGTCTGCTATATTCCCTGACAATGTATAACCAATGTTCTTACATCACACATAATATCATTCAGTTGATGTTTTAATATTTTTACACAATAAACTGAAAAGAGAATAAAATATTTCTTTCAAAATTAACAGAAACCTTCATCTGATGGTGTTAAATACTGACGGTGTTGACAAAGTTCAAAAACAAATGAATGACAAGTTAATTAAGACAACGAATTCTTAAATTAATATTTAATTTAATACAATGGTTACATTTTACCATACAGCTGCACTAATACGCATTAATTCATGCATAACTAATGCACAGATAATCACGTGTTAATGTATGACTCATGAAGAAATAAACCATTAATTAATGATTACTAATAAAGATTCAATATGATTAATAGATTAAATAGCATATGAATTGCTTAACTAAATGTCATCATGTATTAATTCATTAATAACATATAGTATTAACTAATAGTGTAAATGAATGTGTTAATTACCACAATGGGTCAAAGCCATGTTTCAACTTCCATTTTTCTGCTTTAATTAGTCATTAGCTAATGGTTTGCAAATGTATCATTATGTTATGACTTCACTTGTTGAGGCACATGACTATTACCTAATTGTTAATTAATATGTAATTTTGGCTTTGATATCCACACTAAACCATGGATTTAATTTTACTGTAAACACGCTTTTGTGTTTGTATGTGGATTAGATGTGGCGTATTCAGAAATGAAGAAAACTGCTTCACCTGTGCAGGTGTTTTACACACTGACGACATTGTTTTTCTCTCTTACAAGTTAATATATAAACCAGATTATGTCAAAAGTGAAACTGTTTCAACAGACTCCATTTTGTGAAGGAAGAACATGAACAATATCAGGAGAAAAAAAGCTGTTTGTGAATAATGTGAATCAGTTTAAGAACAGATCAGTTTAATGCTGTTATCTAGAGACTGAATGGATTTATGAACTGAATGAAGTTTGTGTTTGATGATCTTCATTGTTGAGACAGAGGTAAGTTTGAACATTCTCATGCGTTGGTAAATCAACATGAATCTGCATCTATAAATACTTATATTTATGTCCTACTGTAATGTAATATTTTCAGATGCTTTAGTCTCTACTGAGATTTTTTCTTGCTCTTGGTCTTTAAGTACTTGCTGATCAAATTCAGTCTGACTTTTTTCAGTCACAGAAATATAGTATCAGAAACAACTATCCTGTGACAATGTGTCTGCATTGATAGTTTAGTAAAGCTTTGAATAATTTGAAAGTCATGCAGTAATTGCTGTAAATGTGAAAACTGGGAGTTGAGTTGAACAGATTTTGACAGGTGATTATTCATTGAAAGCTGTGCAGCTCAGAGTGTGTTCGTGAGGAAAGTCAGAGAATTATAGTTTGTTTTGGCATGTATTTTATTATCATTGTCAAGGTCACCAGCACAATCACTACATTTCCCAGAATCCCTCCTGATCCACACCTGCCACAGATCACCTCCTGACCACGGTTTCCTGCACCTGCGTGTCCTCATCAGCACTCTCTATTTATACCGTCATTCCCTTCACCTCCTCGTCTGGTCTCATCAATGAAAAACCACACAGATCCTTTGGCTCATCTGACATGATTACTCACCGGAATGCTTACTGAATTACTCACCTGAGAAAGGTACCTTTTTGTTCTTGATCCGTCTTCCGTCTTCTGTCTGCTGTCTACCATTACCTCGTGTTGCCTGCCTGGATATCCTGCTCACCTGTCAGCTTCATTGCACGCCACCTGCACAGAGAACACAGTGTCACACCAGCTAAAACTTCAGTCTACATTCATCAAAGTCTCATCCTTACCTGTGTTGCATTCCCACTCTGCTTCCCTCTTATCTGCAATAAAGACTGGTTTGCATTATCTTACCTCGTCTGTCCTCTTCTGTGTATGACAATCATGTGGTATAAGAACTCAGTTTTTTATTATTTTACTTGTTTGTCACAAGTTTATTTTATTGTTAATTTTTACAGCACTTCCTGTAAAATGAGTCTCTGTGAGAAGAGAGAGGAGGAGGATGTAAAAGCATCATCTCCAGATCCCAGCTGTGTGTCGATGAAGAGTGACAGATCCATTGGAAACCCTCCTGATCTCAGTGATGGAGCAGTGACCTCTGACCCTGAGTGAGTATAAACAAAATGAACTTGATAAATAAGGATATTGATCCAGGAACATGTCCCACTTAGGTAAACCATGTTCTTCAATTTATGTCCATTATCCATATGATCTGTCCCTCAGATGTCTGCTGTGCATCATTTAACTGCAGTATGTAGTAAGGTTACACACTGTGAGTATTTAGTTATGACCACTAGTATATTATCAGCATGTAGTACTGGAGCTGATTTCAGTTGTAGGGTGGTGCTCATGGCTGAAAGATGTAATTTCACAGACATTAATTCATGTAAAATATATCAACGTGAAAGTGAACTGCATAAGTACCTCCTGTGATAACTCTGATGGACTTTAGAGAGGTTTGGTATCATTTGTAGTAATTTGTAATTGAAGACATAATTTAAATACAAATTTAAAGTAAACTTCAAAATGTAAGTTTTGGCATTACAAAGTTTGCTTTTGGCTGAATAGCTTTTGTAGCATATTTACAGTGAAGACTGCATTTTTTTTTTTTTTTAATATATTTGAGTTTATTCAATTTCTGTTATATTTCTTACCTAAATACATAGTAGATCTAGATCTACCTGAATAATAACTTAAAGTACTATTTAATTTCTTATTTGTCACATTGCTCATAATTTACTCATTTTATTACTGATTGTTTACTTATTTTCTTAAGAAGGTTTTACTTACATTAGGCTAGGTTTACTGTGGTATTGAACCCCCTGCTCTATACTGATTGGATAGTAGGGTTGTGAAACTACCTGTGCTTGTATTGCACAGGTAGTTTTAGTCAGTTTAATCACCGTTATAAAATAATGTGTTGTCATTATTGAAGCACAAGCTGTCACATGTGGGTGCTATAAGTAATCGCACAATGAAGAATCATTCAAGGGAACAGTCTTTTTAATGACAAACACTCAGAAAACAACCAATAAACATCAACGAGACCAGACAAAGAACTGAACAAAACAGGGAGTATAAATACAGACTAAGTGAGATAATTAATTGAACGACAGTGTCACAGCTATGGTTGTAAGCAAATGCACGACGAGGAAGATGAAGGAATAACAGTCTTTAATAAATCCACAGGCAAGGAAATCCACAAATGGCAAACACGAAACCCAACCATACAATGAACGATACCGGACAATACTGAACTGATAACACAAGACTTAAATACACAGACAAACGAGGTGGGTGATTGAACACAGCTGGTAGTGATAATGACGGTGATAAGTAACTATGGTGACAGACTAGTGGCGGGAAATGGTGCAACACAGAAGTCCAAACAGGGTGAACATGTAACATATCGCCCCCTCCCGGAAAGGCGAGTCCTCGCGCCGGCAGATGGGTGGAGGTTTCCGTGGAGGACGTAAGTCCGGGGAGAGGGCTGGAGTAGAGGGAAGTCCAGGGAGGTGCAGATGGTGGTGTTTTCCAGGGGGTAGCCTTGAACAAGAGAGCCTTGATGGTGCTCCAGGCCACAGCCAGGACGGCGTCCCACGGCGGCGTTGCTGGAGGGAGGAGCCATGGTGGTGAGGGTCTCCACACCACCCTGGGGACAAGTGGGAGGTGGATGGAGGAGGCTGATGGAGGTGGAGCTCTTGGCGAAGACAGAGAGCCGAAGGAGCGGAGTGATCTGAGTCCGTGACGGAGTCGCAGCGATGACCCCCCGAGACGGAAGCAGGGTACCGGAGGGCTGAGGCGAAACTGGAACAACTGAGGGCTGAGGCGGAGCTTGAGGGAAGGTGGAGCCAAACGGAGTCATAGGGGTGGAGGGTCGGAGAGCAACGAACGACCCGTAAGTCCGTGGCAAAGTGATGGTGATGTCTGAGCCATGCAGAGTCGAGGGTCCGAGGGAGCCCAGTGGAGCTGAAAGCTCGATGGTAGCTGCTGTAGTCGAGGGAGGAAGGAGCAAAGGCGGAGGAGTCAGGACGATGGGCCGAGGTGGCACGACGGGATCTGAGGCCGGGGGCGGAGCCGCAGGATCTCCACAGCCAGAAGCTGGCTCACAGCAGGCCCCAGGTGTAGCCACGCCACTGAGAGGAGGCTGATGTGGAACCGAGGGAATGATGGGAGACAGCAAGGGCTGGGTAGCAGGCATGGCTGAGGGCTGGAGAAGGGACTGGTGATGAACAGAGGGACTGGAGAAAAATAAAAAATTCTGGGTAGAGATATGGAGAGGAGGTGGGAGAGGGAGGCTGAGTGGGACCAGTTCATCCAAAATGGAACAGACAGGTTCGGGAGAGATTAAAGGGGGTAGGGAATCCTCTCCAAAATCAAAACAAAAGTTTGTTGTGCCTGCCTGGAACTCACTTTCAGTGGCGGGAGTGTGGGCGGGCTCCATTCCGTACCCTCGCGCTCATCACGAACTCCCTCGGTGACGGATGTTGCAGCAAACTCGCACACCTAGTCAGACTTGCTGTGCTCCGGCTCCATGGCGATGTTTCGCTCAGTTGTTCCATTGGTCGCTGGCTCCTGCATCACAGTAGAGGTGGGCTCTTTGTCTCCAGTGGCGTTGTACTGCCATTCCACACTGTCTGGAGGTTCCTGGCTGGGCACTGGAGGCCCTCGAGGCCCCTCCCCAGACAACTGTGCCTTTGTGGTTGCGATGAATCCAACGAAGAGAAATGAACAAAGGCAGTTGTCCGGGAAGTTCGACTGATGTGGGAGGTCGAGATATTCTGCAATATCTGCCTCGAGGGAGCGATCTCCCTGCTCAAGGCAGATTAACAGGTACGAGGGAGAGTACATAGTGATGGAAAAGAAAAACTGTGACACGAAAACACTGACAAAAACAAAACAAAAACACGCCACAATCTATCTTACTGTTTAGGTCCGGTATTCTGTCACAGCTATGGTTGTAAGCAAACGCACGAGGAAGATGAAGGAATAACAGTCTTTAATAAAGCCACAGGCAAGGAAATCCACAAATGGCAAACACAAAACACAACCATACAGTGAACGATACTGGACAATACTGATAACACAAGACTTAAATACACAGACAAACGAGGTGGGTGATTGAACACAGCTGGTAGTGATAATGACAGTGATAAGTAACTATGGTGACAGACTAGTGGCGAGAAATGGTGAATTTACAATGAATTTAAAGGTGTAGTATGTAGTTTTTCTTCCGCTAGAGGCCGCCTATTCAAAACAAAGGCGTAGCTTAATGACGGCAAGTTTGAGCACGGATTCTTGGTACATGTGGACGTCACCTCACAGCTGGTGGAAAAGAATCGGGATAGGACGCAGGCAGAAATCATGTTCATGGATGAGAATATTAATGTTACTGTAGTATGAAGCAGAGCAGGACCGAATGTTGTGGGAGCTGAATGAGGCCACTGGAGCGAATGTTAATGAGAGACAAGCGCGTCACACACCTTGCGAGCAGCGGAACTTTTATTATGCCTCTATTTATACCGTCATTCCCTTCACCTCCTCGTCTGGTCTCATCAACAAGAAACCACACAGATCCTTTGGCTCATCTGACATGATTACTCATCGGAATGCTTACTGAATTACTCACCTGAGAAAGGTACCTTTTTGTTCTGATCCGTCTTCTGTCTGCTGTCTACCATTCCCTCGTGTTGCCTGCCTGGATCTCCTGCTCACCTGTCAGCTTCATTGCACGCCACCTGCACAGAGAACACAGTGTCACACCAGCTAAAACTTCAGTCTACATTCATCAAAGTCTCATCCTTACCTGTGTTGCATTCCCACTCTGCTTCCCTCTTATCTGCAATAAAGACTGGTTTGCATTATCTTACCTCGTCTGTCCTCTTCTGTGTATGACATCGTGGTATAAGAACTCAGTTTTTTATTATTTTCTTGTTTGTCACAAGTTTATTTTATTGTTAATTTTTACAGCACTTCCTGTAAAATGAGTCTCTGTGAGAAGAGAGAGGAGGAGGATGTAAAAGCATCATCTCCAGATCCCAGCTGTGTGTCGATGAAGAGTGACAGATCCATTGGAAACCCTCCTGATCTCAGTGATGAAGCAGTGACCTCTGACCCTGAGTGAGTATAAACAAGATGAACTTGATAAATAAGGATATTGATCCAGGAACATGTCCCACTTAGGTAAACCATGTTCTTCAATTTATGTCCATTATCCATATGATCTGTCCCTCAGATGTCTGCTGTGCATCATTTAACTGCAGTATGTAGTAAGGTTACACACTGTGAGTATTTAGTTATGACCACTAGTATATTATCAGCATGTAGTACTGGAGCTGATTTCAGTTGTAGGGTGGTGCTCATGGCTGAAAGATGCAATTTCACAGACATTAATTCATGTAAAATATATCAACGTGAAAGTGAACTGCATAAGTACCTCCTGTGATAACTTTGATGGACTTTAGAAAGGTTTGGTATCATTTGTAGTAATTTGTAATTGAAGACATAATTTAAATACATATTTAAAGTAAACTTCAAAATGTAAGTTTTGGCGTTACAAAGTTTGCTTTTGGCTGAATAGCTTTTGTAGCATATTTACAGTGAAGACTGCATTTTTTAAAATATATTTGAGTTTATTCAATTTCTGTTATATTTCTTACCTAAATACATAGTAGATCTAGATCTACCTGAATAATAACTTAAAGTACTATTTAATTTCTTATTTGTCACATTGCTCATAATTTGCTCATTTTATTACTGATTGTTTACTTATTTTCTTAAGAAGGTTTTACTTACATTAGGCTAGGTTTACTGTGGTATTGAACCCCCTGCTCTATACTGATTGGATAGTAGGGTTTTTGTTAAAACCATGCTTGTATTGCACAGGTAGTTTTAGTCAGTTTAATCACCGTTATAAATTAATGTGTTGTCATTATTGAAGCACAAGCTGTCACGTGTGGGTGCTATAAGTAATCGCACAATGAAGAATCATTTCAGGGAACAGTCTTTTTTTAATGACAAACACTCAGAAAACAACCAATAAACATCAACGAGACCCGACAAAGAACTGAACAAAACAGGGAGTATAAATACAGACTAAGTGAGATAATTAATTGAACGACAGGTGAACAGAATGATTAAGTAAGGGAACAAATGACAAGGGAACACAGGCAAACAGGAACCGAACTAAAATACAGTGAATTTAAAGGTGTAGTATGTAGTTTTTCATCCGCTAGAGGCCGCCTATTCAAAACAAAGGCGTAGCTTGATGATGCCAATTTTGACCACGGAATCTTGGTACATGTGGACATCACCTCACAGCCAGTGGAAAAGAATCGGGATAGGACGCGGGCAGAAATCATGTTCATGGATGAGAATATTAATGTTACTGTAGTATGAAGCAGAGCAGGACCGAATGTTGTGGGAGCTGAACGAGGCCGCTGGAGCGGTTGTTAATGAGAGACGAGCGCGTCACACACCTCGCGAGCAGCGGAACTTTTATTATGCCACAGTCGCCGGCACCGCTTCCGCTTTTCCAGTCATGAGTATGAGGTAACGCAGCTCTGTTTATCATATTAGATACATTTGAGAGTGTTGAAAATGATGTTATAACGTTACTCTGTGCGTTTGCTCTGTGAGACACTTGTTGCACACTGCAGTAAGCTAGGTTGATATTAGAATATCATATTAATAAATGGCTTGAATAGATAAATGGCATGCAATTAATTTTAAAACGTATTGTAAGATGGAATTCTGTATTACTGTTACTAAAAATAAAGCTGCATCTGATTATGTTAGCTACTTGACAAAATAGTGTTTTTCTCTGAGGCATGGTAAAGCATGGTACTCACAAAAAAATAGATTTATTTTAAACAATAAGACTAATTGTGTTGAGCTAAATAACAATAATTAGTTTTCCGTCTATAAATGTAACCAAACAGTTGTTCCCTTGTCTATTAAAACATGTAATATATTAAAGCGTCTTTGGTATTTCCATGGTTTCTACAAAATAAAACCGGAAACCCAGGGGAACGCAGATATGATGCCATTGACAGGCGACTCCTCACACATCCTGGATCCTGGGTTAAAATTGCAATTTTCTCACGATTTACAAATAGTTGGAAACATTTGGGACATTGTAAGTACTCAACTGAACAAAATATATAACACTGGCCTTGTGGTTTTTGGATATTTTTCTGCAAAAATCTCACATATTGCAGCTTTAAGCCAAAAAAGAACATATACATAACACAAGGACATACATAATTATTTAGGAGCACTGAAACTTTGTTGACTACAGTTTTTAATCTTTTGTGCTTTTTCACAGTTTTTCTGTTCATCTCACTGTTTCTGCAGAGTGAAAAGATGCAATGTGATCAGATCAGTGACGCCCCGTCTGACCTGCACTGACTCTGACTGTCAAACCCTCATCAAGAAGCATGAGACAGAAACCCTGCAGAGAGTCAAAGACCAACACAAAACCAGCATGAAGAACAAGTATGAGAGCTTATTTGAGGGAATCAAACTAGAAGCGAATCAAACCCTCCTGAACAGGATCTACACACAGCTCTACATCATAGAGGGAGAGAGTGAAGGGGTGAATGAAGAACATGAGGTTTTACAGATGGAGAAAACAGCCAGAACACAAGACACTCCGATCTACTGCAATGACATCTTTAAACCCTTACATCAACCAGGACGTGAGGAGGAAGACAAAATCAAGACTGTTCTTACTAAAGGCATCGCTGGAATTGGAAAAACCGTCTCTGTGCAGAAGTTCATTCTGGACTGGACTGAGGGAAAAGCCAATCAGGATGTAGATTTCATGTTTGTGCTTCCATTTCGAGAACTGAACTTGATTAAAGATCACCAGTACAGTCTTCAGAGACTTCTGCTGGACTTTCATCCTGCACTTCAAGATCTGGACTCAAAGATTTATGAGGAGTGTAAACTTGTGTTCATCTTTGATGGTCTGGATGAAAGCAGAATCACACTGATGTTTTCAGATCATAAGAAAGTTTGTGATGTGAATGAGTCTTCAACAGTGGGTGTGTTGATGTCAAACCTCATCAGAGGAGAGCTGCTTCCCTCTGCTCTCATCTGGATCACCTCCAGACCAGCAGCAGCCAATCAGATCCCCTCAAAATACATCAACCGTGTGACAGAAATTCAGGGATTCAATGAGCCTCAGAAGGAGGAATATTTCAGGAAGAGAATCAGTGATGAGCATCAAGCCAGCAGAATCATATCACACATCAGAAGATCAAGAAGCCTCCACATCATGTGTCACATACCCGTCTTCTGCTGGATTTCAGCCACTGTGCTTCAAAACCTCCTGAAACAAGATGACAGTGCAGAAATCCCTCAAACTCTGTCTGAAATGTACATCCACTTCCTGCTGACTCAGATCAACATGAAGAATCAGAAGTATGATGAGAGAGATCCAGAGAAACTCCTGAAGTCCAACAGAGATGTGATGGTGAAACTTGCTGAACTGGCTTTCAAGCAGCTGATGAAGGGCAATGTGATGTTCTATGAGGAGGACCTGATTGAGAGCGGCATAGACGTCACTGACGCCTCAGTGTATTCTGGGATTTGCACTGAGATCTTTAAGGAGGAATCTGTGATTCATCAGAGGAAAGTCTACTGCTTCATTCATCTGAGCTTTCAGGAGTTTCTAGCTGCTTTATATCTGTTTTACTGTCATGTATTTAAGAGCATGAATTCATTTAAGACACTGAGGTCCTTTGTGGGTGTGTGGTCCAGGTTCAATGAAATCTCTCTGTATGATCTACAAAAAGCAGCAGTTAATAAATCCTTACAGAGTGAAAATGGACACCTGGATCTTTTCCTGCGGTTCCTGCTGGGCGTCTCACTGGAGTCCAATCAGAGACTCTTACAGGATCTACTGACACACACAGAGAACAGCTCAGAGACCATCAATAGAATCACACAGTGCATTAAAGACAAAATCAAGGGTCATGAACGTCTCTCAGCTGACAGAAGCATCAATCTGTTCCTCTGTCTGCTGGAAATGAAGGATCAGACTCTGTACAGAGAGATTGAGGAGTTTGTGAAATCAGAGAATCACTCAGTGAATCGACTCTCTCCGTCTCACTGCTCAACAATCGCCTACATGCTTCAGATATCAGAGGAGGTGCTGGATGATTTTAATCTGAAGAAATACAACACATCAGATGAGGGTAGAAGGAGACTGATACCAGCTGTGGTGAACTGCAGAAAAGCTCTGTGAGTATTCATTTATGTGATTGGAGAAACTGTTTTGTTATAATACAGTAACATTGTAATTCCTGTCAATTCATGACACTGTTTTTTTTTTTTTTTTTTTGGACAACAATTTAAAGGGAAATCAACCTGTTTGAAGAGGACAATTTAAACAGGAATCCAGAAAACATGAATAGTGTCAGTGCAGCAAAAGACAGAGACAGTGTTAAACTGTGAAGTTGAATGATCAGAACTTGAATGATAAAGTACTTTATTGCTTGATGTACAAGAACAGTGACTCATTCTTAAATGTATTGATCTCTTATTTCATTTAAACATTTTACTGCACTGTTTTGTCAAATCAGTTGCTGTGGAATATAAATCAAAGTGTATCGGTCATGTGATTCCAGCAAACAGAGCTTTACCTGCATCAAATATATGACTAACTTGTCTTGAGCCAGTTTTCTAATAACTTTATAATAATAACCTGATTGTCAGTACAAATCCTGTAGGTCAGTGGTTAGAGCATGGCACTAGCAATGCCAAGGTCATGGGATTGAGCCCAGGGATTGCACATACTCAGATACAAATGTATAGTATAATGTAAGTCGCTTTGGATAAAAGCGTCTGCCAAATGCGTAAATATAAATATTCAGAGTTCACCTCCTGATGAAAAATAGAGTATTAGACATATGATCAATGTGCAGAAAACAATATTTTAATCCACCATTTCCTTTTATTGAACCCTATTTCATCCTGTGTTACAGACTCGCTGACTGTAATCTCACTGATCAGTGCTGTGAAAGTTTGTCTTCATCTCTACAATCATCAAACTCTCTGAGAGAGCTGGATCTGAGTCACAATGACCTGCAGGATTTGGGAGTCAAGATTCTCGACTGTGGCCTGAAGAATTTACACTGTCAACTCAACAAACTGAGGTAAATTAAAGATGCCCTCTCTGGTCCTGATCTCCTGGGCCCAGTTGCTCAAAAAGTTTGCCGGTTTTTCAAAGCGAAATTGGATTGGATCATCCTGATCCAGACATACTTTTTCAGATGACCAAATCTGGATTACTAGTGCTCTATGGAGCCCCTAAAGGGACTTCATGATGTAAAAATATGAGATGGGGTAGCTTACCCAAGGAACTTTGCATTCACATGAAAGAAATTTTGACTGGTTCATCTTTTATTATTGTGCCAATGTAGTTTAGTAAAAACACTTTAAATTAAACATAATATCTTTTTTTTTTTTTTTTTAACAACCTATTTTAACATTTTACTGCACTGTTTTGTCAAATCAGTTGCTGTGGAATATAAATCAAAGTGTATCGGTCATGTGATTCCAGCAAACAGAGCTTTACCTGCATCAAATATATGACTAACTTGTCTTGAGCCAGTTTTCTAATAACCTTATAATAATATCCTGATTGTCAGATGACCAAATCTGGATTACTAGGGGAGGGGTTGGGGGTATTTCAATGCTTTTGCGTTTCGCATAGCTTTCACCCAAGAAACTTTGTGTTCACAAGAAAGAAATTTTGACTGGTTCATCTTTTATTATTGTGCCAGTGTAGTTTAGTAAAAATACTTTAAATTAAATATAATTTCCTTTTTTTTCTTTTGAACGAAGATTTCAAGATTTGATCCAATCCGTTCAGATTACTTTAGAGCAACTGGGCACTGGGTGTTTGTAATATATCAGCAGATCTCAGTGTGTCTGAAGACTTTGAGTTTGTATTTGCTCCAGCCTGTTTAACCCTCATGTGGCCTTTAGGGCCTTCGGACCCCATTTGATGTTTCCCTCATTAAAAAAAATTGTTCCCTTCATCTCAGTGGCATGAGATTTTGTGACTTTTTACATTACCTATCTACACACACAAAAAACTGGGCTTGATTCAGTTATGTTGGTATGTAGAAAAAAAAGTAACTCTCAGGGTCTTCTACATCGAAAATTGTTGTTTTTTTCCCTTCATTTTTTCAATAAAATCAGTAAATCTGACATTACTTTGGCATTTTACACACGGGAATGAAGACCTGGTACTAGAACAGAAATGCAATGTGGAACAGAAATGCAATGTGGAACAAACATGCTCAGCAAACAGTGATTTCAGCAAACAGAGCTTTACCTGCATCAAATATATGACTAACTTGTCTTGAGTCAGTTTTATAATAACCTTATAATAATAACCTGATTGTCAGTACAAATCCTGTAGCTCAGTGGTTAGAGCATGGCACTAGCAATGCCAAGGTCATGGGTTCGAGCCCAGGGATTGCACATACTCAGATACAAATGTATAGTATAATGCAATGTAAGTCGCTTTGGATAAAAGCGTCTGCCAAATGCATAAATGTAAATATAAATATTCAGAGTTCACCTCCTGATGAAAAATAGAGTATTAGACATATGATCAATGTGCAGAAAACAATATTTTAATCCACCATTTCCTTTTATTGAACCCTATTTCATCCTGTGTTACAGACTCGCTGACTGTAATCTCACTGATCAGTGCTGTGAAAGTTTGTCTTCATGTCTACAATCATCAAACTCTCTGAGAGAGCTGGATCTGAGTCACAATGACCTGCAGGATTTGGGAGTCAAGATTCTCGACTGTGGCCTGAAGAATTTACACTGTCAACTCAACAAACTGAGGTAAATTAAAGATGCCCTCTCTGGTCCTGATCTCCTGGGCCCAGTTGCTCAAAAGTTTGCCGGTTTTTCAAAGCGAAATTGGATTGGATCATCCTGATCCAGACATACTTTTCAGATGACCAAATCTGGATTACTAGTGCTCTATGGAGTCCCTAAAGGGACTTCATGATGTAAAAATATGAGATGGGGGTGGGGCGATAGCTTTTACCCAAGGAACTTTGCATTCACATGAAAGAAATTTTGACTGGTTCATCTTTTATTATTGTGCCAATGTAGTTTAGTAAAAATACTTTAAATTAAACATAATATCTTTTTTTTTTTTTTTAACAACCTATTTTAACATTTTACTGCACTGTTTTGTCAAATCAGTTGCTGTGGAATATAAATCAAAGTGTATCGGTCATGTGATTCCAGCAAACAGAGCTTTACCTGCATCAAATATATGACTAACTTGTCTTGAGCCAGTTTTCTAATAACCTTATAATAATATCCTGATTGTCAGATGACCAAATCTGGATTACTAGGGAGGGTGGGGGTATTTCAATGCTTTTATGCTTTAGCATAGCTTTCACCCAAGAAACTTTGTGTTCACAAGAAAGAAATTTTGACTGGTTCATCTTTTATTATTGTGCCAGTGTAGTTTAGTAAAAATACTTTAAATTAAATATAATTTCCTTTTTTTTTTCTTTTGAACGAAGATTTCAAGATTTGATCCAATCCGTTCAGATTACTTTAGAGCAACTGGGCACTGGGTGTTTGTAATATATCAGCAGATCTCAGGGTGTCTGAAGACTTTGAGTTTGTATTTGCTCCAGCCTGTTTAACCCTCATGTGGCCTTTAGGGCCTTCGGACCCCATTTGATGTTTCCCTCATTAAAAAAAATTGTTCCCTTCATCTCAGTGGCATGAGATTTTGTGACTTTTTACATTACCTATCTACACACACAAAAAACTGGGCTTGATTCAGTTATGTTGGTATGTAGAAAAAAAAGTAACTCTCAGGGTCTTCTACATCGAAAATTGCTGTTTTTTTCCCTTCATTTTTTCAATAAAATCAGTAAATCTGACATTACTTTGGCATTTTACACACGGGAATGAAGACCTGGTACTAGAACAGAAATGCAATGTGGAACAAACATGCTCAGCAAACAGTGATTTCAGCAAACAGAGCTTTACCTGCATCAAATATATGACTAACTTGTCTTGAGTCAGTTTTATAATAACCTTATAATAATAACCTGATTGTCAGTACAAATCCTGTAGCTCAGTGGTTAGAGCATGGCACTAGCAATGCTAAGGTCATGGGTTCGAGCCCAGGGATTGCACATACTCAGATACAAATGTATAGTATAATGCAATGTAAGTCGCTTTGGATAAAAGCGTCTGCCAAATGCGTAAATGTAAATATTCAGAGTTCACCTCCTGATGAAAAATAGAGTATTAAACATGTGATCAATGTGCAGAAAACAATATTTTAATCCACCATTTCCTCTTTATTGAACCCTATTTCATCCTGTGTTACAGACTCACTGACTGTAATCTCACTGATCAGTGCTGTGAAAGTTTGTCTTCATGTCTACAATCATCAAACTCTCTGAGAGAGCTGGATCTGAGTCACAATGACCTGCAGGATTCGGGAGTCAAGCTTCTCGCTGATGGACTGAAGAATTTACACTGTCAACTCAACAAACTGAGGTAAATTAAAGATGCCCTCTCTGGTCCTGATCTCCTGGGCTCAGTTGCTCAAAAAGTTTGCCGGTTTTTCAAAGCGAAATTGGATTGGATCATCCTGATCCAGACATACTTTTTCAGATGACCAAATCTGGATTACTAGTGCTCTATGGAGCCCCTAAAGGGACTTGATGATGTAAAAATATGAGATTGGGGTAGCTTTGCATTATTTTAACATTTTACTGCACTGTTTTGTCAAATCAGTTGCTGTGGAATATAAATCAAAGTGTATCGGTCATGTGATTCCAGCAAACAGAGCTTTACCTGCATCAAATATATGACTAACTTGTCTTGAGCCAGTTTTCTAATAACTTTATAATAATATCCTGATTGTCAGATGACCAAATCTGGATTACTAGGGGAGGGGTTGGGGTATTTCAATGCTTTTGCGTTTGGCATAGCTTTCACCCAAGAAACTTTGCGTTCACAAGAAAGAAATTTTGACTGGTTCATCTTTTATTATTGTGCCAGTGTAGTTTAGTAAAAATACTTTAAATTAAATATAATTTCCTTTTTTTTTTCTTTTGAACGAAGATTTCAAGATTTGATCCAATCCGTTCAGATTACTTTAGAGCAACTGGGCACTGGGTGTTTGTAATATATCAGCAGACCTCAGTGTGTCTGAAGACTTTGAGTTTGTATTTGCTCCAGCCTGTTTAACCCTCATGTGGCCTTTAGGGCCTTCGGACCCCATTTGATGTTTCCCTCATTAAAAAAATTGTTCCCTTCATCTCAGTGGCCTGAGATTTTGTGACTTTTTACATTACCTATCTACACACACAAAAAACTGGGCTTGATTCAGTTGTTATGATGGTATGTAGAAAAAAAAAAGTAACAGTCAGGGTCTTCTACATCGAAAATGAATGGGAAAGGCATTTTTTTTGTTTGTGTGTTGTTGTTTTTTTTTTGTTGTTGTTTTTTTTCCCTTCATTTTGTTCAATAAAATCAGTAAATCTGGCATTACTCCGGCATTTTACACACAGGAATGAAGACCTGGTACTAGAACAGAAATGCAATGTGGAACAAACATGCTCATTCACACACAAACAGACAAACAAAAACAGACTTCAAACCCTTCGAACAACAACAACCTTTAACTTTTCACAAAAATACTGATTTTAATGTATTTTATAATGTCGAAGTATATATATTCACAAAATATTTCCAAAAAGTTGTGATAGGAACAGTTGGTCACATCCAGAAAAATGACTAAAGACCCTGTGTGTAAAGGGGAAATGAGAAAATAATTTTTTCACTGATTTAAAGTGTCAAAGTTGTGAGAAGTGGAGATGAACAAAAAACAATCAATCAGTTCTGCTCCATCAACACTGTGACATCGAGTAAAACACTGAACCCAGAGTTACTCCAGCTGAACTGAACCTGTAATCAGTGATCTGTGGAGAAAAAGTGACACACTGAATAAATTAATCAATGAATCACTTAAAGCAGACTTAAAGGGATAGTGCACCCAAAAATGAAAATTTTGTCATCATTTACTCACCCTTATGTTGTTCCAAACCTGTATGAGTTTCTTTCTTCTGTTGAACTCAGAAGAAGATATTTTGAAGAAATATGAAGAAATTTGAATATTGTTGGTAACCAGACAGTTGACGGCACCCATTCACTTCCATAGTATTTTTTCCGCGGGACCCAATGCAACAGAGTGTGGTGTGGGACAAGATTTGATGTGCGCAGGCGCTTAGACGCTTATAAATATCTAAAAACTAATAAATTGTTATTCATATATTGCACAAAAGCAACAAGAACAACTAAAATTAAAGCTGCAAGCAGCATTTACGGGGACCAAGTACAAATAAGGCACAACAAGCCAGCCAACATGGCTGTGAGCATCAGACCAACTGCAACAGTGAGCAATTAAAAGGCCTTTTAAGATCATTTTAGGCAAAAGAGCTGAAAAATCACAAATACAGTCAATAAAAAAGATTTACTAGTTCATCACTTTCGACCAATAGGTGGCGCTGTGACCAAATTAATGTGGTATGGTCAGAGTGAGGTGATAATGACAGCTTGGCCCGATGGAAAAGCGGCATCACCAGTCTCGGGAAACTCGAAGGCTCATACGTTTTCGAAGTGAAACCGAGCGCCATCCAAAATACAGCGCAAAACAACGTTGGGACTGAGTAATCTGTTAAACGTGCTCGTGCCTGATTTCTGTTGATATGCGCACTTCATTGCTGTTCATACTGGCTAAATGTTACAGGACACTATTAAAAGAAATTAGATATGATGACGTGTGTAATGGTGTAGTAGTGGTGTCCCATTTCTTAGGGGAATATTTTCACCCCTACACCTTGCCACTCTGTTTCAGTGTTTCAGGTGTTTCTTCTGGCCTCTATCAGTGTGCCAAATTTCACAACTTTCCCGCATACGGTTCTATGGGCTGCCAGAGACTTATATGGCAGAAACGGAAGAATAATAATAAGAACGCCAGCGGATACAATAGGTGCCTAAGCACCTTCGGTGTTTGGCCCCTAATAAAATAAAAACGATTTACGGTCGCAAGCATATGCGAGATTCTATTTATAACACGTGTTTGCAGTGTTAAGCAGTGTAGCCAATCACAGACATATCTGTTGATTTCTGAGACGCAGTGGCCAATCAGAGGTGTTTATGTTAGAATCCTCTCACCACTCAAAACGCCGGAGTTTTTGTGCTGAAATTTGCACGCTCACGAATCCTATTATAACACATGAAGTATAGAAATTATGAAAGATTTATTGTTCATATATTGATTGTGTTATAACAGAGCTTTGTGAGATCGCGATGGACGGAGATGTCAGTTTTTTAGTCATTATAAAGGGAGCGCTCTTTGAGAGCATTCTGCCATACCAAACCATGCAGCAGCAGCTTGCTTTTCTGTTGAAACTAACTGTGGTTTGTGAAAGCTGATGCTTTAATCACAAATATTTTATCGGAAGTGTTTATGCTGGGATGTTGTGGTGACACATAACTTAATATTTCATGTAAATTTCATGGATGTATTGACAAAAATCTATATAGGCTACTTTTATACAGGATTTTGTGGGCGGGAGCGGGACAAGATGTTATTTTGCGGGAGTGGGACAGAATCCTGTGGGAACGTGACTGAAAAATCCGTCCTGCGCAGGTCTCATGGAGGTCAAAGGGTGCCGTCAACTTTTTGATAACCAACATTTTTTAAAATATCTTCTTGTGAGTTCAACAGAAGAAAAGAAACTCATACAGGTTTGAAACAACATAAGCTTGAGTACATTTTTAATTTTGGGGTGAACTATCCCTTTAAGGAAACACACCAAATATAAATTAGTATAGTTTAGTAGTATATTTATTTCCATTGGTTTTTCTACATGAAATGAAGCAAGTTAAATGTGTATGAATAGAAATCAAAATCAAAATTGTGGTTTTCCCTATATCCAAATTAAACTATATTGCCCTTTTTTCCCTTTCCAACACTACAACTGACACAATATATTTGACTGTGTGTGTGTGTGTGTGTGTGTAGATTATCTGGCTGTATGGTGACAGAGGAAGGCTGTTGTTTTCTGGCTTCAGCTCTGAGTTCAAACCCCTCACACCTGAGAGAGCTGGATCTGAGCTACAATCACCCAGGACAATCATTAGTCAAGCTGCTCTCTGATCCAAACTACAGACTGGACAAACTCAAGTATGTTCAACACTAACAATCATCCTGTCATGTGTGTTTGGACATGTGTGTTTGTATAAACTCATATGATCATAGATCCCTGCATACAGCACATATATACACATACATACTGCACAGGAAAATAAGGATGTCTTGAACTCTGAGACTGAAGATGATCTTGATTCAGATCAACAGCTGCTTGTGACTCATAACAGCAGCATCTGAGAAACAGACTCAATCTCTGATCCCAAAACATCAATTCAAAGCTTGTTGCTGCTCTAGAAAGTAAATTCTCAGTGCTGTCAGAGACATGAAGCAAAAACAGATCCAAGATACAGACTCAGAGATCACAGTCTAAATGAGAAGAAATGATATTTGTCCTCATGATACTGAATAAAGCAGAGCATCTGAACAACAAGAGATTTCTGCAGTTAGTAGATGAATATCAGTTATTGATTAAAACACTTGAACAAATGAAAGGATAAAGACACAATTGATCAGTGAATGTAAAGGTGAGTCTGTAGATCAAGACTTGAGGATCTTATTCAGTGATAGAGGCTGTGAATCAGGAACTACATCAAATGATGGAGGACAGACAGAAGATCTCAAAGGATCTTCATCAGAAGAGACACCAGCCTGAGTTTGAGATATAGATCACTATTTTCCAGCTCTTCAGATATATGATAACTTTTGTGTGACAAACAGACTAAAAGTCATTCACATGTTCCTTATGAGCTCAGATCTTCTCATGTTTGGAATTTAAAAATGTTACTAAATTTTGTTTTTGATAAATTAGTGTTTAGTTGAGAAAATCATTTTCAATTTAATACCCACTTTAATTTTTTTTTTTTATAAAAAATTCATTATGTAAATTGACATTTTGTTTTCATAGTGTGGATCATGGAGGAGAGATCAGAATTACAGCAGGACTACAGAAATGTAGGTCACACACACACACACACACACACACGTTTGTTTTTGTGAATTGTGGGGACATTCCATAGATGTAATGGTTTTTATATTGTACAAACTGTATTTTCTATCTCCCTACACCGACCCTACCCATCACAGGAAACTGCACAATTGTACTTTCTCAAAAAAACTCATTCTGTATGATTTATAAGCCTTTTGAAAAATGGGGACATGGGGTAATGTCCTCATAAGTCACTGTCTTCTTGTAATACCTATGTCATACCAATGTCATTATACAAATTTGTTTCCTGATATGTCACAAAACACACACGCACACACACACACACACCTTGCTCGTTGTTTTGTTGTGTTATAAATGTTATAATCTCTTCTTGTGTTCAGATGCATGTGATCTCACACTGGATTTAAACACAGTAAACACTAATCTCACTCTGTCTGAGAGGAACAGAAAGGTGACCTATGGGAGAGAGAAGCAGCCGTATCCTGATCATCCAGAGAGATTTGATGTGTATCCTCAGGTTCTGTGTAGAGAGAGTCTGACTGGATGCTGTTACTGGGAGGTTGAATGGAGCGAATTGGTTAATATATCAGTGACGTATAAAGGAATCAGCAGGAAAGGATGGAGTAATGACTGTGTGTTTGGATACAATGAAAAGTCCTGGAGTCTGACCTGTTTTAATAACAGTTTCACTGTCAGACACAATAATGAGATCACAGAAATATCTGCTCCTTCACGTCTCTCTAACAGAGTAGGAGTGTATCTGAACTGGTCGGCCGGCACTCTGTCCTTCTACAGCGTCTCTGACACACACACACTCACACACTTACACACATTCAACAGCACATTCACTGAACCCTCTATGCTGGATTTAGGGTTTATTCTGATAGTTCAGTGTCTCTGTGTGAGATTAAACATCTTCCTGTGAGAAACAACTGAAACACACAGATGAGTGAAAGAAACACTCACATTATCTCTCTCTTTAACTCACACAGCTGTAAACTCTTTCTCTCTTCTAATCTTAATTTCAGTGTGTATATAGAAACACACACATTGACTTCAGTCTAAATGAGACACACCACAGACTTCTATTGTGTTTCTATAAAGACATTTGAATGCGGCTCAACAGGGGTTTTGTCTTTCTGAGTCTCTGAGCGCCACCTGGAGGAAGATTGAGTTTCTCACAGGAAACAGTTCTTAGCAACTGCTTTCTCTGTTACTATGGTAACTGAGGGTCAGTCAGAGCTCATCTTCTAAACACACTTCAATACAAATGTTAAAGACTGTGGAGCTCATCTTACTATATACACACGTTCAATTGTAGTTTCATCAACTAATAATCAAATTTTTTTTTTTCTGACAATGTTTTTTTTTTTTTTCAAATGTCTTTGATATGTAATGTGTTTAGCACTCAAGATTGGTCAACACTATTATAAATATATTGTTATAAAAATATATGTTCAGATTATAAATATGTGAACATGGAGAACTTTTTAAAAAAACACTGTTTCTGTAATGCTGTAATTAATAAAGTCTTGTTTATGTTTGAAAGACTTAAAATCTGGTTTGAACCTCCAATCACAAGCAGCTTTTCCACAAGCTGATGTAAATACTAATATATAGAAGCTGCACAATGTCATTCACACAAATACAAATTGACAGTCTTTTACCAATAAAATAAAATATTTTTCTCATCCAATTTTCTCGTCCAAACTGAAATGTAACCAACAGACTGATTAGAAATGTTCAAAAGCATTTATATATTTATGTATTTTTAATATGATGCTCCATCAAAGGTCAATAAATGAAAGATGGTTTTTTTTTTTGGATAGGTCTACCATTATTTTGGAAATTATCACAAGGACCATTATTTTTTCAGAAGTTTTTGTATTTACATAAAAATGTGTATATCAAACATTCATGCAGATAAGAACTGTGACAGCTTTTACAGCTGGCAAGAAGTACTTGCTGATGTTGAAACAATGTCTATCTGTTGTAGAGAAGCCACAGTATTTGATCTTCATGCCTCTGTAATATCTCACCCCTGTGGTGACCTTTAAATGTAGGTCTTTCTTGTCTGGTCCTCAGGTTCTTCATCACTGCAGTGTTCAGGATGTTGGTGATACTCATCTCCTTCCAACACTAAATGTCATCCAGCAGGAGGCGCTGACGCTTACAGAATTAACTTTAACTAACATAACCTGAAGTCTGAATGACTGAGAATGATGATAATGTAAATGATTGACAGTGATAACAATGATAATGGTTAATGATGGTAATAATAATGAAGACAAATGCTGAATTAATGTGCAATTTTACTAAAAACAGTGATGATGATTTGATGAAGTAACAGAAAGCACCTCAAAGAATAGTTTATCCAATAATGAAAACCACCATTAAATATTATTTTAATATTATTTGTAATGAAATATAATGTCATTATATATTTTGGCCATGTTTTAAACGGAAAACACAACAGCATAAGAAAAAGGAACAACATGACATAAAATAACTCGCCCTCATGTTGTTTCAAACACGTTTGCTGTTACTTTTTCTAACCAAAAGAGAATGTTTAAAAATGTTCATGTGGGTTTTTTTTCATATGAAAGTTCATGGTAACAATGTCTGTAAAGCTATACAAAGGACAAAAACAAAAACATCAAACAAGTGTCATAACAGTGCTCCATGAGAGTCATTCACTATATTTCAATTCTTCTGAAGTCACCGATCAGGCGTAACATTATGAGCACTGACAGGTGAAGTGAATAACACTGATTATCTCTTCATCACGACACCTGTTAGTGGGTGGATATATTAGGCAGCAATTGAACATTTTGTCCTCAAAGTTGATGTGTTAGAAGCAGGAAAAATGGGCAAGCGTAAGGATTTGAGCGAGTCTGACAAGGGCCAAATTGTGATGGCTAGATGACTGGATCAGAGCATCTCCAAAACTGCTGCTCTTGTGGGGTGTTCCCGGTCTGCAGTGGTCAGTATCTATCAAAAGTGGTCCAAGGAAGGAACAGTGGTGAACCGGCGACAGGGTCATGGGCGGCCAAGACTCATTGATGCACGTGGGGAGCGTATGCTGGCCTGATCCAACAGACGAGCTACTGTAGCTCAGATTGCTCAAGAAGTTAATGCTGGTTCTGATAGAAAGGTGTCAGAATACACAGTGCATCACAGTTTGTTGCGTATGGAGCTGCATAGCTGCAGACCAGTCAGGGTGACCATGCTGACCCCTGTCCACCGCCGAAAGAGCCAACAGTGGACACGTGAGCATCAGAACTGGACCATGGAGCAATGGAAGAAGGTGGCCTGGTCTGATGAATCACGTTTTCTTTTACATCACGTGGATGGCCGGGTGCGTGTGCGTCACTTACCTGGGGAACACATGGCACCAGGATGCACTATGGGAAGAAGGCAAGCCGGCGGAGGCAGTGTGATGCTTTGGACAATGTTCTGCTGGGAAACCTTGGGTCCTGCCATCCATGTGGATGTTACTCTGACACGTACCACCTACCTAAGCATTGTTGAGACCATGTACAACCTTTCATGGAAACAGTATTCCCTGGTGCTGTGACCTCTTTCAGCAGGATAATGCTCCTGCCACAAAGCAAAAATGGTTCAGGAATGGTTTGAGGAGCACAACAACGAGTTTGAGGTGTTGACTTGGCCTCCAAATTCCCCAGATCTCAATCCAATCGAGCATCTGTGGGATGTGCTGAACAAACAAGTCCGATCCATGGAGGCTCCACCTCACAACTTACAGGACTTAAAGGATCTGCTGCTAACATCTTGGTCCAGAAACCACAGCACACCTTCAGGAGTCTAGTGGAGTCCATGCCTCGACGGGTCAGGGCTGTTTTGGCAGCAAAAGGGGACCAACACAATATTAGGAAGGTGGTCATAATGTTATGCCTGATTGGTGTACATTACTACAGTGATATTTAACCCGTCCATTATTGCTGTGGAAAGAATTGCGCTTTTGGGGTTATTCATGGTCTGTTAAAAGTACCTTGTTATCTCATTGTACCCAGTTAAAAAAAAAAAAAAAAAACGTATTATTGTGTTCACAGAGCGAGTCTTTCACTGGTTGTTTACAGCTTAACAGAAGTTACACCCATAATTCACACAAAGCATCATAGGGTGTAGGAATAAGGTGGATAGGTTTTTCAGATTAATCAAATATTCACAGAAAAAAGGTAAGAAAAAATGGTTCTTTTAAAAACTGATCCCCCCCCAAACTTTCTCAGTTTGTGTAAATCTACTTAGGGTTCAGAGAATTTCTTTTGTTCCACATTAATTTCACACATGTCTGGTACAAATATGTGGCTTTGTTTCATTAATACAGTGTATACATTTTTCTTTATTTACCCTGAAAGAAGGGAAGTGAAATGTGACAACATGCCCCATAGGTGGGGCACATTGTAACATGACCGTATGGCAGTTAAAATGTTATCTGATTTAATTAAAAAAATATACATGACAAACTAAAATATTCTGTCAATAAAAGACAATTATTATTTTTTTCATATAAAATAATAGAATTTTAGAAATTCGAATTTAAATAATTTTGTAGTTTGACAATGAACACTCTGTAAAACACAGCTATACAGCCTAGGTCAAAACAATACAGACAAACAGATGAAGAAACACATTCAGAAAAACACAGAGCTGAACAAAACACTGTCCTTCCTCCACTCACAGCTCTCACAGAACAGGGTATAAATAGACGAGCCAGTACAAATGCTGTAAATGTCTTGAAATAATGAAAAGAAATAATTGAGAAAAAGTTGTGACAACTAGCCGCTACGTCATCTATATTTATGCATTTGTCAGACATGCATTGCATTCAAGATTGTATCTGTTCATGCTGTGGAACAAACATCACAGAATCACTGTACAAATGTGTAGAATATCAATCATAATCATCTAATCAGGAGATTTCTCTCATTTTGATCTGTAAATCATGTGTTGTCCTCCTCTAGGTGAAGGAGTTTGATTCGATCTCTCGTCTCGACCAGTGGCAGACCACCATGTTGCTGCGTGATCAAGAAGACCATCCAGGGTGACGCCAGTGACCTGAAGTGATGCGCCCTGGACAAATACTGTGGCATAATATCTAGTTTAATTTCTTACCGTATCGTGTGTGTGTGTGTGACAATCTGAACATTTCTGTAGTGATACTAGCTCAAATATCAGCCGCTTTCTTGAAAGTTCAGGGGAACTTGCATTGCAGTTGCAGAAAATAGAAGTATATACAATATTAATGTGGATAATTCTCTCATGGAAGGCATTTCTCTATCCCTTTACTTCTCCATGAGGAAATCTTTACCGCACACCCTTGTTTGTACTTGTGTGTGGCATGTGAGACCCAGAGAGCTGTTCTCTTTCTAATGTTCACCTCAGTGTTGTCACTGGCATTGTCATGCATGATAAATGTGTAAAGTGTGTTTATGTGCTGTAGAATATCAGGATTTTGTGAGTGCACTTTATTTCAGACTTCATCATCTGTCTGTAAACACATCGCCTTTGCTCACTTTAACCATTTTTGTGCCATTGGCCTCAGAAAAGCTTCCTCGCGTTGTCTTTGTCGATATGGCGGTGTCAGTTCTGTCGGAGTATTTGCTTTAGTGGTTGAATTAAGCGCTGCTCATGTTTCATAATCAGTAGAATAGTGTCTCTTGCTCACTAATGAGTGATTTTTCACAGTGTGATATTACTGAAAGCTTTGATTCTCTAATGCAGATCATGTTGAATATGTACATGTATGTTCTGATCGCTGATTTCTTATGTATTATTTGTAATTTTATGTTTAATTGGTTGTCGTTTCACATGGATACGGGCATTGGTTGTTTCAGGCATTCAGACCTTATGAATTATTATTTTAATTTTAAGTGCTACTTTTTGTGTTTTGAAGTTCTTTACACTGTTGTTGAGACTTTAATGAAGAATAAACAGCTTTACTCTTTGTGTCAGTAATAAAATGATGTTGATTGAATGCTTTATCTAATATGTTATATGACTGACAGGGAATCAGAAATGTATGTTAAAATGTACTTTAAAATAGGGAAGTCTTATTGAGACGTTTTATTAAATGTTCTAACTATTTATTAAAAGAGAAATGAATAAATGATCATCCACATCATGTCTGAAGTTTATGGTCATATTTTATATTCATATTCATGGAAACTAGATTCAGTTCAAACAGCAAAAATCTGATAAAACATTTTTCTGAAAGATTTCAAATATTTTAAGTATGAAGATCTATTTTAGAGTGAATAATGAAGAGATCATGTAACTTACGCTTTAATCTTTGCAATATTTTATAGATCACTGGAAGAGAAGAGTCCTTACAGCAAGAATGAAGCTGCAAAATATATTTAGACAAAATGGTTATGGTTTAACAAGGTTTCATTTGTTAACATTAATGCATTATCTACCATGAACCAACAAGGAGCAATATTTTTAAATAATTAATCTTAGTTAATGTAGTAAAAATGTAATAATGTTAGTTCACATTGCATTAATGTTAACAAATATAACTTTGTATTTCAAAAATTACCATTGACTAAAACTGATAAATCCTGTAGTTCATGTTAACTAATATATAACTAATATATAATAACGAACATATAACTGTCTCCTGTAGCACTGTCTCAGGCATCTTACATTACAGACATTTCAGTCTATTCCTCTGTTCACATCTGCAGTCTTCACACCTCCTGCAGCAGGACTAAGGCACGCTCACACAGGTGATCAGAGACCCTCGGCATCTTTATTCTGGTGTTTTTCAGAGTCAGTAGAAAGGTCTCTTTAGTGCCCTAAGTTATTCAATCACTGTGACCTTGATTGACCTTGATAGGTGCAATAATTGAAAAACATGACAAACATTGTTAAAACCCTTTCTAATAAAGATCTGTAAAGCTTATTTGGATTGTACAAAATTATCTTTAAAATACAATATCCTGAAAATTGACTTTTGTTTATTTTGCTGATTTTGTCATCTTTTCTTAGTGTTTTATTTCAATTTTTTAAAACAACAAATCCAGTTATATAAATGTATTACATTATATAAATATTATAACAAGAACAGAAGTGATTACTCTATGAATGTAACTCAAACTGAAAAGACATTTAAAAATTCAAAACAATTATGTGAAATGAAGCAATGCAAAATGTGAGTTTCTGAGGTAAATATTAAAACAGGGCATTGGCACTCAATGGGAACTTTAAATAAAACTAAACTATAATTACCTATCATAATTATAATATTTTAAACAAAACTAATATTCTTTAAGTAGCTGCTGGCATATGTCCAAGAAGACTGTCATCACAACAAAGCTCCAAAGCTGCACTGTATTCAATCAATTAAACACTGCAGAGTTTATTATAATGACTACTAGATTAAGAACACGTTTATCTCAGTATGTAGATTATGTAGTTAATTGCATTTGCTTGTGAGTCTTTCATTTATCATGATATTCAGTAAAATATGAGAAAACAGGAAACATTTGTAGTTTGGTGTTGATAAAGGGTACGTGAGTCTTACTGTGGATGCTGGAAAACACTGAATATAACAAAATAATCCAGAAATTAAGGATGACAGAATATTTGGTAACACTTTACAATAAGGTTTATTAGTTAAACATTAATTAATGTATTAACTAACATAAACTAAACAATACATTTGTTACTGTATCAATCTTCGTTTAATTAACATTAGTTAATGAAAATGCAGTTGTTCATTGTTTGTTCATGTTAGTTCACAGTGCATTAACTAATGTTAACAATTAATGATGTATTAGTAAATGTTGAAATTAACATTAACAAAGATTAATAAATACTGTAGAAGTGCAGTTCATTATTAGTTCATGTTAACTAATGTTAACTAATGAACCTTATTGTAAAGTGTTACTGAATATTCACACCAGGCTATAGCTTATATACTTTTTATTAGGCCACAGACACATTTGTATTTTTTTATTTCAGGTTGTCAACACTATGCAGTACTGCAGTCACAGAATGATAACGAAGGAAGCAGACTAATCAAACTATTCAAAAACATTTTAAAGCCTCACAAATAAAAACGCTAAACAGAAAACACATCAGTGTAAAACAAGGTTTGCTCTTCATATCCTTACGTTAACAAATGATCACGAGTCTCACTGGTCATGTGACACTGTCGAAAGTGAAACTATTTCCAAATGTGGACATAAATTTTTTTCGTGAACAAATACAGTTTTGGACATATAGGTAATAAAAATACCCTTTAAAATACCTTACAGTAACTACAAATAAGCATGTAAAGCAAATATCTTTTTTTAAAAATTAAGTGCGGAGCAAGTCCCGCCCCAATCTCACCTTTTCCTCTTACCTGTTTCAGGTGGACTCCATCTGTGAGACGAAGAGCATAAACAACATCAAGAGAGAAAAGCTGTTTGAGAAAAATATGAATCAGTTTGATAACATCAGATCAGTTTAATGCTGTTTTCGAGACAGAATTGATTTATGAACTGAATGAAGTTTGTGTTTGATGATCTTCATCGTTGAGACAGAGGTAAGTTTGAACTGGATTCATTAGCAAAGTAAATCAGTATGAATCTGCATGTGTAAATACTTATTTATATCCTCCTGTAATGTAAGAGTATTTTCAGGTGCTTTACTGAGAGTTTTTCTAGTCAAACAGATGGGCTGTGTCGCAGTTTTTTACCACCGTGGTGATAATGGACCAAAGTTATGTATGTGTCTGTGTAGGTCTATATATACATATACATAGTTGGTCCAGTTTTACTAAAGCCAGTAAAACATATTAGTAAATTAGTAAAATATTAGTAAATAATGGTAGCCTAGCTAAATAATATAAGGAAGTTAAACATTATTTAAAAACATTCGTTTTGTATTTCCCCACAAGATTTGCATAGCCTGCGCTATGAGAGGAATGAGGAACACGAACAGGAAAGATCTCTTTTAAAATATCTTCGTTTTCTCCTGAAGTTATAAGCAACTGACACTTGTTGTAAAAGGGCTGAAGAGCGAATTTTATCTTCCGCAGGGGAAAGACATTTAGACTGTGTTTGATTTCGCACTACCAGAGAAAGCGAAACTAAAATAATGCGAATATAATAGGCCTAATTGACCATAAGCACGATAACTTCCTGGTTTTCGTTGAGCCAGCTTGGAACTGCTGTCATTCTGCTGTACATCGACACAAAACCATAATAGTTGACTTTTTAATGCTGTATTTATATTTTAATGCAGTTATCACTTTTACCTAATTTGCAACAAATCAGTTTTATTGATTGCAATAAAGACGAAGCTACTGGGAACACGCAACATTTTTCCAGCGCTTCAATGTTATTTTTAATGTGATGACCAAAAACATTATTTGTTCATCCTTCTGAGATTATCTTCATTTGTAAAACTGAACGTTTCAAGATGTAGGAAATCCAACATTTGATAGAAAACACTTTTATTTAAAAAAAAAAAAAAAAAAACATTAATTATCACTATAACCAGCAGGTGGCGGCAGAGGAGCATTTATTTGTGTATATTTTAGCATTTCCTTTAATCGTTTTTCACTCAGTTTAGCTTTTGAATAGGCCTAAATATATAACCTTTTAAAATAACTAGGTTTAAACATACATTTTGTCAAGGTGAAGTATGAAGTACTCTCAAAATCTCAAGAAAAATAACTTTTCTTGTGAATGAATTACACAGAAAGCAAGCACCGCTTTATCATCACAGAAGCTGTCACTGCAAACTCAATGATTTCAGCACACTTGTGAAAACTCATTTTTTATTCAATGAATCTAACTAAAGTGCACAATAAATCTTTAATTTACAGAGTGTTGACACTTTTTTTTTTTACACAAGAAAGAGAGAAAACTGATGGTTGAATTGAATTTTGCCGAGGAGGAACACTGAGATACGCTTTTTTTTATGTCATCTTACGTTTGAATAACTAAATTAATGCTAGGCCTGACTATTTACATGACTATATTCTGATTATAAACTAAGTATTACACTATTTGTTTACTCACCCTCACGCCATCATAGGTGTACAGTATATGACTTTCTTCTTTCAGACGAATACAATCAGAGTTATATTAAAAATATTCTGGCTCTTCCAAGCTTTATAATAGTAGTGAATAGAGGATGAGATTTTGAAGCCCAAAAAGTGCATCCATCATAAAAGATATCCAGACGGCTCCAGGGGGTTAATAAAGGCCTTCTGAAGTGAAGCGATGCATTTGTGTAAGAAAAAATATACATATTTCCGCTGGTAAACGGGTGACCAGATCGCAAAACAGAATACAAAGCCGACAAAGCTTAAATTTATGGGCTCGCGTACCTCATTCGGCATGAATCCATATGTTTCCATGACTGCGATGTCACATTTAATTGCTACCCTATTATTTCCTTTGTAAACAAAGTTTTGTGCTTCACTCGTGTCATAATATTCATGTAAAACAACATTCACATCCCAAAAAAGTGTTTTGGCTTACAAAAATATGATGTGGTAATAAAACAACTGTTCAGCAAAATTGAGAAATTCTGTCTAACTTTAGATTACATTTTCTTTCTTCTGCGCACCATAGATGAGAATCCTGAGGCCACCTCTACCACGACATTCATATTCTTATTAATATTTTCATTCTGTATGTCTAAATTGTTGTTCATTTCTATTCTGTGTGTTTCAGTAGTTCTGCCTGTAAAATGAGTCTCGACGAGCAGAGAAAGAAGGGAGTTTCTCTTCAGAAACATAGAGCAGCGTCTCCAGAACCCAGCTGTGTGTCTATGAAGAGTAACACATCCATGTGCTATCCACCTAATCTCAGTGATGGAGCAGTGACCTCTGACCCTGAGTGAGTACAATGTGATTTCACTGCTAGAGCGAGACATTTCAAAGACAGTCTTCAATTGGTAATTGGTAAATCAAGTCAAATCAGTTTTATTTGTGGAACATAATCACATAAACACCTTGATTACATAATCACGGTGAAAACGTCCATCGCTGAAGTTTCTCACTGGCCATATGATTATACTATACAGTGACAACGTTTTTTTTTTTTTTTTAGTAGTTCAAATGATCATAGAAGTACTGGTATAAGAGTTTATAAAATACAAACATACTGATGTCTACAGTAGCGATCAAAATAGTTATCACCGTTTGAAAATGGCACTTCAAATAACATTTACATTGTTTCACAGCTAGGTGGCAACAAATGACAAATGAAATGTTAGAAAGTGTGTGTCACTGAATCATTTATCCAGAAGAATGTAGTACTGTAATGTATGATGCTTCTGAAATAAAACTCAGAAAGATGTGATGAATTGTTTTTGTAAATATGACTCATCTTATACATCATGTACATCCTGTATGATTCAACTTTTCCCCATGGTCTAGTGTTAAAAAAAAAGTAATGTAAAAAACATAAAAAATAAAATAAATAAATAAAAATCACAATACATATCGTATCAGCACCCAAGTATCTAGTGCATGTTTATACTGAACAGTTTATTTAAAAGCAGCAATGGAGCACAAAAATTTATGTGGAAGTTATTTCGTTTCTAAACTGCACTGCTACATTACACACACACACACACACACAGAGAGAGAGTAGCGCAGAGATCGCGCAAGGCCACAGAATCATTCAGTAGCGCAGAAATGTATTGTCAACACTGTTCTGTGATTTATCAATAAAATAGCTTATAAACTGAAAAGTTCTAGCACATATTTCTTAGTAAATAAAACCACAGCTTCACTATTTGTACAGAGACGCTGCCAGGTAGAATTAATTCACACACGATCGCTCTCTAACATATAACTACTCTAATATAACGACCCAAAGAACTGATAAAAATAAGCTGCTATGTAGGAGCAGTATTTGTGGGCAGCGTCATATTGCTGTGCACAAGGCAACCCGCGTTCGAGTCTCAGCTCGAGGTTCAGACTTCAGACAGGGCTCGTTCACAGAGCGCATTTTTGCTTTCAAAAACGCAAGACACAGGCAGTGGAATGAAGGAAAACGGAAGGTCTCGAAACATTTTTTAAAAAAGTTGAACTTGAGCGCAGCGTCTTTAGAATGCAGTGTGTCTGTCTATAGAACGTGTTTACATAGAAAAACAATGGAAAAGTAGCGCATTGGAATGGAAATGCGCGTTCTGTGTGAACCGCCCCTTATTTGTTTATTAATGACGTCATCATCGACTAGTCAACGTCAACTCTACTTTAACCACATAAATGTCGACTTTAAAAAATCTGAAGTCGCTCAACCCCTTGTGTTACTCACAAAAGTTACAGAACCTGCGCAAAATTCCTTTTATAAAACCCAGTCAGCGGAAGATTGTGTGTACATGCATTTCCACCCCATCTCCTCCCTGAAATAACTAGGGGTGCAACGGTTCTCGGTAAAAAATCGAACCGTATCGTTCTCCACTTACGGCACGCACATACTTGTTCATTTCGAATGACGACACGATGTGGAATGAAAATAGCAACGTGTAAAACAGACAGAGTTCTGCTAAGTTAAACGTTCCAGAGCAAGACGCGAAAGAGCTGTGGGAAGATTTGTGTGCGCTCATCCTTTATCTCAGACATCGCGCAAACACGGAGTTCTCTTTTAAGTCATGCGAACGGACAAATTCCCACAAAAAATATGTCAACATGCCCGTCTTGTCAAGTATCCTAACAAACATAGTCGGTTATGTCTTGAGTGAATGCATAACAGTCGAAAAAAGAGCATGTGTAACAGTATATGTACTGGATCGTGCATTATGTCTTAAAGGGAAAGAAGCCTGTGTGCCTGTGTTTTTAATGTTAATTAAACAACAAATGGCAAAGAAATCACTACTGCTCTTGACTTAATAGCTTTTGTAACTAAATAATGATTCATCTTTATTTAATTTATACAGTGAAGATAACATGCAGTGTTATTGTGTACATACAAATTGTCTATATTATATATTACAAATTGTCTATATTATATATTGTTTTTTGCTCTTTTTGCACTTTGTCTATCTTGTATATTTGTATATTATTCTTATTCTTTTTATTATCTGTGCCTTGTCTTGTCGCTGTCACTCTGTTGCACTGTGGAGCTTCTGTCACTAAAACAAATTCCTAGTATGTGTAAACATACCTGGCAATAAAGCTCTTTCTGATTCTGATTCTGGATATTTGATTATTTTATTCATTTTCTGTAACTAAAAACTACTGTTAGATACCTGAAAAGCACTGTTTGTTTTATTTGAATCTTTGCTCTACTGTTTTGACTTGTTCTGTTGCTTGTAGTTTGATTATCTGTTCTTATTTTCTTTATTTTTATTTAACAGTTGTTACGTTCCCATTTTTTATATATGGTCTAGGAGCAGAAATAGAAACGAACAATAAAAGCTAGGGGAGACGTTGATGTGCCCGTCTCCAGACCCAGAATCACGACACCACGCCTCTTTGCTGTTCAGAACATTATATCCATAACAATCTTTTATTTAACAAACAAAAGAGAAGCAAATAATAAATAATAGACTAACTAGTGAAAATAAATTACAGTTTAACTCAGGAAATGGGAGCCCAAAAACAAACAAACAAAACAACCCCTAACTAATTTTAAAGGAAACTAACTTACCTAATAAAATAAAAATCAGAAGAGAAAAAAAAAAAACAATCAACTACCCTTCCTCCTTGTCTAACCACAAAACAAGAGAAAAGGATAACAAAAGAAACATGGGACACCCCACTCCTTACAAATACCGTTAACACACGTTTTCACTACATTGTTTAGTTGAGTAACACACAAGTTACAGAGCAAATTGCTCTGGGAATGGAGACATGAAGGGACACATCAAGCACGACAAACCGCCTCCTCTCTCTCTCTCTCCGTTGACTGGGGACTGCTTATATCCTGTCGGTAATCAGCAGCAGGTGACCGCAATCTGCACATACAATAGAGAAACAAAGACACAAGCAAACACCAGAACTCAGAAACACATTTTAAAAAACACATACGTCACAGGACGTAACACAGTAGTCCTTTTTCTCTGAACATATCACATACCGAACCGTACTGAAACCATGAGCCTAAAAGCCTATTCTCAATCTTTTCTACTGGCTAAATAGTATTTTTAATTAGTTTAAACAAATCAGATTTATGCAATTTTGCCTATAAGGTAAACATATTTTATGATGTTTATATATTTTGAATGGAAACAGCCTTATTTTTTGCAGTGTAAATAATTGTCTGACTCAACATTTTACGTGACAAAACATTTTAAAATTAAAACGTGCATTTCTTACTGTTTCTTTCAAATTCTGTCCTTCAAATACAATGGTATTTTTCATAATATTGGGAAGACCATGAAAATGGTCATCATTAGGCTTCTGTCTGTCTGTACACGACATACACAACACATGTACAGTGTCCTGCTGTGTGATCTGACTTATTCTAACCGGCTATATATTACTAAGCCATCTGCTTAGACGAAGTCAAGTGCGCATCATTGATCATTATTTGTGCGAAAATATTTTCTCAAAACATGAGTTCTTAACATTTAATCATTTAGCAGACGCTTTTATCCAAAGCGACTTACAAATGAACACAATTTAAAGTGGAATTATCATGCGCCAAGCAATCCTCGCTGTAGTTAAAACATTAAAACAAGCATGCCACAGGAAACGTGTTCAAAAGCAGTGCATCCACTACAAATATTTATTTTTAAATTCATATTAATAAATGTTGTAACTGGATAATAATTTCATGCAATTTCAGTACTTAACTCCATTAATGAGAGTGGCATATTTAAATGTGTTAAATCAGATTCAGATGTAAAACAGAGTTTAAATCATTCTGTTTACTTCATTGCTTCACTCACTCCAGTAAAAGTGTACACACGGTCTAGAGAGTCCGTATGGTGAGCACATAGTTACACCTAGTTTTTTTTTTTTTTTTAAGTCCCAATTTGTGCATGGAAAATTGCATACGCACATTTCTATGCCCATTTTATGCATACGCAACATTTATACATCAGGCCCCTGATGAAGTAATACAACTGTTCAGCAAAATTGAGAAATTCTGTGTCTAACTTTTGATTACATTTTCTTTCTTCTGCGTACCATAGGTGAGAATCCTGCAAGCACTCCTGCCAGGACATTCATACATTTCTCATTCTGTATGTCTAAATTGTTGTTCATTTCTGTTCTGTGTGTTTCAGTAGTTCTGCCTGTAAAATGAGTCTCGACGAGCAGAGAAAGAAGAGGGTTTCTCTTCAGAAACATAGAGCAGCGTCTCCAGAACCCAGCTGTGTGTCTATGAAGAGTAACATATCCATGTGCTATCCACCTAATCTCAGTGATGGAGCAGTGACCTCTGACCCTGAGTGAGTACAATGTGATTTCACTGCTAGAGCGAGACATTTCAAAGACAGTCTTCAATTAGTAATTGGTAAATCAAGTCAAATCAGTTTTATTTGTAAAACATAATCACATAAACTCCTTGATTACATAATCACGGTGAAAACGTCCATCGCTGAAGTCTCACACTGGTCATATGATTATGCTATACAGTGACAACCGGATATGTTCACAAAAGCCATTGCAGTCTGAACAGAGGAAAATCAGAACTGTTTTTTTCCCTACAGTATGTTCAAAGACATTTAGTTCAGTGTTATTTTATCTTATTTTATCTGTTAATTATTCTCAATTTGATTGAGGATCTGCTAATGTATGGAACAGTTTGAACCATGTCATAATATGGGTGCAACAGATCACAAAACCCATGGTTCAGATCAAATTAGGGTTTTTGAGTCACAGATTCTGATTTTTTGGAGCAGCAAAAAAAAAAAGGAGAGTAACTTTACTACTAGCCTAACTAATAAAGTTTAAACAATGAATAGTGGACAGTCAGTAATAAAACAAGAACAAATTATGCATAGATAAATACTAGAGGTCGACAGATAGTGGATTTTACTGATAATGATAACTTGGTTGGACTGCACTGACCGATAGCCGATTAATAAACTGATGAGAAAAATTCTCAGATTTAATCAAAAAGATCTTAATTTGTGTTCCGAATACAAAAGTCTTACGAGTTTAAAAGGACATGAGGGTGAGTAATTAATGACAGAATTTTTATTTTTGGATGAACTAACCCTTTAATCAGGAGTTTTGAGCATTCTCACATAACTCTGTCCTCATTATTTGCATGTTCATCTGTAAGTGTTGTGTGGGCTGTTTAATATTAGGATTTTGTTTAAAATCCTCCACTACGGCACCACCCTGCAATATCAAGCCCTGTCCCCCAGAACCCCCCAATAAAATATGTTCCCACGGCTATGCATACATGTTGTATCTTAAAGCAGTCTGTTAAACTGTGGCTTCAGTATAAGTGTGGGATCAAATCAGGTTTTAGTGTTTTGGCATACTTGAAACATTTGAAAATGCATTTTCTAGATTTTAACGCTTTTTTACAGTGATTTATTTTTTTGTGTTATTTCATCTCACTGTTTCTGCAGAGTGAATAGAGACGATGAGATCAGATCAGTGACGCCCCATCTGACCTGCACTGACTCCAACTGTCAGACCCTCATCAGACAGAGAGTCAAAGACCAGCATAAAACCAGCATGAAGAACAAGTATGAGAACTTATTTGAGGGAATCAAACTAGAAGAGAATCAAACCCTCCTGAACAGGATCTACACACAGCTCTACATCATAGAGGGAGAGAGTGAAGGGGTGAATGAAGAACATGAGGTTTTACAGATGGAGAAAACAGCCAGAACACAAGACACTCCAGTCTACTGCAATGACATCTTTAAACCCTTACATCAACCAGGACATGAGGAGAAAAACAAAATCAAGACTGTTCTTACTAAAGGCATTGCTGGAATTGGAAAAACCGTCTCTGTGCAGAAGTTCATTCTGGACTGGACTGAGGGAAAAGCCAATCAGGATGTAGATTTCATGTTTGTGCTTCCATTTCGAGAGCTGAACTTGATTAAAGATCATCAGTACAGTCTTCACAGACTTCTGCTGGACTTTCATCCTGAACTTCAAGATCTGGACTCAAAGATTTATGAGGAGTGTAAAGTTGTGTTCATCTTTGATGGTCTGGATGAAAGCAGAATCACACTGATGTTTTCAGATGATGAGAAAGTTTGCGAGGTGAATGAGTCTTCATCAGTTTGTGATGTGAATGAGTCTTCATCAGTGGGTGTGTTGATGTCAAACCTCATCAGAGGAGAGCTGCTTCCCTCTGCTCTCATCTGGATCACCTCCAGACCAGCAGCAGCCAATCAGATTCCCTCAAAATACATCAACCGTGTGACAGAAATTCAGGGATTCAATGAGCCTCAGAAGGAGGAATATTTCAGGAAGAGAATCAGTGATGAGCATCAAGCCAGCAGAATCATCTCACACATTAGAAGATCAAGAAGCCTCCACATCATGTGTCACATACCTGTCTTCTGCTGGATCTCAGCCACTGTGCTTCAAAACCTCCTGAAACAAGATGACAGTGCAGAAATCCCTCAAACTCTGACTGAAATGTACATCCACTTCCTGCTGACTCAGATCAACATGAGGAATCAGAAGTATGATGAGAGAGATCCAGAGAAACTCCTGAAGTCCAACAGAGACGTGATTCTGAAACTTGCTGAACTGGCTTTCAAACAGCTGATGGAGGGCAATGTGATGTTCTATGAGGAGGACCTGATTGAGAGCGGCATAGACGTCACTGACGCCTCAGTGTATTCTGGGATTTGCACTGAGATCTTTAAGGAGAAATCTGTGATTCATCAAAGGAAAGTCTACTGCTTCATACATCTGAGCTTTCAGGAGTTTCTAGCTGCTTTATATCTGTTTTACTGCCATGTGGTCAAGAATGAGAAATCACTGAAATCGTTTCTGAATGAAAGATATAGGGGTTACAGTCAGAAAAACTCTCTGGATGAGCTACTAAAAGCAGCAGTTCATAAATCATTACAGAGTGAAAATGGACACCTGGATCTTTTCCTGCGTTTCCTGCTGGGCGTCTCACTGGAGTCCAATCAGAGACTCTTACAGAATCTACTGACACACACAGAGAACAGCTCAGAGAGCATCATGAGAATCACACAGTGCATTAAAGACAAAATCAAGGGTAATGATTTTTATGATAAGAGATATGAACGTCTCTCAGCTGACAGATGCATCAATCTGTTTCTCTGTCTGCTGGAAATGAAGGATCAGACTCTGTACAGAGAGATTCAGGAGTTTGTGAAATCAGAGAATCACTCAGTGAATCGACTCTCTCCGTCTCACTGCTCAACAATCGCCTACATGCTTCAGATATCAGAGGAGGTGCTGGATGAGTTTGATCTGAAGAAATACAACACATCAGATGAGGGTAGAAGGAGACTGATACCAGCTGTGGTGAACTGCAGAAAAGCTCTGTGAGTATTCATTTATGTGATTGGAGAAACTGTTTTGTTGTAATACAATAACGCTGTAATTCCTGTCAATTCATGACACTGTTTTTTTTTTTTTTTTTTTTTTTTTTTTTTTTTATTGGACAACAATTTAAAGGGGAATCAAACAGTTTGAAGAGGACAAAACTGGTTTAATTTAAACAGAAATCCAGAAAACATGAATAGTGTCAGTGCAGCAAAAGACAAAGACAGTGATAAACTGTGAAGATGAATGATCAGGACTTGAATGATAAAGTACTTTACTGCTTGATGTACAAGAACAGTGACTGTCATTCTTAAATGTTTTGATCTCTTGTTTTATTTAAACATTTTACTGCACTGTTTTGTCAGATCAGTTGCTGTGGAATATAAATCAAAGTGTATCGGTCATGTGATTTCAGCAAACAGAGCTTTACCTGCATCAAATATGACTAACTTGTCTTGAGTCAGTTTTATAATAAGCTTATAATAATAACCTGATTGTCAGTCAATATTCAGAGTTCATCCCTGATGAAAAATAGAGTATTAGACATGTGATCAATGTGCAGAAAACAGAAAACAATATTTTAATCCACCATTTCCTACACTGTTAAAAATGTATTGTAATTTTACAAGAAATTCCTGGCAACTAATTGCCGTAAATTTACATAAAGTAATATACAGGTAATATACTGTTTTTTTAATACAATAAAGTACTGTATTTATACAGCAGGTTAATTAGGTAATTAAGTGATTAATTGAGTGATGATTGTTCGATTATTGAAGACACCTAATGATAACAAGCAGAATTTTATGGCTCCCATCATGCATTGCGGCATGAAGTACGTCACCATTGTGATGTATATATAAGTGATGTGCAATTGTTAATACATAATCTATTTAATCAAAAACTACACTCTGAGTAAGATTAGTAAATCAGTCTATTACATTATGATTATATTCTTATCAAAGTCGAGTCAAACTGCCTAACTAAAGCAAGCACTAACCACCGTGATGGTGACTTCAGCCAGAACTTATTTTCAATATATCATCAACATCTAATCCTCTGTTAATTCTCAATGAGAGCTTCTGTAGACGTCTGACAGAAATAAAGTCATTTTGGTTAGTAATAAGTGAATCTGGTAAGGCTGTTTGTGAAGTTGTTTAATCCTCCTCTGCTGAGACCTTCAAAAATGTATTGTCTTCTTTTATCTTCAGTTAATTTCATCTTAAGGATGTGGCTGGAAGTCAGTTGTAGTTCTTGTGTTTCTCTTTTTTTCTGTTCTTGTTGTTTGTCTGTCTTCAGTGATTCTGTAACAGCATGTGTTCATCACTAATGCTCAATCATCACTTTATTAATCACTTAATTATCTAATTAACTTCAACACTGATTTAGTGTTACCTTTTCACACTCTGAGTGTGGACTCATAAACACCAGCAGTGTTAATTTAACACTGAGGATTTTGATATGCGGTGGCTGTAAATAAATGCTTCTACAGTGTAGTTACAATAATTTTACAGGACTGTCCATAAATTTTCCATCATGCATTTACATTTTACAGTTAAAACATGAATACAATGCGTTGTTGTAAAATTTATTGTAGAAATTACATCAATTGCTAACAGTGTATTTCATCCTGTGTTACAGACTCACTGACTGTAATCTCACTGATCAGTGCTGTGAAAGTTTGTCTTCATGTCTACAATCATCAAACTCACTGAGAGAGCTGGACCTGAGTCACAATAACCTGCAGGATTCAGGAGTGAAGCTTCTCACTGATGGACTGAAGAATTTCCATTGTCAACTCAACAAACTGAGGTAAGAAAAACAGATAAAGGTTCACTTGGTTATGAAATTAAAGATGCCCTCTGCTATGGTCCTGATCAGTTCAAAAAGTTTAATCTGGATCAGAATGATCTGGATTTGGAAATCCCATATTTTGCTATCCAGGATCAGGTAATCCATTTTAATTTTTTTCAAAGCATAATTGGATTGGATAACCCTGGTCCAGATACATATTTTTTCAGATTACCAAATCTGGATTACTAGTGCTGTATGGAGCCCCTAAAGGGACATGGTGATGTAAAAATATGAAATGCTTTTTGCATTCTCTCAGAAAGGTTTCATATATCTTTTAACCCAAAGAACTTTATGCTCACTATCAAAGAAATTTTGACCTGGTTATCTCTTATGATTGTGCCAATGTAGTTTATATAAAACATTTTAAATTAAACATATCCTATTTTTTTTTTAACAACCTATTTTAACATTTTACTGCATTGTTTTGACAAATCAGTTGCTGTGGAATATAAATCAAAGTTTATCGGTCATGTGATTTCAGCAAAACAGAGCTTTACCTGCATCAAATATATGACTAACTGGTCTTGAGTCAGTTTTATAATAACCTTATAATAATAACCTGATTGTCAGTCAATATTCAGAGTTCACCTCCTGATGAAAAAATAGAGTATTAGACATGTGATTAATGTGCATGAAACAGAAAACAATATTTTAATCCACCATTTCCTCTTTATTGAACCCTATTTCATCCTGTGTTACAGACTCGCTGACTGTAATCTCACTGATCAGTGCTGTGAAAGTTTGTCTTCATGTCTACAATCATCAAACTCTCTGAGAGAGCTGGACCTGAGTCACAATGACCTACAGGATTCAGGAGTGAAGCTTCTCGCTGATGAACTGAAGAATTTTCACTGTCAACTCAGCAAACTGAGGTAAATTAAAGATGCCCTCTCTGGTCCTGATCTCATAGGCCCAGTTGCTCAAAAAAGTTTGCCGGTTTTTCAAAGCGAATTGGATTGGATCATCCTGATCCAGACATACTTTTTCAGATTACCAAATCTGGATTACTAGGGGAGGGGGGTATTTCAATGCTTTTGCGTTTCGCATAGCTTTCCCCCAAGAAACTTTGTGTTCACAAGAAAGAAATTTTGACTGGTTCATCTTTTATTACTGTGCCAATGTTGTTTAATAAAAATACTTTCCTTTTTTCTTTTGAACGAAGATTTCAAGATTTGATCCAATGCGATAGCCGAAATCCATTCAGATTACTTTAGAACAACTGGGCACTGGGTGTTTGTAATATATCAGCAGATCTGTCTGAAGACTTTGAGTTTGTATTTGCTCCAGCCTGTTTAACCCTCATGTGGCCTTTAGGGCCTTCGGACCCCATTTTGATGTTTCCCTCATAAAAAAAATGGCATGAGATTTTGTGACTTTTTACATTATCTAAACACACAAAAACCTGGGCTTGATTCAGTTGTTATGATGGTATGTAAAAAAAAGTCACACTTGGGGTTAGGGATGCACCGATACCGATACCAAGCTCATGTACTTGTACTCGTACTCGTAAAAATACCCCCGATACCAAAGACCGATACCTCACGTGACGTAACTTACAGAATTTTCTGTGCACAGAGACAGCGGCGGCAGCAGCAGAAACAATGTCAGCCTCAGAGGTGTGGAAATACTTCAAAATGAATGATGACAACCCACACATTGCGAACTGCATGCTTTCAATCACAATTCGTTATCGATTAGTGAAGGCGGGATAGGCAGAATCGCGCTGAATGACACAGACCAGAAGCGCTCTCTCACGCGCTCTTTCTCTCTTTCTTGTGCGCGATCCCAGTTCTCTCAGACAGCGCATGATCAGTTCTCCTCGCGCCTGAATGGTCAAATGCACACATAGTTGTCAAAATGTCCATCGTGTGGAGTATCTCACGTAAATACAGTGGGTTATGGCTTAAGTGGACGTAAACATTTGGGTGAAAACAGGATATGTGTCAGTATCCATGGATTTGGTCTTAAAGGGACCGTAGCCTATATTTGTCATTAATGTTAATAAAACAACAAAATATGTTAAATAAATGTATACATGGTAAATAAACTTACTGTATCTGAAAAACAAGTTTATTTAATTTGTATCTTTATAGTATTTGTTGTATTGTTTGTAAATTTCTTTTTATATAACAACAATTATATATATTGGTAATTATGCCCTTTGAAGGTTATTGGACACTGAAAAATTTGTTCTTTAAGTTTTTGACAAGCACATAAAAGTTATTACTTTTTTTATTAGAGTGATAATAAAGAAGTTGTCCTACATTCATTAGTCTCACTGTGTTGTGCTTGGAAAACTGCAACATCAAAAAAAAAAAAAAAAAAAAAGAGAGAGAGAGGGAGAGAAATTAATAAATGTATAGGCATCGGTATCGGCGAGTACTAGAAAAAAGTATCGGTACTCGTACTCGGTCCTTAAAAAATGGTATCGGTGCATCCCTACTTGGGGTCTTCTACATCGAAAATGAATGAGAGAGGTGATTTTTTTTTTTGTTCTTTTTTCTTTTTTTCATTTTTCAATAAAATCAGTAAATCCGGCATTACTTTGAACATTTTCACACAGGAATGAAGACCTGGTACTAGAACACAAATGCAATGTGGAACAAACATGCTCATTCACACACACAAACAGACAAACAAAAACAGACTTCAAACCCTTCAAACAACAACAACAAATTCTAATCTTTCACAAAAATTCTGATTTTAATGTATTTTATAATGTTTAAATATATATATTCACAAAATATTTCAAAAAAGTTGTGATGGGAACAGTTGGTCACATCTGGAAAAATAAATGGATTTCTATGACCCTCTGCTGCTAAATAAAATTGTATATTTTTATACAGTCGTTCTGTAAATGTGTGGGGTCCGAACGGATGCCAAAGACCCTGTGTGTAAAGGGCAAATGAGAAAATAATTTTTTCACTGATTAAAGTGTCAAAGTTGTGAGAAGTGGAGATGAATAAAAACAATCAATCAATTCTGCTCCATCAACACTGTGACATTGAGTAAAACACTGAACCCAGAGTTACTCCAACTGAACTGACCTGTAATCAGTGATCTGTGGAGAAAAAGTGACACGCTGAATAAATTAATCACTTTACTTAAAGCAGACTTAAAGGGATAGTGCACCCAAAATGAAAATTTTGTCATCATTTACTCACCCTTATGTTGTTCCAAACCTGTATGAGTTTCTTTCTTCTGTTGAACTCTGTAGGAGCCAGTGTTGTGATTGTATTTTGGGCTGTCACCAGGTGGGGGCAGTGTGTGCACAGAGGGTTTTTAAACAGGTGTTTTTGCACGTAGAGTAAGTTGTCTTGGTGGAGGGGGAACGCATGCAGTTTTTTACCACACACACAAACAATAGAAGCCACACATTGGAATGTTACTATCATCACAAAGTATGTATGTTTGCATTATGTTCAATAAAGTAGCCAAAAGGTTAAGATCGACTAAGGACTTTGGTGTGCGTAAAGCGTGCGTTGTATATCCAAGCCATCTGCAGCTATAGGAGCTGCCTTATCAAAAGAAGATATTTTGAAGAATGTTGGTAACCAGACATACTTCATAGTATTTTTCTACTATGGAGAAGAGACCTGCACTCCCGCGGGACACAATGCAACAGAGTGTGGTGTGGGACAAGATTTGATGGGCGGTTAGATACTTATGTGTGCAGGTTGTCTAAACATAAAATATCTAAAAACTAATAAATTGTTATTCATATATTGCACAAAAGCAACAAGAACAACTAATATAAAATTAAAACGACTTACAGTCGCAAGCATATGCGAGATTCTATTTATAACACGTGTTTGTAGTGTTGAGCTGAAATTTGCACGCTCACGAATCATATTATAACACACGAAGTATAGACATTATGAAAGATTTATTGCTCATATATTCATTGTGTTATAACAGAGCTTTGTGAGATCGCGATGAATGGAGATGTCAGCTTTAGTCATTATAAAGGGAGCGCTCTTTGAGAGCATTCTGCCATACCAAACCATGCAGCAGCAGCTTGCTTTTCTGTTGAAACTAACTGTGGTTTGTGAAAGCTTATGCTTTAATCACAAAAATTTATCGGAAGTGTTTATGCTGGGATGTTGTGGCGACACATAACTTAATATTTCATGTAAATTTCATGGATGGACTGACAAAAATCTATATAGTACAGTGGCCGAGAGAGCTCAACGCGCTGCAAATGAAGAAAATACATGCAAATAGAAAAAACACCAGCAAATAAAGAAAACATCTTTATCAGTTTGACAACACATGCGCTGCAAAAGTCCACAACACATACAAATAGACAAACGCAGCAAAAGTCCACAACAAATAGACAAACGCGCTGCAAATAGCACATACCAGGACCAGCGATCTCAAGCCCTTCTGCGATGATCTGAATGATGATGATGATTAGGCTACTTTTAGAATTAAATTAATAATTTAATTTGCCCCGCATTAATTTATAGCGCATCACGCATAACCAACGCGCTGTAATAAGATTAGCTGACTCCTCACTTAAAAAAAAAACAACAACTTGTAACACCTTCATCTCTTCTCATTTTTTTTAATAGGTATGGGCCACAAGAGAAATATTAAGAAATAAATTAAAGGAACACTCCACTTTTTTTGAAAATAGGCTCATTTTCCAACTCTCCTAGAGTTAAACAGTTGAGTTTTACCGTTTTCGAATCCATTCAGCCGATCTCCAGGTCTGGCGCTACCACTTTTAGCATAGCTTAGCATAATTCATTGAATCTGATGAAACCGCTAACATCTCGCTCAAAAATGACCAATGAGTTTCAATACTTCTCCTATTTAAAACTTGACTCTTCTGTAGTTACATCGTGTACTAAGTATGCAATGATATTACACAGCGCCTCTCACAAATGTCTCCATGGTTGCAAGGCATGCTTGACATAAAATCAAGTAAATCTTTAAAAAAAATATTATTTATTATTAATAATTTATTAATAATATTTTTTAACGCAAAATAATACCCCCCAAATCGTTTGTCCTGGCGCCGGGACTGGCACAGACCACAACGAAAATGTTATAGGGAACACATTGACGTTCCTGTCTGGGACCGCTGGGATTGTTCAATGTTTACTCGTGGTGTGCACCTGAAAGGTGTAATGATACGGAAGCAGGAACTGCCAGAATATAAACTAAAATCTGGAAAATTGTCTTTAGCAGGGCTAGAACCCTGATCTCCTGGACAGAGAGCTGGTGTTCTTCCTGAGTGAGCTAACTCAAGGCTGAGGAATATTAGACCCAAGTGCAGAGGAATAATCTCAAGGAGACAAGAGGTATGAACTCCAAGTAGCTTTACTTGAAGAAGATCAAAAAATAAGGAACAAAGTACAACAAAACCAGAAGCAGAGCTTCCAATAGTCACAAAAAGGGAAAACAAAACAAGCACAATGGCTTACAAAAGACTCACGGTTTGCAACAGGATACACAGGTAGGTAGGCTCAAGACTGAGCAAAAAACAATGGCTAAAGGCAAACTTAAATAGGGCCCTACACAGGTGAGTATCATCAACAAAGATTGCTTAGCACAACTGAGAGTTCTTGCCAATGGTTGCCCCCTGGCAACTGGGAGGAAGATTGCAGGCAACAGGCATCCTGCGCCCCTTTGTGGCTGGGAGCAGTACTGCTGGTCCTGGCAGGAGTATGACCCCTAGTGGTTGGAGGAAGTATTGCTGGCTAGAGTCTTACAGGAGCCCTCTCTTGATGAATGGCTCCTGACGTTCCTTTTAGTGCAGTTCGACTGTTGTCGTTGGAAGTCCTTGATGAGCTCTGGGTCCAGTATGTCTCTGGCTGGCACCCACGAGCGCTCTTCTGGACCATAGCCTTGCCAGTCAACCAAATATTGGACCCCTCCCCGTACTTTCCGCATGTTCAAAAGTCTCTGCACGGAGTAAGCTGGTTGCCCCTCCACCATCTGAGGAACTGGAGGTGGTCTAACTGCAGGAGACAAAGGAGAGTAGATGACAGGTTTGAGGCATGAAACATGGAATGTGGGGTGTATGCGCATAGACCTGGGCAATAGGAGTCGGTAAGAGACTGGGTTTATTCTCTTGAGAATCTTGAAAGGTCCAATGTATCTAGGACCTAGTTTCCGTGACTCTAGGCGCAATGGAAGATTTCTAGTTGAAAGCCACACTCTCTGCCCCGGTCGGAGTGACGGACCAACCCGCCGATGTCGATTGGCCTGTTTTTGTTGTTCCCGGGATGACTTTAACAGGGCTGCCCGAGCTCTCCGCCAGACTCCCCGGCACCTCCGGACTAACTGGGCTGCTGCTGGAACCTGTGCTTGAAGGTCCTGTTCAGAAAACAGAGAGGGGGGGAACCCAAACTGGCATTCAAATGGAGACATACCCAGTGATGAGTGATGGAGGGTGTTATGGGCAAATTCTGCCCAGACCAGCTGGGAACTCCACGTACTCGGGTTGTTCGAGACCAGACACCTCAGGGTCTTCTCAATCTCTTGGTTCACTCTCTCTGTCTGGCCATTGGATTGGGGATGGAACCCTGAGGACAAGCTGATGGTGGAACCGATTAGACGTCCAAAAGCCTTCCAGAATCTTGAGGTAAACTGGGAACCCCTATCAGACACCATATCCTGAGGAAACCCATGAATCCTAAAGACATGTTGCATGAGAAGTTCTGCCGTCTGGCCTGCTGTAGGAATTTTAGAGGCGGGAATAAGATGACATGCCTTAGAAAATCTGTCCACAACAACAAGTATCACTGTGTTACCTTGAGAGTTGGGTAGGCCACTAACAAAATCCATGGATATGTGGGACCAGGGTCGTCTCGGGATAGGGAGGGGATGTAGTTTACCTTGAGGGAGGGCTCTAGGTTCCTTATTCTGGGCGCAAGTGGAACATGCAGCAACCATTCTCCGAATATCAGTTCCCATGTTGGGCCACCAAAACTTGGACTGGATCCGCCTCAGGGTCCTTAGGACCCCTGGATGTCCAGATGACGGTGCAGCATGACCCCACTGCAGTACTTCGGACCTGATGGTGTTAGGCACAAAGAGGCGACCCGATGGGCCATTACCTGGGTCAGGTTGGTGAATTTGGGCCTTCCGTACTGCCGTCTCCAAGTCCCACTGGATGCCTGCCAGCACTCTGTACCTTGGTATGATGGGCTCTGACCTGCCCTCCTCTTCCTGGGATTCAAACTGCCTTGACAGAGCATCAGGCTTAATATTCTTGGAACCAGGTCTGTAAGAGAGGACAAAGTCAAAACGGTTAAAGAAAAGGGCCCACCGAGCTTGTCGAGGATTTAACCTTTTGGCTCCCTGGATGTAAGTAAGGTTCTTGTGGTCGGTCCATATCACAAATGGGTATTTAGCACCCTCCAGCCAGTGCCTCCATTCCTCTAATGCCAGCTTAACAGCCAGCAACTCCCGATTCCCAATATCATAGTTCTTCTCTGCTGCTGTCAGACGACGTGAAAAGAAGGCACAAGGATGGAGTTTATGGTCCCTAGTCGCTCTCTGGGACAAAACTGCTCCCACCCCCACGTCCGATGCGTCCACCTCGATAATAAACGGTAACTCAGGATCTGGTAGGGTCAATATGGGAGTTGAAGTAAACAGCTGTTTGAGTCGTTCGAAAGCCTGGTTAGCCTTCTCTGTCCACTGAAAGGGTGTGCTAGACTTCCTGGTGAGAGCTGTGAGAGGTTCTGCAATGGAGCTGAAGCCTCGAATAAATCTCCTATAAAAGTTGGCAAAACCCAGGAAGCGTTGAACTTGTTTTAATGAATCAGGGTGGGGCCACTCCAGGACTGCACGAACTTTGCTGGGATCCATCTGTACACTGCCACATGACAGGATGAAACCCAAGAAAGAGACTGTAGTGCTGTAGAACTCACTTTTTCCAGTTTGACGAAGAGGTTGTTCAAGAGCAGACGAGAGAACCTGCCGGACATGTTGAACGTGGTCTTCGTAACTCTGGGAAAATATTAAAATATCATCAAGATATACAAACACACATTTGTTGAGCAACTCTCTCAAAACATCATTGATAAGGGCTTGGAAGACGGCTGGGGCATTAGCTAGCCCGAAGGGCATCACCTGATACTCGTGAATGCCCTGTAGGGGTGTTGAAAGCCGCCTTCCATCTTCGTCCCCCTCCCGGATTCTCACCAGGTGGTACGCATTCGGAGGTCTAACTTAGTGAAGATGGTAGCACCCTGGAGAAGTTCAAGGCTGTGGCCATAAGTGGTAGTGGATATCGATTTTTCACCGTGATGTTATTTAGGCCACGATAATCAATGCATGGGCGAAGACCTCCATCCTTCTTACCCACAAAAAAAAAACCCAGCCCCTGCCGGTGAGGTAGAAGGCCGAATAAATCCATTCTCCAGTGCCTTACAAATATAATCATCCATTGCTGACCTCTCTGGAGCTGACAACGAGAAGAGTCTACCTCTAGGAGGGCAAGTACCTGGCAGCAATTCAATGGCGCAATCATAGGGTCGGTGAGGAGGAAGACTATCGGCCCGGGATTTACTGAACACATCCTGGAGATCAACATATTCCTGGGGAACTCGAGATAGGTCAGGAGAAGAAACAATCAGAGCAGGTGGTGTTAGTTTGACTTGAGGAATGGCTAGTACCTTAGTTCTTGGCATATTTGACTCATGCTGGTTCCAGAGTAGTTGTTTAGGCCCCCAAGAAGACTCAGGAGATGAAAGAATTCCGGCCATTGGACATGCACATCTCCATCTGGTAAAACGGCCAGTTGGCCAGTCAATCTGAGGATTGTGAGAAACAAGCCAAGGGTAGCCAAGAATGACTGGGAACTCAGGTGTGTCTATAATGAGAAAAGACAGTGATTCTTGATGAGAGTCTATTTCAACTGAAATAGGAATGGTACAGTGTGTTACCTGGCCGGACCCCAGAGGTCTGTTGTCTAGAGATGTTATAGTGAGCTTATCTTGGAGAGTTATGAGTGGTATCCTCCAGCTCTTGGCCAGAGTGTTGTCCATGAAATTGCCAGCAGCGCCGAGTCAATAAATGCAGAACTTTGTGCCAACCATTGCCCCAGGAGAAATGCATCACTGTCGAAAATCCAGCCGAAGATCGGGGTCAGTTATTTCTCTGCCTCAGCCCCCTCTCTCTGGACAAGAAATCTCTTTTCCCACAAGTTCAGAGTTCAAATGCCCCAGTTCACCACAGTACAGACAGACAGAGCTGCTCCCGCATACGCTTGTCCTGCTCAGATTGTGATAAGCGATTTTTCCCAAGCTGCATGGGTTCCTCTGTGGAAAGAGGCTGGAAAGCAGGTTGGACTGGACTGGCGTAATTTTGGGCTGTGACTCTGTCTTGTTGTTTCTCGGACTTCCTATCCCTAATACGGTTATCCACTCGAATGGCGACATCAATGAGAGAATCTAAGTTAGGCGCAGGATCTCGGAAAGCCAATTCATCTTTTAGCTCAGGTGCAAGAGCCTGCTGAAATGCTGCTTGAAGAGCCTGTTCATTCCAGCCACTCTCCGCTGCCAGAGTACGGAACTCAATAGCCATTTCTGCTACACTGCGTGCTCCTTGAGTGAGTTGAAGTAATCGTTGGTCATTTCCTACGCCTCCTCCTGGATGATGGAAGACCCTCCTCATCTCTGCAAGGAATTGCTCAGAATCAGCAGTGAATGGTGAACAACGTTCCAAGAGAGCTGTAGCCCATTCCAAAGCTCTTCCGGTTAATAAGGTGATGATATAAGCCACCCGACTGCTCTCTGTAGGAAAACTACTGGGTTGTAGTTGGAAGGCTAGAGAACATTGGGTGATAAAGCCTCGACAGCCCCTGGTATTTCCATCATATCTCTCAGGAGGTGGTAGCCTGGGCTCAAGAAGAGGAGCCGCTGGAAGTGGCTGAGGTTGAGGAAAGATAGGAGGTGGCGTGGGTAACTCAAGAACCTCCTGAGACGGAGGATTTTGGGGCAAGCTAGAGAGTTCAAACGCTGAAGTATTTCTGTGAGTATCCGTTCATGATGTTGAATAGCGGTAGCTTGATTGGTGAGCTCGGATAAAATTCTCTCCACATTTGATGAAGGGCCTTGACTCTCTGCTGGGAACCATTTCTCTTGGTTCAGTCTTGCTGTAATGATAAGGAAGCAGGAACTGCCAGAATATAAACTAAAATCTGGAAAGTTGTCTTTAGCAGGGCTAGAACCCTGATCTCCTGGACAGAGAGCTGGTGTTCTTCCTGAGTGAGCTAACTCAAGGCTGAGGAATATTAGACCCAAGTGCAGAGGAATAATCTCAAGGAGACAAGAGGTATGAACTCCAAGTAGCTTTACTTGAAGAAGATCAAAAAATAAGGAACAAAGTACAAACAAAACCAGAAGCAGAGCTTCCAATAGTCACAAAAAGGGAAAACAAAACAAGCACAATGGCTTACAAAAGACTCACGGTTTGCAACAGGATACACAGGTAGGTAGGCTCAAGACTGAGCAAAAAACAATGGCTAAAGGCAAACTTAAATAGGGCCCTACACAGGTGAGTATCATCAACAAAGATTGCTTAGCACAACTGAGAGTTCTTGCCAATGGTTGCCCCCTGGCAACTGGGAGGAAGATTGCAGGCAACAGGCATCCTGCGCCCCTTTGTGGCTGGGAGCAGTACTGCTGGTCCTGGCAGGAGTATGACCCCTAGTGGTTGGAGGAAGTATTGCTGGCTAGAGTCTTACAAAAGGTGACTTTTTTTTGTTTATACTTTTGTTTGTTAACATTCTGATCGTATGTGCATTATGAGCAGGCCTATTTGCAGCACGTTTGTCTATGTGCATGTGTTGTGGACTTTTGCAGCGCATGTGTTGTCAAACTGATGAAGATGTTTTCTTTATTTGCTGATGTTTTTTCTATTTGCATGTGTTTTCTTCATTTGCAGCGCGTTGAGCTCTCTCAGCCACCGTAACATAGGCTACTTTTATGCAGGATTTTGCGGGCAGGAGTGGGACAAAACATGAATGTTGTGGGCAGGAGTGGGACAAGATAATATATTATTTTGCTGGAGTGGGACAGAATCCTGCGGGAGCGGGACTGAAAAATCCGTCCTGCGCAGGTCTCATGGAGGTCAAAGGGTGCCGTCAACTTTTTGATAACAAACATTCTTTAAAATATCTTCTTTTGAGTTCAACAGAAGAAAAGAAACTCATACAGGTTTGGAACAACATAAGCGTGAGTAAATTTTTTATTTTGGGGTCAACTATAAATTACACAAGTAGTATACAGTAGCCTATAATATTTCCATTGGTTTTTCTACATGAAATGACAGCAAATTAAATGTGTATGAATAGAAATAAAAAAAAATTGTGGTTTTCCCTATATCCAAATTAAACTATATTGCCCAATTTTTCTTTTTACTTTCCAACACTACAATTGATACAATATATTTGACTGTATGTGTGTGTGTGTGTGTGTGTAGATTATCTGGCTGTATGGTGACAGAGGAAGGCTGTTGTTATCTGGCTTCAGCTCTGAGTTCAAACCCCTCACACCTGAGAGAGCTGGATCTGAGCTACAATCACCCAGGACAATCATTAGTCAAGCTGCTCTCTGATCCAAACTACAGACTGGACAAACTCAAGTATGTTCAACACTAACAATCATCCTGTCATGTGTGTTTGGACATGTGTGTGCTATAAACTCATATGATCATAGATCCCTGCATACAGCACATATATACACATACATACTGCACAGGAAAATAAGGATGTCTTGAACTCTGAGACTGAAGATGATCTTGATTCAGATCAACAGCTGCTTGTGACTCATAACAGCAGCATCTGAGAAACAGACTCAATCTCTGATCCCAAAACATCAATTCAAAGCTTGTTGCTGCTCTAGAAAGTAAATTCTCAGTGCTGTCAGAGACATGAAGCAAAAACAGATCCAAGATACAGACTCAGAGATCACAGTCTAAATGAGAAGAAATGATATTTGTCCTCATGATACTGAATAAAGCAGAGCATCTGAACAACAAGAGATTTCTGCAGTTAGTAGATGAATATCAGTTATTGATTAAAACACTTGAACAAATGAAAGGATAAAGACACAATTGATCAGTGAATGTAAAGGTGAGTCTGTAGATCAAGACTTGAGGATCTTATTCAGTGATAGAGGCTGTGAATCAGGAACTACATCAAATGATGGAGGACAGACAGAAGATCTCAAAGGATCTTCATCAGAAGAGACACCGGCCTGAGTTTGAGATATAGTTCACTATTTTCCAGGTCTTCAGCTATATGATAACTTTTGTGTGACAAACAGACAAAAATTAAGTATTTCACACATTCCTTATGAGCTCAGATCAGATTTTTCATGTTTGCATTTTAAAAATGTTACTTAATTTTGTCTGTTTTTGATGAATTAACATGAGCGTTTAGATGAGAAAATAATTTACAATTAAATACCCACTTTTCAAATTAGTTTTTATAAAAAAACACTTATGTAAATTGACTGTGACAATTTGTTTTTATAGTGTGGATCATGGAGGAGAGATCAGAATTACAGCAGGAATACAGAAATGTAGGAGACACACACACACACACACACACACACACAACTTTATCATTATCATTATTTTGTTGTGTTATAAATGTTATAATCTCTTCTTGTGTTCAGATGCATGTGATCTCACACTGGATTTAAACACAGCACACACTCGTCTCACTCTGTCTGAGAGGAACAGAAAGGTGACACATGTGGAAGGGAATCAGCCGTATCCTGATCATCCAGAGAGATTTGATGAGTGTCGTCAAGTTTTGTGTAGAGAGAGTCTGACTGGACACTGTTACTGGGAGACTGAATGGAGGGGGAAGGAGGTTCATATATCAGTGACGTATAAAGGAATCAGCAGGAAAGGAGGGAGTGACTGTGTGTTTGGAAACAATGAAAAGTCCTGGAGTCTGAACTGTATTAATACCAGTTTCACTGTCGGACACAATAATAAGAGCACATTCATATCTGCTCCTTCACGTTGCTCTAACAGAGTAGGAGTGTATCTGAACTGGTCGGCCGGCACTCTGTCCTTCTACAGCGTCTCTGACACACACACACTCACACACTTACACACATTCAACAGCACATTCACTGAACCCCTCTATGCTGGATTTGGGGTTTATCCTGATAGTTCAGTTTCTCTGTGTGAGATTAAACATCTTCCTGTGAGAAACAACTGAGACACACAGATGAGTGAAAGAAACACACTCACATTATCTCTCTCTTTAACTCACACAGCTGTAATCTCTTTCTCTCTTCTAATCTTAATTTCAGTGTGTATATAGAAACACACACATTGACTTCAGTCTAAATGAGACACACCACAGACTTCTATTGTGTTTCTATAAAGACATTTGAATGCGGCTCAGCAGGATTTTTGTCTTTCTGAGTCTCTGAGCGCCACCTGGAGGAAGATTGAGTTTCTCACAGGAAGCAGTTCTTAGCAACTGCTTGCTCTGCTACTATGGTAACTGAGAGTCAGGTCAGAGCTCATCTTCTAAACACACTTCATTACAAATGTTAAAGGCTGTGGAGCTCAACTCACTATATACAAGCGTTCAATTGTAGTTTCATCAACTAATAAGTTTTTTTTTTCTGACAATGTTTTTTTTTCAAATGTCTTTGATATGTAATGTGTTTAGCACTCAACATTGGTCAACACTATTATAAATATATTGTTATAAAAATATATGTTCAGATTATAAATATGTGAACATGGAGAACTTTTTAAAAAACGCTGTTTCTGTAATGCTGTATTTAATAAAGTCTTGTTTATGTTTGAAAGACTTAACCTACTAATGTTCTAAAATCTGGTTTGAACCTCCAATCACAAGCAGCTTTTCCACAAGCTGATGTAAATACTAATATATAGAAGCTGCACAATGTCATTCACACAAATACAAATTGACAGTCTTTTACCAATAAAATGATAAAATATTTTTCTCATCCAATTTTCTCGTCCAAACTGAAATGTAACCAACAAACTGATTAGAAATGTTCAAAAGCATTTATATATTTATGTATTTTTAATATGATGCTCCATCAAAGTTCAATAAATGAAAGATGTTTTTTTTTTTTTTTTTTTTGGATAGGTCTACCATTATTTTGGAAATTATCATGAGGACCAGAAGTTTTTGTATTTACATAAAAATGTGAATATCAAACATTCATGCAGATAAGAACAAGAAGTACTTGCTGATGTTGAAACAATGTCTGTCTGTTGTAGAGAAGCCACAGTATTTAATGTTCTCGCCTCTGTAATACCTCACTCCTGTGGTGACCTTTAAGTGTAGGTCTTTCTTGTCTGGTCCTCAGGTTCTTCATCACTGCAGTGTTCAGGATGTTGGTGATACTCATCTCCTTCCAACACTAAATGTCATCCAGCAGGGGGCGCTGACGCTTACAGAATTAACTTTAACCAACATAACCTGAAGTCTGAATGACTGAGAATGATGATAATGTAAATGATTGACAGTGATAACAATGATAATGGATAATGATGGTAATAATAATGAAGACAAATGCTGAATTAATATGCAATTTTACTAATAACATTGACGATGATTTGATGAAGTAACAGAAAGCACCTCAAAGAATAGTTTATCCAATAATGAAAACCACCGTTAAATATTATTTTAATATTATTTGTAATGAAATATAATGTCATTATATATTTTGGCAAGTTTTAAACGGAAAACACAACAGCATAAGAATAAGGAACAACATGACATAAAATAACTCGCCCTCATGTTGTTTCAAACACGTTTGCTGTTACTTTTTCTAACCAAAAGAGAATGTTTAAAAATGTTCATGTGGTTTTTTTTCATATGAAAGTTCATGGTAACAATGTCTGTAAAGCTATACAAAGGACAAAAACATCAAACAAGTGTCATAACAGTGCTCCATGAGAGTCATTCACTATATTTCAGTTCTTCTGAAGTCACCGATCAGGCGTAACATTATGAGCACTGACAGGTGAAGTGAATAACACTGATTATCTCTTCATCACGGCACCTGTTAGTGGGTGGATATATTAGGCAGCAATTGAACATTTTCTCCTCAAAGTTGATGTGTTAGAAGCAGGAAAAATGGGCAAGAGTAAGGATTTGAGCGAGTTTGACAAGGACCAAATTGTGATGGCTAGATGACTGGATCAGAGCATCTCCAAAACTGCAGCTCTTGTGGGGTGTTCCTGGTCTGCAGTGGTCAGTATCTATCAAAAGTGGTCCAAGGAAGGAACAGTGGTGAACCGGAGACAGGGTCATGGGCGGCCAAGGCTCACTGATGCACGTGGGGAGCGAAGGCTGGCCCGTGTGGTTCGATCCAACAGACGAGCTACTGTAGCTCAGATTGCTCAAGAAGTTAATGTTGGTTCTGATAGAAAGGTGTCAGAATACACAGAGCATCACAGTTTGTTGCGTATGGAGCTGAATAGCTGCAGACCAGTCAGGGTGACCATGCTGACCCCTGTCCACCGCCGAAAGAGCCAACAGTGGACACGTGAGCATCAGAACTGGACCACGGAGCAATGGAAGAAGGTGGCCTGGTCTGATGAATCACGTTTTCATTTACATCACGTGGATGGCCGGGTGCGTGTGCGTCTCTTACCTGGGGAACACATGGCACTAGGATGCACTATGGGAAGAAGGCAAGCCGGCGGTTTTGGACAATGTTCTGCTGGGAAACCTTGGGTCCTGCCATCCATGTGGATGTTACTTTGACACGTACCACCTACCTAAGCATTGTTGAGACCATGTACACCCTTTCATGGAAACAGTATTCCCTGGTGGCTGTGGCCTCTTTCAGCAGGATAATGCTCCTGCCACAAAGCAAAAATAGTTCAGGAATGGTTTGAGGAGCACAACAACGAGTTTGAGGTGTTGACTTGGCCTCCAAATTCCCCAGATCTCAATCCAATCGAGCATCTGTGGGATGTGCTGAACAAACAAGTCCGATCCATGGAGGCTCCACCTCACAACTTACAGGACTTAAAGGATCTGCTGCTAACATCTTGGTGCAGATACCACAGCACACCTTCAGGGGTCTAGTGGAGTCCATGCCTCGACGGGTCAGGGCTGTTTTGGCAGCAAAAGGAGGACCAACACAATATTAGGAAGGTGGTCATAATGTTATGCCTGATTGGTGTACATTACTACAGTGATATTTAACCCGTCCATTATTGCTGTGGAAAGAATTGCGCTTTTGGGGTTATTCATGGTCTGTTAAAAGTACCTTGTTATCTCATTGTACCCAGTTAAAAAAAAAAAAAAAAACAAAAACAAACAAAAAAACGTATTATTGTGTTCACAGAGCGAGTCTTTCATTGATTGTTTACAGCTTAACAGAAGTTGTACCCATAATTCACACAAAACATCATAGGGTGTAGGAATAAGGTGGATAGGTGTTTTCAGATTATTCAAATATTCTTCACAGAAAAAAGGTAAGAAAAAATGGTTCTTTCAAGAACTGATCCCTGAAAGGAGTGGGGGAGAGCGGGGCACAACCTAACGCTTTTTGACTTTCTCAGTTTGTGTAAATCTACTTTGGGTTCAGAGAATTTCTTTTGTTCCACATTAATTTCACACATGTCTGGTACAAATATGTGGCTTTGTTTCATTAATACAGTGTATACTTTTTTCTTTATTTACCCTGAAAGAAGGGAAGTGAAATGTGACAACATGCCCCATAGGTGGGGCACATTGTAACATGACCGTATGGCAGCTAAAATGTTATCTGATTTAATTAAAAAAATATACATGACAAACTAAAATATTCTGTCAATAAAAGACAATTATTATTTTTTTCATATAAAATAATAGAATTTTAGAAATTCGAATTTAAATAATTTTGTAGTTTGACAATGAACACTCTGTAAAACACAGCTATACAGCCTAGGTCAAAACAATACAGACAAACAGATGAAGAAACACATTCAGAAAAACACAGATCTGAACAAAACACTGTCCTTCCTCCACTCACAGCTCTCACAGAACAGGGTATAAATAGACGAGTCACTACAAATGCTGTAAATGTGTTGAAATAATATTTTCTAAATGTTCAGGTTCTTCCTCCCAGTCTTTATTAACCTTATTCACCTCCCCCCCATGATTTCTCAACAGAAATTCATAAAAGTTAATTATGCCAATTATATCAGTAACTGTATAGAATATCATATTTCTAATAGTGAGACACATTATAATGCAGTGTTACTGTCACGATTACCGTCTGTACCTGTCAGTTCCTGGACTACACTTCCCATAATCCTCCCTGCCTGTCACATGCACACTCCACACCAATCACCTGTTGCCACATACACCTGTTGCCTATCTGCTGGACTATTTAGGACACACTCACACACCACCTCATTGCGAAGTCTTGTTAACTCTGTTGCAATTCTGAGCGTTTAATCATTGTGTTAGTCTGCCTGTTACCGATCTTGTCTGTTTCCTGTTTTCGATTCTCTGCTGCCTGCCCTTTGGATTATCTGCTCTGTCTTGGACTTACGTTTGTTATCTGCCTGCCCTGACCCATTGCCTGTTCCTTGACCACGTCTCTGCCTGTTCCTTGCCATTCCTGTTTGTTCCCGTTTGACCCTGCCTGTACGACCACGCTTACTTTACTAAAGCTTGCAAATGGATCCTACCCTGAGTCCCGCCTCGTTACAGTTACATTTACATTTACATTTATTCATTTGGCAGACGCTTTTATCCAAAGCGACTTACAAGTGAGGAATACAGTTACAACGAACCCTATCTGTGCAACTGGAATTTAAACGTCTCGGTTACGTATGTAACCCTCGTTCCCTGAAGGAGGGAACGGAGACGTACGTCAGTAGTGACCGACGAATTGGGGATATCGCTAGAGAGCCCTATCAGCTTCGAGTGAACAATAGGCCAATGGAGTTGGTGTGCGATATTTGCATAATGCGCACAGCCCCCGCCAGGTGGTATAAATAGGGGAGCAGATGCCATCGCACTCTGTCTTTCGCTGAGGAGACAACCTAGTCCGCACTACAGCGAGGGTACAGCAACTGTGGCGACGGGACGGACGTCTCCGTTCCCTCCTTCAGGGAACAAGGGTTACATACGTAACTGAGACGATCCCTTTCAGTCGGTCACGTTCGACGTACGTCAGTAGTGACCGACGAATTGGGATCCCAAATAAAGCGCCACAGTATGAACCCCTTCCAGTGCCCAGCGCAAGCTCTAGCCACCCGGCGCACCAGTGGGATACTTACGCCGAGAGAGTCTACTGCTGTTCCGACATGCTCCGAAAGAAGCGGCTGGTCGCTCCATAGAGGGACCAGCACGCTCAGCTGGCAACACCACCGGTTGCAGTGAGGTAGAGGAGGCAGGGGCCCGCGGAGCGGCGCTCGGCGGGGAAGCCCTGACTGTGATCCTCAGATCACCCTGCCTACACGCCGACACACCGTCACCCCGGCCGAAGCCAGAGAAAACGGCGGCACGGGGCATAGGGGAGGGGACCCCCGCTCCCTGAGAACCAAGGAACGAGAGTCTCAATCTCAACACTGCAATAGTCATGTTCCCACAATGAGAACATGAACTATCCACAGAAGCTGCTTTAGCGTGCTGAACGCCCAGGCACGTCAGCGGGGACCAATGAACGACCGCATCCAGTAACGCACAGACGAAATGACATCTTGAAAAAGACGCAGGGTTCGTCTGTGAAGCTCTTTTAGGAGGGGAAAATTCAGCTCTCTTGTGCTGAAGCACACAGGGAGTGTCACGATGTGTCCGGGTACACCACTCCCCGAACACAACGGAGGAACCGGCCCAAATCGCAACAGACAACAAGCTGGGATTGGAAAATTGTGCTGTAAAAACGGCAGTTGAGAGCTTTCAAGCTCAGGCTCCTCGGAAGCTCGCGACCTCGCTGAAGTGCCGTCACACCAACACAAGATGCTATTTTCCTTCTCAAGGCTTGAAGAATTCACTCTGAAGTCTGAAAAGCTGGAACACAACTAGATGGCTCCGAAGCGAAAGACAGAGTGCGATGGCATCTGCTCCCCTATTTATACCACCTGGCGGGGGCGGTGCGCATTATGCAAATATCGCAAGCCAACTCCATTGGCCTGTTGTAGTTCACTCGAAGCTGATAGGGCTCTCTAGCGATATCCCAATTCTGAAAGGGAACCTGGTTAGTGTCTTCAGATAGTTAGTGAAGCATTAAAGAATCTAAACTGCTAAACAACAGATTGGAGATTAAAATAATATCAGATTTGTCTAATTTTAAATAAACACAAAAAATATAGCTGAAAAATTAATGTAAGAAATTAAATTTTGCTATTGTTAAATAAATGTTCAGCGATATCTCCCAAAGATTTCTGAATTTTTGCACATTTTTTTCTCGATAAACTAGTAAATACACAAAGATTCATCATGCTAGCTTATGTGGAAGTATTTAAACCATGTGTGTTACAACTAACCCCGTGTTAGGTTGTGTCCTGCACTCCCCTATATAAGGGACACCGGGGCTAGTTGTCACACAGTGACTGTGAGGTTTTGAGTCAAAAGTCCAATTATACAAATGCTTCGTACTTTTATTTGAACTCTCTTTTAAAAAAATTAGGTGATACTGATATTTTTGTATGCTACATTTCACATTGTTGCTACTGTGTTTATTATTTTGTCTTTCATAGTAGATTTAATTTAGCTTTGAAGGTTCATGTCTACAGAGAAATTGACTTTCTTGAGAAATAATTGAGAAAAAGGTGTGACAACTAGCCCCTACGTCATTTATATTTATGCATTTGTCAGACATGCATTGCATTCAAGATTGTATCTGTTCATGCTGTGGAACAAACATCACAGAATCACTGTACAAATGTGTAGAATATCAATCATAATCATCTCATCAGGAGATTTCGCTCATTTTGATCTGTAAATCATGTGTTGTCCTCCTCCAGGTGAAGGAGTTTGATTCGATCTCTCATCTCGACCAGTGGCAGACCACCATGTTGCTGCGTATCAAGAAGACCATCCAGGGTGACGCCGGTGACCTGAAGTGATGCGTCCTGGACAAATACTGTGGCATAATATCTAGTTTAATTTCTTACCGTATCGTGTGTGTGTGTGTGTGTGTGTGTGTGTGTGACAATCTGGTTGAACATATCTGTAGTGATACTAGCTCAAATATCAGCCGTTTCTTGGAAAGTTCAGGGGGAACTTGCATTGCAGTTGCTGAAAATAGAAGTATATACAATATTAATGTGGATAATTCTCTCATGGAAGGCATTTCTCTATCCCTTTACTTCTCCATGAGGAAATCTTTACCGCACACCCTTGTTTGTACTTGTGTGTGGCATGCGAGACCCGTAGAGCTGTTCTCTTTCTAATGTTCACCTCAGTGTTGTCACTGGCATTGTCATGCATGATAAATGTGTAAAGTGTGTTTATGTGCTGTAGAATATCAGGATTTTGTGAGTGCACTTTATTTCAGACTTCATCATCTGTCTGTAAACACATCGCCTTTGCTCACTTTAACCATTTTTGTGCCATTGGCCTCAGAAAAGCTTCCTCGCGTTGTCTTTGTTGATATGTATTATTATGTATTATTTGTAATTTTATGTTTAATTGGTTGTCGTTTCACATGGATACGGGGCATTGGTTGTTTCGGGCATTCACACCTTATGAATTATTATTTTAATTTTAAGTGCTACTTTTTGTGTTTTGAAGTTCTTTATACTGTTGTTGAGACTTTAATGAAGAATAAACAGCTTTACTCTTTGTGTCAGTAATAAAATGATGTTGATTGAATGCTTTATCTAATATGTTATATGACTGACAGGGAATCAGAAATGTATGTTAAAATGTACTTTAAAATAGGGAAGTCTTATTGAGTTTTACGTTTTTACGTTTTAATAAATGTTCTAACTATTCAAAGAGAAATGAATAAATGATCATCTACATCATGTCTGAAGTTTATGGTCATATTTTATATTCATAATCATGCATGGAAACTCTGGACTTAATTCAGTTTGAACAGCAAAAACCTGCAGTAAAACATTATTCTGAAAGATTTCAAACGCTGTAAGTATGAAGATCTATTTCAGAGTGAATAATGAAGAAATATTTAACTTAGACTGACGCTTTAAATGTTTTAAATATTTTATAGATTACTGGAAGAGACGAGGCCTTACAGCAAGAATGAAACTGCAAAATATATTTAGACAAAATGGTAACGGTTCAACAAGGTTTTGTTTGTTAGTATTAATAACATTATTGCACTAGCTAACATGAACCAACAATGAGCAATATTTTTTTAAGTTGTTAATGTTAACAATTTAATTGTTTATGTTAGTTCACAGTGTGTTAATGTTAACAAATATAACCTCCCATTTTTAAAAATTATTATTGTTTAATCTTCAAATTAACATTGACTAAGACTAATAAATGCTGTAGTTCATGTTAACTATTGACAAATGAAACCTTATTGTAAAACATTACTAACAAATGGTGTGTGTGTTTATATGTGGTGGTTAATGAGGTGTACTGATGAGTGATAGGTGTTGTGATCAGAACTCGGTGATTGTGATCATTGCGTGGTGGTGGTGAAATCTGGTTGAACCAGTTTCTGTTGAAAGTGAAATCTTTTCCACGCAGACTCCATTTTGTGAAGTAAGAACATGAACATAAGCTGTTTGTGAATAATATGAGTTTGAGAACAGATCAGTTTAATGCTGTTATTTAGAGACTGAATGGATTTATGAACTGAATGAAGTTTGTGTTTGATGTTCTTCATTGTTGAGACAGAGGTAAGTTTGAACAAACACATTTCTGGATTCATTCTCATGCACTGGTAACTCAACATGAATCTGCATCTATAAATTCTTATATTTCTTTCGTACTGTAATGTAAGAGTAGCCTTTAACCCAGCTAACAAAAGTAAGTTCTTTGATTGTTTTGCTAACGTTCCAATTAAGTTATGAAAATGTTATTTCTGAATGTTCTCTGAATGTTCAAAATGTTTTAAAAAAATATATATTTTGGTTATCTGAACATTAAGGGAACATTCCATTTTATCAGGGAATGTTACTTCTCTGAACATTGTGAAACAGTAACATTTAAAAAACATTTGACTAACAGGCAATTAAAAATGTTTTTGTGCTAACATTTTGAGAACATTAATAAAGACCAGATAACTTTGAATGAACATTCAAAAAACCTTATTGGAATTATGTTTGCTCAACATAACTTCAAGAGAACTTTTACACAACATTCACCAAAGTTCTGAGAACATTCCCTGTTCGATAGAAACACTTGCTGATCAAATTCAGTCTGGCTTTTGCAGTCCAAAGAAATATAGTAACAAAAATAGAGCTATCCTGTGTCTGCATACTAGATGGTTTAATAAAGCCATAATTCAAAAGTCCTACAGTAATTGCTGTAAATGTGAAATGATTTCTCAGATGAAATGAGCTCATCAGGGCTGCAGCAGCTCTATTGATTGTGAATCTCAGCTGTTCACAAAATCACGGCTGATTTGAGGAATCAGGAAGTAAAAGCTCATTAGATCACAATCCTGACAGTCATAAATTAATCAAACACTCAGATCGATTCTTGGATTCTAGAACTCCTATTGATTCTTCTTTAACAGGGTATGCTGAGTGCCTCCAAAATGAGACATCCAGTGTTTTTGAATGAATCTCTTGAATGAAAGTTTCAATGACAAAACATTCACTTGTCGCCACCTACTGGTGTAATGATGTAATCAAAACAATCTTTATTAGAAGCATCAAGTTACAAAAGATGCTTTATCGTATTTTGCTCACTGCTACAGTAGTGTTTATATTCAAACTATAAACGTTTATACTTCTGTGATAATTTGAATGTAATTTGAATAATAATAATAATAATAATTTGAATTTGAATAAACAAATAACGACACTGTGTGGTTGAAAAGACTGTGAAGCTGTTTCATACGTGGCAACTGCTCTCTCTGAATCAGATTGTAGATCTGAATGTTCGCTGTGATTATACTTGTCAAAGAAAGGTTTATAGACAGCCGAGTCGCTGTTATTTAGGAATAACATCACACCAGTGTTTGAATCAAGATCAATCTTTTACTGATTAATTGTGCAGCTCAAACTTATAGTAGGCTACAATATAAAAAATATTATACTTTATATTGTAATAAATACTTATTTATAAATATAATACTATAATACATTTAAATTTGCCTAGTCTATTAAATAAAATATAAGTAAAATACTATTTATAATAAATATAACTATTATAAATACGAGTATTCTTTTAAAAAACAAGATGAGATTTAATGCAATTTGATGACTTTAACGAATGCATATTCCATCATTAACAACCTCAGATAGTTACAGTAGGTCTGTCTTGAACGGTTTATAAGTTTTTGTAAAAAATAAATGTCCCTATATGGAAAAAAATTAAATAATAAGAAAATAGTTTAGATGTGAGTTTTTCATTTGATTTAGTCTGGTTAGTTTTGTATTGAATACAATGTGATTTGCAGTAATTTTCTGGCAGCAATAGCACATTTTTCCGCTTGGATGGGCGATTCATTCGTGGACAGCTTTCCTTGTGTATAAAATCCCCCATATGCCAGTGAACCAATGAGAACGCAGAACAATGATGATGATGCATAACAGCAGAGTGTAGGCACCAAATCTGTTTTAGATCCTACCCAAAACCCTCCGTAACTGGCACAGATTTACAGAAAATTATTTGTTTGGAAAATAAATAAATAAATGACAGACAGTTACATGCATATTACCAGCATTTTATTATGTAAGCTTTGTTACACCTTAAATGACAAGGAATTTTATAGTAATTTATAGTGTTAATTACTTTAGTCCATGAGCATTCACAGCTTATATGGATGGTGCTCCCCTGATTTATCATTATTCCACTTGCACTCGCAGTGACCTCTGACCTTGAGTGAGTATAAACATGATTCAGCTACAGCAGTAGAAAAGCTGTATATGAATGACTGGATTATAGAACAGAATAAATTTATGAAGTGGATGAAGTTTGGAGGTTTGAACAAACAAAAGCCAGGGTGAATTCTATCAGCAATACTCATCACTATTATATTAATGTTCATCTTGGTAGTGATGAATATTGCTGATTGAATTCACCCTGGCTTTTGCAGTCAAACTAATATAAACTCAAGACTTTCAAAAAATAATATTCTCTGGAGTCAAAAGTGTGAAACCTTGCCTGGATCATCCCATTATGAAAATCACATTTAGACAGATTGGTCAGACTTTTGATTATTCTTCCTTTATTTTGTTCTTCGTTTTCTGCAGAACTGCCTGTAAAATGAGTCTCTGTGAGAAGAGAGAGGAGGAGAATGATGTTCACACACATAAAGCAGCTTCTCCAGAACCCAGCTGTGTGTCTATGAAGAGTGACGCATCCATGGGAATCCCTCCTGTTCTCAGTGATGGAGCAGTGACCTCTGACCCTGAGTGAGTATACACAACTTACTTGGGTAAGCCATGTTCTGCATTATGTCCATTATCCATATTATCTGTCCATCAGACATCTGCAGTGCATCATTTAACTGCATTATGTAGGAAATGGTATCAGTCATAGAATCAAACCTTGAGTAACTTGGAGGAAATCAAAGATCCTCTATCAGAATTTATAGTATAAATCATCTGAGATAATCATGAGTACAACTACAGACATGTTTTATCTTAAAGGTAAAGGATGCAAAGGCTGGCATCTCATTATCATCTTTAGCAGATTATAATTGTACTGTTTAAAAAAACTTTTTGAAATTTAATGAAGACACTGTACAGAAAAACAGTTGATATGTGTTACATTCTCTTCCAAAATTGACTGCAAGCCTCAGACATCATGAAGTTCGCGGCTCCATTACAGTAAACTTGAACAACGTTCTTGAATGAATAATTTATTAGATGCATGCCGGTCTGTAGGGACATTAGGTCTCATTCACTAATAATTGCGTGGATTATTTCGTATTTGTACGAACAGGAGAACTTCTCACAAAAAATATCTGCCTAATTCACAACACGTGAGTGCGCACATGAATTTGTTCTTAACCTTGTTCTGATTTTAGTGAATTTGGAGTATTCTAAATGAGCTGCCGTGTGCACAAGGTTAGTCATTTGCATAAAACACGCCCAAACCGTGTCCATATAAGGGCTTTCCACGCACGCTTTCCTAACAGGCTTACGTCACTCTCATCACGCTCAATCCTCGAGCAATGCCAAGTGTGCCTTTCTCACCAGTTCTCACAATAAACACCTTCCATACAGACTCAGATTACAGACCTCTCATGGGCCAGCTGTACATGCGCATATATCTGTGTTATTCAGAGAAACTTTGCAGCTGAACATAATTACTGTATGATTGAATGTATTTAAGATTAAATTTTCATAATATTATATCATTTTATATATGGATATAAAATTAATGTAACATACTTTAATATAATTATAGTCTTGTTAGGATTAAATTTCATATTTATATAACTTCTTAACACGATTATAAGGCCATACAGAGCAATGCTTTTTTGGGTACAAGTGCTTTCAGTTGTTCCTTTATTTTGTCGAAAATTCAGAATTTTTGCAATTACTTTAGTCCATGAGCATTCGCAGCTTAAATGGATGGCGCTCCCCTGATTTATCATTATTCCATGACATATTCAAATCACTCATTCAGTTTATTGTCTATTTCTACAGCACTGCCTGTAAAATGAGTGTCTGTGAGAAGAGAGAGGAGGAGAATGATGTTCAGACACATAAAACAGCTTCTCCAGAACCCAGCTGTGTGTCTATGAAGAGTGATGCATCCATGGGAAACCCTCCTGTTCTCAGTGATGGAGCAGTGACCTCTGACCCTGAGTGAGTATATACAACCTACTTGGGTAAGCCATGTTCTGCATTATATGTCCATTATCCATATTATCTGTCCATCAGACATCTGCAGTGCATTATTTAACTGCATTATGTAGGATCGGTATCAGTCATAGAATCTTAAAAATAAAAGATGCAAAGGCTGGCATCTCATTGTCATCTTTTGCAGATTATAACTGCTTCATTTAAAAAAAAAAAAAAAAATCAAATTGAATGAAGACACTGTACACTGTAGGGACACTGACTTTACATTTTCACTCCCCTCAACATGACATGGAACAAGACAAACTTTGATTGGTTGATGTTGGTCAGATGTCCTCTTGGTTGGTCCTTGGCCAATGAAAGCTGCCATCAGTCTGACGGTCTGGCTACACAAGGCTAGTGGGACGCTGCCTAAACTGACACTTCCATGTGAATGTGGTGTCATTAAATAGTAGCAAGAGTTTGGTGGGCTGCAACATTTAAATGATTTTCTTTATTTTAATGCTTTTTCACAGTTTTTCTGTTCATCTCACTGTTTCTGCAGAGTGAAAAGACGCAACGTGATCAGTTCAGTGACGCCCCTTCTGACCTGCACTGACTCTGACTGTCAAACCCTCATCAAGAAACATGACGCAGAAGCCCTGCAGAGAGTCAAAGACCAACACAAAACCAGCATGAAGAACAAGTACGAGAGCTTATTTGAGGGAATCAAACTAGAAGAGACTCAAACCCTCCTGAACAGGATCTACACACAGCTCTACATCATAGAGGGAGAGAGTGAAGGGGTGAATGAAGAACATGAGGTTTTACAGATGGAGAAAACAGCCAGAACACAAGACACTCCGATCTACTGCAATGACATCTTTAAACCCTTACATCAACCAGGACATGAGGAGAAAAACAAAATCAAGACTGTTCTTACTAAAGGCATCGCTGGAATTGGAAAAACCGTCTCTGTGCAAAAGTTCATTCTGGACTGGACCGAGGGAAAAGCCAATCAGGATGTAGATTTCATGTTTGTGCTTCCATTTCGAGAGCTGAACTTGATTAAAGATCACCAGTACAATCTTCACAGACTTCTGCTGGACTTTCATCCTGAACTTCAAGATCTGGACTCAAAGATTTATGAGGAGTGTACAGTTGTGTTCATCTTTGATGGTCTGGATGAAAGCAGAATCACACTGATGTTTTCAGATGATGATAAAGTTTGTGGTGTGAATGAGTCTTCATCAGTTTGTGGTGTGAATGAGTCTTCATCAGTTGTTTGTGATGTGAATGAGTCTTCATCAGTTGTTTGTGATGTGAATGAGTCTTCATCAGTGGGTGTGTTGATGTCAAACCTCATCAGAGGAGAGCTGCTTCCCTCTGCTCTCATCTGGATCACCTCCAGACCAGCAGCAGCCAATCAGATCCCCTCAAAATACATCAACCGTGTGACAGAAATTCAGGGATTCAACGAGACTCAAAAGGAGGAATATTTCAGGAAGAGAATCAGTGATGAGCATCAAGCCAGTAGAATCATCTCACACATCAGAAGATCAAGAAGCCTCCACATCATGTGTCACATACCCGTCTTCTGCTGGATCTCAGCCGCTGTGCTTCAAAGCCTCCTGAAACAAGATGACAGTGCAGAAATCCCTCAAACTCTGACTGAAATGTACATCCACTTCCTGCTGACTCAGATCAACATGAGGAATCAGAAGTATGATCAGAGAGATCCAGAGAAACTCCTGAAGTCCAACAGAGATGTGATTGTGAAACTTGCTGAACTGGCTTTCAGACAGCTGATGAAGGGCAATGTGATGTTCTATGAGGAGGACCTGATTGAGAGCGGCATAGACGTCACTGACGCCTCAGTGTATTCTGGGATTTGCACCGAGATCTTTAAGGAGGAATCTGTGATTCATCAGAGGACAGTCTACTGCTTCATTCATCTGAGCTTTCAGGAGTTTCTAGCTGCTTTATATCTGTTTTACTGTCATGTATTTCAGAGCATGAATTCATTGAAGACACTGAGGTCCTTTGTGGGTATGTGGTCCAGGTTCATTGAAATCTCTCTGTATGATCTACTAAAAGCAGCAGTTGATAAGTCCTTAGAGAGTAAAAATGGACACCTGGATCTTTTCCTGCGGTTCCTGCTGGGTGTCTCACTGGAGTCCAATCAGAGACTCTTACAGGATCTACTGACACAAACAGAGAACAGCTCAGAGAGCATCAGAGAAATCACACAGTGCATTAAAGACAAAATCAAGGGTGATGAACATCTCTCAGCTGACAGATGCATCAATCTGTTTCTCTGTCTGCTGGAAATGAAGGATCAGACTCTGTACAGAGAGATTCAGGAGTTTGTGAAATCAGAGAATCACTCAGTGAATCAACTCTCTCCGTCTCACTGCTCAACAATCGCCTACATGCTTCAGATATCAGAGGAGGTGCTGGATGAGTTTGATCTGAAGAAATACAACACATCAGATGAGGGTAGAAGGAGACTGATACCAGCTGTGGTGAACTGCAGAAAAGCTCTGTGAGTATTCATTTATGTGATTGGAGAAACTGTTTTGTTATAATACACTAACATTGTAATTCCTGTCAATTCATGACACTGTTTTTCTTTTTTTTTCTTTTTTCTTTCTTTTTTTTTGGGACAACAATCTAAAGGGAAATCAACCTGTTTGAAGAGGACAATTTAAACAGGAATCCAGAAATCATGAATAGTGTCAGTGCAGCAAAAGACAGAGACAGTGATAAACTGTGAAGATGAATGATCAGAACTTGAATGATAAAGTACTTCATTGCTTGATGTACAAGAACAGTGACTGTCATTCTTAAATGTATTGATCTCTTATTTCATTTAAACATTTTACTGCACTGTTTAGTCAAATCAGTTGCTGTGGAATATAAATCGAAGTGTATCGGTCATGTGATTTCAGCAAACAGAGCTTTACCTGCATCAAAGATATGACTAACTTGTCTTGAGTCAGTTTTATAATAACCTTATAATAATAACCTGATTGTCAGTACAAATCCTGTAGCTCAGTGGTTAGAGCATGGCACTAGTAATGCCAAGGTCATGGGTTCGAGCCCAGGGATTGCACATACTCAGATACAAATGTATAGTATAATGCAATGTAAGTCGCTTTGGATAAAAGCGTCTGCCTGAATTTTGGCAGATATATATATCTGAATATATAAATATTCAGAGTTCACCTCCTGATGAAAAATAGAGTACTAGACATGTGATCAATGTGCAGAAAACAATATTTTAATCCACCATTTCCTCTTTATTGAACCCTATTTCATCTTGTGTTACAGACTCACTGACTGTAATCTCACTGATCAGTGCTGTGAAAGTTTGTCTTCATGTCTACAGTCATCAAACTCTCTGAGAGAGCTGGACCTGAGTAACAATGACCTACAGGATTCAGGAGTGAAGCTTCTCGCCGATGGACTGAAGAATTTTCACTGTCAACTCAACAAACTGAGGTAAATTAAAGATGCCCTCTCTGGTCCTGATCTCCTGGGCCCAGTTGCTCAAAAAGTTTGCCAGTTTTTCAAAGCAAAATTGGATTGGATCATCTTGATCCAGACATACTTTCAGATGACCAAATCTGGATTACTAGTGCTCTATGGAGCCCTAAAGGGACTTGATGATGTAAAAATATGAGATGTGGGGGCATTTGCATTCACAAGAAAGAAATTTTGACTGGTTCATCTTTTATTATTGTGCCAGTGTAGTTTAGTAAAACACTTTAAATTAAACATAATATCTTTTTTTTTTTTTTTTTTAACAATCTGTTTTAACATTTTACTGCACTGTTTTGTCAAATCAGTTGCTGTGGAATATAAATCAAAGTGTATCGGTCATGTGATTCCAGCAAACAGAGCTTTACCTGCATCAAATATATGACTAACTTGTCTTGAGCCAGTTTTCTAATAACCTTATAATAATATCCTGATTGTCAGATGACCAAATCTGGATTACTAGGGGAAGGGGGTATTTCAATGCTTTTATGCGTTTCGCATAGCTTCCACCCAAGAAACTTTGGCGTCACAAGAAAGAAATTTTGACTGGTTCATCTTTTATTATTGTGCCAGTGTAGTTTAGTAAAAATACTTTAAATTAAATATAATTTCCTTTTTTTTTCTTTTGAACGAAGATTTCAAGATTTGATCCAATCCGTTCAGATTACTTTAGAACAACTGGGCACTGGGTGTTTGTAAAATATCAGCAGATCTCAGTGTGTCTGAAGACTTTGAGTTTGTATTTGCTCCAGCCTGTTTAACCCTCATGTGGCGTTTAGGGCCTTCGGACCCCATTTGATGTTTCCCTCATTAAAAAAATTGTGTGTAAAGGGGTAATGAGAAAATAATTTTTTCACTGATTTAAAGTGTCAAAGTTGTGAGAAGTGGAGATGAACAAAAAACAATCAGTCAATTCTGCTCCATCAACACTGTGACATTGAGTAAAACACTGAACCCAGAGTTACTCCAGCTGAACTGACCTGTAATCAGTGATCTGTGGAGAAAAAGTGACAGACTGAATAAATTAATCAATTAATCACTTAAAGCAGACTTAAAGGGATAGTGCACCCAAAAATGAAACTTTTGTCATCATTTACTCACCCTTATGTTGTTCCAAACCTGTATGAGTTTCTTTCTTCTGTTGAACTCAGAAGAAGATATTTTGAAGAAATATGAAGAAATTTGAATATTGTTGGTAACCAGACAGTTGACGGCACCCGTTCACTTCCATAGTATTTTTTCCACGGGACCCAATGCAACAGAGTGTGGTGTGGGACAAGATTTGATGCTTAGACGCTTATAAATATCTAAAAACTAATAAATTGTTTTTCATATATTGCACAAAAGCAACAAGAACAACTAAAATTAAAGCTGCAAGCAGCATTTACGGGGGCCAAGCACAAATAAGGCACAGCAAGCCAGCCAACATGGCTGTGAGCATCAGACCAACTGCAACAGTGAGCAATTAAAAGGCCTTTTAAGATCATTTTAGGCAAAAGAGCTGAAAAATCACAAATACAGTCAATAAAAATTAGTTCAAATTAATGTGGTATGGTCAGAGTGAGATGATAATGACACTCGCAAAGTTTGGTGTCAATATGTCAAAGCATTGCAGAGATATAGACTCAAAAGTCATTTTGGCATCAAGCCTCAAATTCGTTGCTTTGAATACGGTTTCGTCTATCAACACGAAATCCATAACTTTTTACCAACATGGTCTGAAGATGATATAATTTGATTTTGCTGAAAACTGGACCAACCTTCTAGGAGTAGTTCGAAAAAGTATGTTTTTAAAGAAAATTAAAATGACTGACAGGAAGTTTGGCTATGGCAAAATTGGCATCAATGTTCTCAGCATGACCCACGGAATCTAATAAGACCAGTCTCATTACAATAGGCCACATTTATATAAAGCTATAAGCATTTTTTTTTTAAAAATTTCATTATAAAATTTGACCACAAGGAGGCGCTATGTCAGAACCTATTGTGTACCTACAGAGCATGGTGCCGATGACACATTCTGAGTTTCGTGATGGTACATCAATGCATTCATATAATATAGCATTTTATATCAGAATACTGTATTGTAGTTAATGGATATTTCATGTTTTGTTCAATTATAGCGCCACCAAGAGGCACAATCCCACCATTTTTTTTATGTGTCCTCAGGGTGACCCCATACATGTGTGTTTCAAATTTGGTGCAAATATCTCATTTCGTTTTGGAGTTATAGACATTTATATGTGCGAGATCATAAAACATGACCCATAAATGACTTTGTTTTGATTTTTTTGCCACTTCCTATCAAAATTTTGACATTTGGGCTTAATCATTTAGTTAACCAGCTTAGGTTTCGTGTTTTCTACGCTGGTTTCGTCTCGATCCCACTAACCGTTTCGAAGATATTCACAATGGTTTTTTAAGCGCTAAATCACCACGCCGCACAAACCGTAAGTCGAAACCTAGCATGTTTGGTATCGTTGGACTCGACAAGGATTCAGGAGTGTAAGGATGTGACTCCCGTGAAAATAAGCCGACCAGATCCTGGAGGGGAACGTATTCGGCGACAGGTGAAATAATTCTTTGACATGGTTAAAAATAATGAATGGTTTGTTTTTGTTTGTTTGTTTAGCATATGTTGTTGCCGATTACGTTCCCCTCCAGTGTAGTTCTTATAGTAATATGACCCGTTGCGATCTGTCTCACTGCCTGTATCCACTTTTGTGTCCTTAAACATTAGTTTTTTTTGGGGTCGACAGCTTATAAAAACTTATTTCTGGGTTTTTTTAGCTTGTTAGTTGTGCACCTTGTCACACAGCAGCTTTTAGGCATTGTTCTGTTTTTTTGTAATAAGTCAGAAATGACAAGGAGGCAGCCTCACGCAATACAAAGTCAATGGAGACGGTTGGATTACATCTGACTCATTTGTATTTGTATTGCTTTGCAAAGAGGTCCGTTATCGCAGCACCACAGTAGAAAACGAAACCATATCCGCGCATATGCGCACTTCATTGCTGTTCATACTGGCTAAATGTTACAGGACACTAATAAAAGAAACTAGATATGATGACGTGTGTAATGGTGTAGTAGTGGTGTCCCATTTCTTAGGGGAATATTTTCACCCCTACACCTTGCCACTCTGTTTCAAGGGGCAAGGAGAAGGGCGAAGGGGTATAAAATAGAATTGGGATTGGGCCAAAATACAGCATTTTAGCACAAAATTCAAAATGGCCGACAGCCAAAATGGCTGATATGGGAAAATTGGATATCATTCGACTCGGCATGATGCCCTGAATCCAAATCTATGATTTTTGGACAAACCCATCAGAAGTTATAATCAAAAATAGCCATTTTTCGTATCTCCGCACCAGTAGGGGGCGCTGCGCCAAAACGCTGCATGTTGCCTCAGGTCATGCTTGTGATGACATGTACCGAGTTTGGTAAGATTACAATAAAGTGTTGTGGAGATATAGCGTCAAGTCTGATTTCGCGAGCTTTTCTTCGAATTCATTTGTGCTGTTTTCGAGAACGGATGGTTCTATCAAAAAGCTTTTGATAACTTTTTGCAAGCATGGTCTGAAGATGATCTGGTTCAATTTTTGTGAAAATCGGAGTAACGCCCTAGGAGGAGTTCGAAAAAGTAGGTTTTTCAGAAAAATCTAAGTGGCGGGAAAAATTTCATGACGGAAAATATAGGGTGCAATATATGAGTGAATATATGAGAATATATGAGTGAAACTTTGGACAGGTGGTGGCGCTAGAGGGATTGAGTTAGAGACTCCAAATTTGCTATGGACACAGTTGAGACTGGCCTCTATCAGTGTGCCAAATTTCACAACTTTCCCGCATACGGTTCTATGGGCTGCCAGAGACTTATATGGCGGAAACGGAAGAATAATAATAAGAACGCCAACGGATACAATAGGTGCCTAAGCACCTTCGGTGCTTGGCCCCTAATAAAATAAAAACGATTTACGGTCGCAAGCATATGCGAGATTCTATTTATAACACGTGTTTGCAGTGTTAAGCAGTGTAGCCAATCACAGACATATCTGTTGATTTCTGAGACGCAGTGGCCAATCAGAGGTGTTTATGTTAGAATCCTCTCACCACTCAAAACGCCGGAGTTTTTGTGCTGAAATTTGCACGCTCACGAATCCTATTATAACACATGAAGTATAGAAATTATGAAAGATTTATTGTTCATATATTGATTGTGTTATAACAGCGCTTTGTGAGATCGCGATGAATGGAGATGTCAGCTTTTTAGTCATTATAAAGGGAGCGCTCTTTGAGAGCATTCTGCCATACCAAACCATGCAGCAGCAGCTTGCTTTTCTGTTGAAACTAACTGTGGTTTGTGAAAGCTGATGCTTTAATCACAAATATTTTATCAGAACCATTTATACTGGGATGTTGTGGCGACACATAACTTAATATTTCATGTAAATTTCATGGATGTACTGACAAAAATCTATATAGGCTACTTTTATACAGGATTTTGCGGGCGGGAGTGGGACAAGATGTTATTTTGAGGGAGTGGGACAGAATCCTGCGGGAGCGGATGGGTGCGGGACTGAAAAATCCGTCCTGCGCAGGTCTCATGGAGGTCATTGGGTGCCGTCAACTTTTTGATTACCAACATTCTTTAAAATATCTTCTTTTGAGTTCAACAGAAGAAAGAAACTCATACAGGTTTGGAACAACATAAGGGTGAGTACATTTTTAATTTTGGGGTGAACTATCCCTTTAAGGAAACACACCAAATATAAATTACACAAGTAGTATATTTATTTCCATTGGTTTTTCTACATGAAATGAAGCAAGTTAAATGTGTATGAATAGAAATCAAAATCAAAATTGTGGTTTTCCCTATATCCAAATTAAACTATATTGCCCTTTTTTTCCCCTTTCCAACACTACAACTGACACAATATATTTGACTCTGTGTGTGTGTGTGTGTGTGTGTGTGTGTAGATTATCTGGCTGTATGGTGACAGAGGAAGGCTGTTGTTTTCTGGCTTCAGCTCTGAGTTCAAACCCCTCACACCTGAGAGAGCTGGATCTGAGCTACAATCACCCAGGACAATCATTAGTCAAGCTGCTCTCTGATCCAAACTACAGACTGGACAAACTCAAGTATGTTCAACACTAACAATCATCCTGTCATGTGTGTTTGGACATGTGTGTGCTATAAACTCATATGATCAGAGATCCCTGCATACAGCACATATATACACATTCATACTGCACAGGAAAATAAAGATATCTTGAACTCTGATTGAAGATGATCTTGATTCAGATCAACAGCTGCTTGTGACTCATAACAGCAGCATCTGAGAAACAGACTCAATCTCTGATCCCAAAACATCAATTCAAAGCTTGTTGCTGCTCTAGAAAGTAAATTCTCAGTGCTGTCAGAGACATGAAGCAAAAACAGATCCAAGATACAGACTCAGAGATCACAGTCTAAATGAGAAGAAATGATATTTGTCCTCATGATACTGAATAAAGCAGAGCATCTGAACAACAAGAGATTTCTGCAGTTAGTAGATGAATATCAGTTATTGATTAAAACACTTGAACAAATGAAAGGATAAAGACACAATTGATCAGTGAATGTAAAGGTGAGTCTGTAGATCAAGACTTGAGGATCTTATTCAGTGATAGAGGCTGTGAATCAGGAACTACATCAAATGATGGAGGACAGACAGAAGATCTCAAAGGATCTTCATCAGAAGAGACACCGGCCTGAGTTTGAGATATAGTTCACTATTTTCCAGGTCTTAAGATATATGATAACTTTTGTGTGATGAACAGACTAAAATTTAAGTCATTCACATGTTCCTTATGAGCTCAGATCAGACTTCTCATGTTTGCAATTTTAAAATGTTACTTAATTTTGTTTTTGATAAATTAGTGTTTAGTTGACAAAATCATTTTCAATTTAATACCCACTTTTAGTTTTAATAAAAAATCATTATGTAAACTGATTGTGACTATTTGTTTTTATAGTGTGGATCATGGAGGAGAGATCAGAATTACAGCAGGACTACAGAAATGTAGGAGACACACACACACACACACACACAGCTTGGTCATTGTTGTTTTGTTGTGTTATAAATGTTATAATCTCTTCTTGTGTTCAGATGCATGTGATCTCACACTGGATTTAAACACAGCAAACACTCATCTCACTCTGTCTGAGAGGAACAGAAAGGTGAAGTGTGTGAGAGAGAATCAGCCGTATCCTGATCATCCAGAGAGATTTGATGTGTATCCTCAGGTTCTGTGTAGAGAGAGTCTGACTGGACGCTGTTACTGGGAGGTTGAATGGAGCGGGAGCTGGGTTGATATATCAGTGACGTATAAAGGAATCAGCAGGAAAGGAGGGAGTCATGATTGTTTGTTTGGATACAATGAAAAGTCCTGGAGTCTGACCTGTTTTATTAACAGATTCACCATCAGACACAATAATGAGATCACAGAAATATCTGCTCCTTCACGTCTCTCTAACAGAGTAGGAGTGTATCTGAACTGGTCGGCCGGCACTCTGTCCTTCTACAGCGTCTCTGACACACACACACTCACACACTTACACACATTCAACAGCACATTCACTGAACCCCTCTATGCTGGATTTGGGTTTGATTATTCTGATAGTTCAGTGTCTCTGTGTGAGATTAAACATCTTCCTGTGAGAAACAACTGAGACACACAGATGAGTGAAAGAAACACACTCACATTATCTCTCTCTTTAACTCACACAGCTGTAAACTCTTTCTCTCTTCTCATCTTAATTTCAGTGTGTATATAGAAACACACACATTGACTTCAGTCTAAATGAGACACACCACAGACTTCTATTGTGTTTCTATAAAGACATTTGAATGCGGCTCAACAGGAGTTTTGTCTTTCTGAGTCTCTGAGCGCCACCTGGAGGAAGATTGAGTTTCTCGCTCACAGGAAACAGTTCTTAGTGTTTGCTCTGTTACTATGGTAACTGAGGGTCAGGTCAGAGGTCATCTTTTAAACACACTTCATTACAAATGTTAAAGGCTGTGGACCTCATCTTACTATGTACAAGCAATCAATTATTGTAATTTTCAACCAATAATCAATAAAAAGCTTATAAAAATATATATTCAAATTATAAATATATGAACACAGAGAACTAAAAATATGTTTCTGTAATGCTGTATTTAATAAAGATTTATGTTTATGTTTGAAAGACGTACAATATGTTTGAATATCTGTAAATTGTGATATGTGATATGAGTTTACAGGTTAACTTAATTCCTTTATTTTCCATTCAGTCAAAACAATATTTTGGTTTGATTGAATCATGGATCTCAGTAAAAGCAGTTCTAACTCTACTCCAGAACAGGGTTTCATTATATTTTGGTGTATCCAAAATGGCCCATGTTGATGATAATGTCTTTATTCAATTTTTTTCTTTTAATTAATTATTCTTTTACTTGTTATTAATTTTTGTTTAATCAATTATATATTTTCTACTATATGCTCTGATATGTTTATTTACAAATGTAAGATATTTGGTGTCTGTAAGATCATATTTTCCATCAAAATTGATTATGTGATGTACCTTCATATCAAAATATGTCTGTTTTCATCTCTGCAGACATGAGATAATGCAAGATCTGCAATATTCTATTAAAAATGTCAAAACAACACCTTCTATATCTATTTTTCCTTTAAGTATCTTCCAACACTAAATGTCATCCAGCAGGTGGCGCTGACACTTAAAGAATGAACTTTAACCAATATAACCTGAAGTCTGAATGACTGAGAATGATGATGATGTAAATGATTGACAGTGATAACAATGATAATGGTTAATGATAATAACTATTGCAAACAAATGCTGAATTAATGTGCAATTTTTACTAAAAACAGTGATGATGATTTGATGAAGTAACAGAAAGCACCTCAAGGAATAGTTCAATAGGAGTTGTTTTTGTTTTCATGAAGGCTTGTTTCCACCACTGAATAAAAAAAATTAAAAGGTAATTTCGCCTTTTTATCTCAAAATTCTGACTTTTTTTCTTCCAATTGCAAGTTTACATCTTGCAATTCTCACTTTTTTTCTCAGAATTTCATGATATTTAGTCGCAATTGTGAGTTATAAAATCAGAATTGTCTGATACAAACTCACAATTGTGACGAAAAAAAGTCACAATTATCTTTTAAAGGGGTGGTTCAGTGGTTTTTTTCTAGACTTGATTGTGTTTTGGGGGCACAGTTTAACATGTTTTAATGCTTCGTTTTTTGAAAACGCTGTATTTTTCATATATTTTACCTTTATTCTACACCTCTGTTTCCACTGTCATATAAACGGCTCGTTTGACTTCCTGGTTCTATGAAGCCACTCCCTCCGAAATACGCAATGTGCTCAGATTGGTTAGCAGGTTGGTAGCTGGCCCAGTGTATTGTGATTCGCTGAAGTGTCCGGAAACGCCACGCCCCTTACCATCCGTTGCTTCAGTGAAAATTTAAATAATGGCGTCTATATTGCTGTATCAAATTGAGCCCGAATTAGATCCAGATGAAGAGGGTCAAGCTGCAATGGTGGCTTTTAAAGGATGTTTCTGAATGGTATTTCATTTTTTTTTTAATTTGTGTCAAAGTGTTTAGATATGCTGTCACTGCTGTTTGTTAGCTTTCAATATACAGTTTTATCCTGATTAAAGCTTTACTGTAGCAGAATACATGACTGAGTAGTCGCATTTTTGTAAAGGTAGCGTTTAATTTATAGCATGAACAACTGTTTGTCTATGAACATAAAGTTTGTTGGTGTTTGTTGGAGAAGTATGCACTATAATTTAACTGGCTAGCGAAGCAAAAACGAGTTGCTCTTTGTATATGTCCTTGATGCAACCAAAAATAGCAACAGAACTATATGTTTAAAAGACATGTACAAACAATAAAACGTACTTACAGTTTGAAGCCAATAAACAGCAGCTTCTGCTTTTAAAGTGGGAACTGCTTCTTTCAGTAAAAGCCTTTGTGCAAATCCAGCATTGAACTCGTGTAGATTCTGGAAGCTGTCTTCAGCGCCGCATCCAGTGTAGAAAATATCAGATTATAATGGGTTCTATATCTTTTGACGCGTCACGTCCGGTGTACACAACTCTTCCGCTTCCATTATGCCGCGCGACATGGCCTCGCCCACTTTGTTGCGTGTTCCCGGGGGTGTGTTTTGCAGGGTTTATGATGTCACCAACCCGGGAAGAAGCTCGTTGTAGTCCAAACCGGTCGTTTTTGTAGGCATTAAACTGCCATAACTTTAAAAGACACACTACTAACTCAACCAGGCCCTGCCCCTTTATTCTGCATATGAATTATTTAAATGAGGAATATTGTGATGTGTTTGTTCCCAGAAGAAAACTCAAGACTACAATGGAGGCGTTTCAGGGAGTTCAGAAACACTGACACTGATATAGAGAAGAACTCCTGCTGGAGGGACTTTAGAACTGTACAGAGCTTTTTATACTCAAACAGTATTATGCAGTAAAGAAAGATGAACATGGAAAACAGCATAACAGGATCCCATAAAAGATGCAAAAACAACAACACACGGGTTTAGAAAGACTATAATGACAGAATCTTCATTTTTGGTCGAATAATTCCTTCTGTTTCCATCGTGACATTAGAGAGTTTGTTTATATCCACTTACATAACGGTGAGCGGAGTGTGATGATCGAGTGTCGTTGCGTTCCAAACGGGATATATCGGAGTGAAGATAATCATGGCCGCTATATTGAAGGGTCGTTCCAGACCAAAATGCTCAAAACTGGCCACTTCAAATGGCCCTTCAGAATGAAGGATTTCAAAGGGTACAACTGATGGACACTTCGGGCCCCCATGATCCTTTGCACAGGGAAGTTATTTGGCATCACAGAATGGGTACAGGAGGCTCAGAGTTCGATTTTACCTGTAAATGTTTATAGGCTATAGCCTTGTATTTTTCTATACTACTGTAATATTTATACGAGTTAGATTTGGTACATTATTATGGTCAAAACGACATTGTATTTCAACAAAAATACTTTACAGCTCCCTTTATGAGTCCATTCAAATGTTTCACATACATAGACACAATATACATTATATTTAACATAAAAGACCGGCAGTAGCTTATAATGTTACTACAGTAAATGAATGCGTATTAATATAAAGAGTACACCAGGGGGAAAAGACGAAGGCACCTCCTTGATTGTCTCGTTAAGATGACGCAGAAGTGCATTCCAAAAAAAGAGGGTTTTTTTGGCCCCCTACACCCTTCATCCATTCGAAGCTCTCGCTCCGGAGGGTAAACCCTTTGGGATTAGGGCTCTTCAGGCAGTTCCTTTGACCTCATGATTCTCATTTGCTCTGACATGCACTGTGAGCTGTAAGGTCTTATATAGACAGGTGTGTGGCTTTCCTAATCAAGTCCAATCAGTATAATCAAACACAGCTGGACTCAAATGAAGGTGTAGAACCATCTCAAGGATGATCAGAAGAAATGGACAGCACCTGAGTTAAATATATGAGTGTCACAGCAAAGGGTCTGAATACTTAGGACCATGTGATATTTCAGTTTTTCTTTTTTAATAAATCTGCAAAAATGTCAACAATTCTGTGTTTTTCTGTCAATATGGGGTGCTGTGTGTACATTAATGAGGGAAAAAAAATGAACTTAAATGATTTTAGCAAATGGCTGCAATATAACAAAGAGTGAAAAATTTAAGGGGGTCTGAATACTTTCCGTACCCACTGTATGTTTTATAATTAATGTTTTTCGTGATATGTGATAAAACTCTGTCCTAAATCATTAGTGTTTTCTCCTTACAAACATTAATATCAGTTGTGTTACATCTGTGCTTTTCTGAATGTTTAGGCCTACTTTAGTACAGCTTACAAATTGCACTAAATTTGATATGTTGAGGATGAAACATGAATAAACAAACAACAAGCACAAACCTGAGTCTGCTATATTCCCTGACAATGTATAACCAATGTTCTTACATCACACATAATATCATTCAGTTGATGTTTTAATATTTTTACACAATAAACTGAAAAGAGAATAAAATATTTCTTTCAAAATTAACAGAAACCTTCATCTGATGGTGTTAAATACTGACGGTGTTGACAAAGTTCAAAAACAAATGAATGACAAGTTAATTAAGACAACGAATTCTTAAATTAATATTTAATTTAATACAATGGTTACATTTTACCATACAGCTGCACTAATACGCATTAATTCATGCATAACTAATGCACAGATAATCACCTGTTAATCTATGACTCATGAAGAAATAAACCATTAATTAATGATTACTAATAAAGATTCAATATGATTAATAGATTAAATAGCATATGAATTGCTTAACTAAATGTCATCATGTATTAATTCATTAATAACATATAGTATTAACTAATAGTGTAAATGAATGTGTTAATTACCACAATGGGTCAAAGCCATGTTTCAAATTCCAGTTTTCTGCTTTAATTAATCATTAGCTAATGGTTTGCAAATGTATCAATATGTTATGACTTCACTTGTTGAGGCACATGACTATTACCTAATTGTTAATTAATATGTAATTTTGGCTTTGATATCCACACTAAACCATGGATTTAATTTTACTGTAAACACGCTTTTGTGTTTGTATGTGGATTAGATGTGGCGTATTCAGAAATGAAGAAAACTGCTTCACCTGTGCAGGTGTTTTACACACTGACAACATTGTTTTTCTCTCTTACAAGTTAATATATAAACCAGATTATGTCAAAAGTGAAACTGTTTCAACAGACTCCATTTTGTGAAGGAAGAACATGAACAATATCAGGAGAAAAAAGCTGTTTGTGAATAATGTGAATCAGTTTGAGAACAGATCAGTTTAATGCTGTTATCTAGAGACTGAATGGATTTATGAACTGAATGAAGTTTGTGTTTGATGTTCTTCATTGTTGAGACAGAGGTAAGTTTGAACAAACACATTTCTGGATTCATTCTCATGCGTTGGTAAATCAATATGAATCTGCATCTATAAATACTTATATTTATGTCCTAGTGTAATGTAATATTTTCAGATGCTTTAGTCTCTACTGAGATTTTTTCTTGCTCTTGGTCTTTAAGTACTTGCTGATCAAATTCAGTCTGACTTTTTTCAGTCACACAGAAATATAGTGTCAGAAACAACTATCCTGTTACAATGTGTCTGCATTGAAAGTTTAGTAAAGCTTTGAATAGTTTGAAAGTCATACAGTAATTGCTGTAAATGTAAAAACTGGGAGTTGAGTTTAACAGCTTTTGACAGGTGATTATTCATCGAAAGCTTTGCAACTAAGAGTGTGTGTGTTTGTGAGGAAAGGCAGAAAATTATAGTTTGTTTTGTTATGTATTTTTTTATCATTGTCAAGGTCACCAGCACTATCACTACATTTCCCAGAATCCCTCCTGATCCACACCTGCCACAGAACACCTCCTGACCACGGTTTCCCTGCACCTGCGTGTCCTCATCAGCACTCTCTATTTATACCGTCATTCCCTTCACCTCCTCGTCTGGTCTCGTCAATGAGAAACCACACAGATCCTTTGGCTCATCTGACATGATTACTCATCGGAATGCTTACTGAATTACTCACCTGAGAAAGGTACCTTTTTGTTCTTGATCCGTCTTCCGTCTTCTGTCTACCATTCCCTCGTGTTGCCTGCCTGGATCTCCTGCTCACCTGTCAGCTTCATTGCACGCCACCTGCACAGAGAACACAGTGTCACACCAGCTTAAACTTCAGTCTACATTCATCAAAGTCTCATCCTTACCTGTGTTGCATTCCCACTCTGCTTCCCTCTTATCTGCAATAAAGACTGGTTTGCATTATCTTACCTCGTCTGTCCTCTTCTGTGTATGACAATCATGTGGTATAAGAACTCAGTTTTTTATTATTTTACTTGTTTGTCACAAGTTTATTTTATTGTTAATTTTTACAGCACTTCCTGTAAAATGAGTCTCTGTGAGAAGAGAGAGGAGGAGGAGGATGTAAAAGCATCATCTCCAGATCCCAGCTGTGTGTCGATGAAGAGTGACAGATCCATGGGAAACCCTCCTGATCTCAGTGATGGAGCAGTGACCTCTGACCCTGAGTGAGTATAAACAAGATGAACTTGATAAACAAGGATATTGATCCAGGAACATGTCCCACTTAGGTAAACCATGTTCTTCAATTTATGTCCATTATCCATATGATCTGTCCCTCAGATGTCTGCTGTGCATCATTTAACTGCAGTATGTAGTAAGGTTACACACTGTGAGTATTTAGTTATGACCACTAGTATATTATCAGCATGTAGTACTGGAGCTGATTTCAGTTGTAGGGTGGTGCTCATGGCTGAAAGATGTAATTTCACAGACATTAATTCATGTAAAATATATCAACGTGAAAGTGAACCGCATAAGTACCTCCTGTGATAACTTTGATGGACTTTAGAGAGGTTTGGTATCATTTGTAGTAATTTGTAATTGAAGACATAATTTAAAGTAAACTTCAAAATGTAAGTTTTGGCATTACAAAGTTTGCTTTTGGCTGAATAGCTTTGTAGCATATTTACAGTGAAGACTGCATTTTTTTTAAATATATTTGAGTTTATTCAATTTCTGTTATATTTCTTACCTAAATACATAGTAGATCTAGATCTACCTGAATAATAACTTAAAGTACTATTTAATTTCTTATTTGTCACATTGCTCATAATTTGCTCATTTTATTACTGATTGTTTACTTATTTTCTTAAGAAGGTTTTACTTACATTAGGCTAGGTTTACTGTGGTATTGAACCCCCTGCTCTATACTGATTGGATAGTAGGGTTTTGTTAAAACCATGCTTGTATTACACAGGTAGTTTTTGTCAGTTTAATCACCGTTATAAAATAATGTGTTGTCATTATTGAAGCACAAGCTGTCACATGTGGGTGCTATAAGTAATCGCACAATGAAGAATCATTCAAGGGAACAGTCTTTTTTTAATGACAAACACTCAGAAAACAACCAATAAACATCAACGAGACCCGACAAAGAACTGAACAAAACAGGGAGTATAAATACAGACTAAGTGAGATAATTAATTGAACGACAGTGTTACAGCTATGGTTGTAAGCAAATGCACGACGAGGAAGATGAAGGAATAACAGTCTTTAATAAATCCACAGGCAAGGAAATCCACAAATGGCAAACACGAAACACAACCATACAATGAACGATACCGGACAATACTGAACTGATAACACAAGACTTAAATACACAGACAAACGAGGTGGGTGATTGAACACAGCTGGTAGTGATAATGACGGTGATAAGTAACTATGGTGACAGACTAGTGGCGGGAAATGGTGCAACACAGAAGTCCAAACAGGGTGAACATGTAACATATCGCCCCCTCCCGGAAAGGCGAGTCCTCGCGCCGGCAGATGGATGGAGGTTTCCGTGGAGGACGTAAGTCCGGGAGAGGGCTGGAGTAGAGGGAAGTCCAGGGAGGTGCAGATGGTGGTGTTTTCCAGGGGGTAGCCTTGAACAAGAGAGCCTTGATGGTGCTCCAGGCCACAGCCAGGACGGCGTCCCACGGCAGCGTTGCTGGAGGGACAAGTGGGAGGTGGATGGAGGAGGCCGATGGAGGTGGAGCTCTTGGCGAAGACAGAGAGCCGAAGGAGTGGAGTGATCTGAGTCCGCGACGGAGTCGCAGCGACGACCCCCCGAGACGGAAGCAGGGTACCGGAGGGCTAAGGCGAAACTGGAACGACTGAGGGCTGAGGCGGAGCTTGAGGGAAGGTGGAGCCAAACGGAGTCATAGGGGTGGAGGGTCGGAGAGCAACGAATGACCCGTAAGTCCGTGGCAAAGTGATGGTGATGTCTGAGCCATGCAGAGTCAAGGGTCCGAGGGAGCCCAGTGGAGCTGAAAGCTCGATAGTAGCTGCTGTAGTTGATGGAGGAAGGAGCAAAGGCGGAGGAGTCAGGACGATGGGCCGAGGTGGCACGACGGGATCTGAGGCCGGGGGAGGAGCCGCAGGATCTCCACAGCCAGAAGCTGGCTCACAGCAGGCCCCAGGTGTAGCCACGCCACTGAGAGGAGGCTGATGTGGAACCGAGGGAATGATGGGAGACAGCAAGGGCTGGGTAGCAGGCATGGCTGAGGGCTGGAGAAGGGACTGGTGATGAACAGAGGGACTGGAGAAAAATAAAAAATTCTGGGTAGAGATATGGAGAGGAGGTGGGAGAGGGAGGCTGAGCGGGACCAGTTCATCCAAAATGGAACAGACAGGTTCGGGAGGGATTAAAGGGGGTAGGAAATCCTCTACAAAATCAAAACAAAAGTTCATTGTGCATGCCTGGAACTCACTCTCAGTGGTGGGAGTGTGGGCGGGGCTCCATTCCGTACCCTCGCGCTCATCACGAACTCCCTCGGTGACGGATGTTGCAGCAAACTCGCACACCTAGTCAGACTTGCTGTGCTCCGGCTCCATGGCGATGTTTCGCTCAGTTGTTCCGTTGGTCAATGGCTCCTGCATCACAGTAGAGGCGGGCTCTTTGTCTCCAGTGGCGTCGTACTGCCATTCTACACTGTCTGGAGGTTCCTGGCTGGGCACTGGAGTGGGAGTGGGGCTGGTGTCGTTGTCGTCAAATCCGACGGTGAAAGACGATCCACATGATGCCAGCACCCACTCCACATATGCGGTGAAGCTCCCTCGAGGCCCCTCCCCAGACAACTGTGCCTTTGTGGTAGCGTTGAGTCCAACGAAGAGAAATGAACAAAGGCAGTTGTCCGGGAGGTTCGACTGATGTGGGAGGTCGAGATATTCGGCAATATCTGCCTCGAGGGAGCGATCTCCCTGCTCAAGGCAGATTAACAGGTACGAGGGAGAGTGCATAGTGATGGAAAAGGAAAAACTGTGACACGAAACACTGACAAAAACAAAACAAAACACGCCACAATCTATCTTACTGTTTAGGTCCGGTATTCTGTCACAGCTATGGTTGTAAGCAAACGCACGAGGAAGATGAAGGAATAACAGTCTTTAATTAATCCACAGGCAAGGAAATCCACAAATGGCAAACACAAAACACAACCATACAGTGAACGATACTGGACAATACTGATAACACAAGACTTAAATACACAGACAAACGAGGTGGGTGATTGAACACAGCTGGTAGTGATAATGACAGTGATAAGTAACTATGGTGACAGACTAGTGGCGAGAAATGGTGAATTTACAATGAATTTAAAGGTGTAGTATGTAGTTTTTCTTCCGCTAGAGGCCGCCTATTCAAAACAAAGGCGTAGCTTGATGACGCCGAGTTTGAGCACGGATTCTTGGTACATGTGGACGTCACCTCACAGCTGGTGGAAAAGAATCGGGATAGGACGCAGGCAGAAATCATGTTCATGGATGAGAATATTAATGTTACTGTAGTATGAAGCAGAGCAGGACCGAATGTTGTGGGAGCTGAACGAGGCCGCTGGAGCGGTTGTTAATGAGAGACAAGCGCGTCACACACCTCGCGAGCAGCGGAACTTTTATTATGCCTCTATTTATACCGTCATTCCCTTCACCTCCTCGTCTGGTCTCATCAATGAGAAACCACACAGATCCTTTGGCTCATCTGACATGATTACTCATCGGAATGCTTACTGAATTACTCACCTGAGAAAGGTACCTTTTTGTTCTTGATCCGTCTTCCGTCTTCTGTCTACCATTCCCTCGTGTTGCCTGCCTGGATCTCCTGCTCACCTGTCAGCTTCATTGCACGCCACCTGCACAGAGAACACAGTGTCACACCAGCTAAAACTTCAGTCTACATTGTAGGAAAGTTTTTCCTCGTCGAAGCAGAGACCAGGAGACGTTGGGATATCTTTCAAGCAGAAGTTACTCTTTATTGAGAAACGCGCTGTGCGTCGCTGTAGTCATCCAAGTCTAACTAAGGCAGTGTACATTGTAGTTTATATGCATTCAAGGGGGGGGATACATACAGTAGAGGTGGAGACAATCTAAACAGAGCATGCAAATGCAGTGCAGGAATCAGCCCGTTACCGGCATTTCCCCAGCCCTGATCCAATCAGCATAACAGTGTCATTCAAATGCATAGGTGCTAATCCAGTCAGTCTGACAGTATCACCCATACCTTCACATTATCATAGAGACAAAGGCAGAGCTGTGTCTTGAGCTTGTCATGCCAAATGGTCAGGAAGTACATAAAGACACCTGGGCTGCCTGACTTGATTTTCTCAGAAAGTCATCCTTTTTACCTTAAAATGCTAAATACAATGTACTTCACCATATGATTTCATGTGATGTTATGTCAGGATGTAGGATCAGCAGATCTTAAACAGATTCTTAAATTTGTAATCCCACAGTCCCCCCTTTGAGAGTTCTAATAACTCTCACATAATACAAATTTAAATCTTCTTAAATCCCTTCTATACTATAACCTATGTTTGTTAACATAAGTCTCATCTTCCAGTCATGTAACTTGAAATAGTTACAGGCACATACATCTTATTCTGTGTCATGTCCGACATTTACATAAGTGTTGTTCTTTTACTTGAGTAAACTGTTGACACACATATACAACACAGGGTGGTAACATGTTGTATAAACTACATGACACAGAAAACCATGTAGCCTAAGCGTGGATGTCTTAAAAGTCCATGGCGCCTGAATAGCTGTGGAGTCTGTTCCCTGTAGAGTCCATTTCCAACGCATTTCCATGTCTGTTCCAAGTTGCTCAGATGATTCTTTGTCATTGTGCAACTCCGAGTTGCTCAGATGACTCATGGATGTTCATGGATATCTGAGGCGATGCTTTACACCAGGTGCTGCTTATGAGCCATCATGGGATATACACATACCTGCAACACAAGAAATCAAAGAAACAGCAGACCAGCAGTATTCATGCATAGACTTTAGTACGTTAGGCTCTGATCGTATAGTTTTATGTCTAACTCTTATCATAATAAAATTCTAGTGATCGTATAGTGGTTTTGTTCTTCTTTTTCTTAACCTAGTCTTAATCAATTTGACACCTATAGACCAGTAAGGTGGGGATAAACTACTGAGAGGGGGAAACCTATGAGGAAGTCTTCACCACAGGGTTGGCCCCCGAGGCCTGTTGCACTTCGGTTCTTCCCTGGGCTCCTCACTGGTCTGTGTGTCCTATTCTCTCCCTGTAGTTAATTTGCAAACTTTACTGTGCTACATCTCCATCTTCCAATGAAACATCAGTCATAGCAGACATCATAACCCATTGAGGATGGATAAGTGACTGAAGTGTGCTGTAGCATAACATTTAAGGCTGTGAGTGTATTTCTAACCAGTGTCCCCAAATGGTGGAAGTGACAGTCAACTTTCTTTTGTTCAGAATAAGTCTTTCAGCTTTCTTGTAAATTACTGGGGAAATTAAGCACTCACAGCCCAAATGGTTAGCATGTCAGCAAGCTGTTGCTCCAAGAGTTTGGAGTAGAGGGGAGGGGCAGTTTCAATGTAGCAAGTAGACTGAGTAGGAGCTAAAGTAAAGCTGTTCATTTCTTTTAATGTCTTTTTGTTTTTCCTACACTCTTCATCCAATGTCCAGGTTTACCACAGTAATGACAACTGCCTTCTCTCTTAGGACATTTACGTTTCTGTTGATTCTCTGTGTTGACCTTAAGGGATGCTGCTGCAATCTTTACTCTTGTCTTGACATTGGAGTCTCTTTCCCAAGTAGCTAACGTATCCAAGTTGTTTTGCAGGGTTCCACTGGACCATATTAGGTCTAAGAAAGGCAATGCATTTCTGTATTCTGATAACAGCCCATCAAACCACATGCGGACCAGTGGTCCATTATCCTCTAGCACCTTTTCTGGAGTGTCAGCTATTCCACTGTATGCTGCAGCTGACTGACAAAATCTTTCAGTGTACTCGCTTACAGTTTCATCCTTCTTCTGTACACAACTAGTGATCTTTGACCAGTCCACCTTTGGTCCCACGAGGTTCTGTAACACTCTCAGAACTCCTTCTCTCAATTCGCCTTTGCTGGAATGCTGAAACTCTGAATTATTTACAGCACTTTCAAAATCATTGAATTCTGACTCTGTCAAGATTTGTGACATTAGCTGGGTGACATCAGCTAGGGACATATCATAGAGCTTCATTTTTCTGGACAACGCTCTCCTAAACTCAGAAAAATGTCTATGCACTGATAGTAAACTCTCAGCAAGTCTTTCTATGGCTTCAGGACCTAGAGTTGTACTGACTGCTTGTAACTGCAGTATGGCGGTTGCAGATGGAACTGCGTCAACCCCTTTTACCCTACTCTGAGCCTTTTGTCTTGCTCCACACACTTCAACTGCATTTACATCTTTATCCATCAATCCAGTATTGATATTATCCTCTATTCTACATAAAGACTGTAAGTCAGGATAGCTTTCATCTGACTGTTGGTCATTTGAGTCACTTTTGGTTGATGCTTTGTTATGGCCCAACTTCTGAGTGAGACGAGACACTCGAGTGTGCAACAGTTTGTTCTGCTCTTCTAACTTAGCAATACGTTGGGTTTGTTCTTGTGCAATAGATAGAGTAAATTCTCTGTGGCAGCAGATAATGCCCTTCATATTTTTCTTCCGAATACAAGCACCAAGTACCTTCTTGCATTCTTCAATGGACCAAACTTTTTCTGGATGAATCCCAAATTTCTTTGTCAAATCCAATCTGATTGACTCAGTCACTATTGAGTCCATGTGCTTTCCTAACAATGATTTAAACTCACTATCTGTCCATAAAGGGGTAGCTAGTCCACCTTTCTCAGTTGTTGGAATTAGTCTAGCATTCTTTCTCAACATTTTGTAATGTCTTTCTGGCACAACAATACACTTTCAACACTTCCCTGACAAGGAGAGGATAACCTAGTTAATACACATCGTAATGTATTCAACCTTCCTTGAGGACAACCAATAACTTCTCTGACAAAGCAGAGGGTAACCTAGTGGCTCATACACATTTTCAACCTTCCCTGGTAAAGCAGAGGATAAACTACTGTTAACACACTGTAACTGTTGTTAACCTTCCCTGGTTGAACAAAGGATGTATCTTCTCTGACCACACAGAGGATAAATCACCTTCCCTGGTAAAGTAGAGGATAAATCTTCCCTAACTTTACAGAGGATAAACTTCTCTAGCAACGTAAAGGACAACTATTCTGTTAAACAACCTTCCCTGATTATACAGAGGATGAACCACTTCCCTGGCAAAGCAGAGGACAACACAAATTATTAGCACTTTACGCTAATTCTTCCCTGCCTGAACAGAGGCTAACCAATTATTAGCATGTGATGCTAATCTTCCCTGCCTGAACAGAGGATACCAATATTAGCACGTAATGCTAATCTTCCCTGCCTGAACAGAGGATACCACTATTAGCACGTAATGCTAATCTTCCCTGCCTGAACAGAGGATAACCTTCATCTCTAAAAGAACATTTTTAGAGGATAACTTAGTTAACCAGACCCTACAGCTGTCTGTTAACTCTTCTCTGATGGCGCAGAGGATAACAAGTTTGTACTGGTCTTAAAGGTTCTTTTGGATAGAGTATCACTCACCAATCCTTGGTTGTACAGGAAAATTCAGCCTGGATCTTCTTTTGGATCAGATCTTTGTTGTGCTTGAAGTTTCAATCTGGATTGAGGTGAGAAGCTCTATCCGGGTCACAGCACCAAAACTGTAGGAAACTTTTTCCTCGTCGAAGCAGAGACCAGGAGACGTTGGGATATCTTTCAAGCAGAAGTTACTCTTTATTGAGAAACGCGCTGTGCGTCGCTGTAGTCATCCAAGTCTAACTAAGGCAGTGTACATTGTAGTTTATATACATTCAAGGGGGAGGGATACATACAGTAGAGGTGGAGACAATCTAAACAGAGCATGCAAATGCAGTGCAGGAATCAGCCCGTTACCGGCATTTCCCTAGCCCTGATCTAATCAGCATAACAGTGTCATTCAAATGCATAGGTGCTAATCCAATCAGTCTGACAGTATTACCCATACCTTCACATTATCATAGAGACAAAGGCAGAGCTGTGTCTTGAGCTTGTCATGCCAAATGGTCAGGAAGTACATAAAGACACCTGGGCTGCCTGACTTGATTTTCTTAGAAAGTCATCCTTTTACCTTAAAATGCTAAATACAATGTACTTCACCATATGATTTCATGTGATGTTATGTCAGGATGTAGGATCAGCAGATCTTAAACAGATTCTTAAATTTGTAATCCCACAACATTCATGAAAGTCTCATCCTTACCTGTGTTGCATTCCACTCTGCTTCCCTCTTATCTGCAATAAAGACTGGTTTGCATTATCTTACCTCGTCTGTCCTCTTCTGTGTATGACAATCATGTGGTATAAGAACTCAGTTTTTATTATTTTACTTGTTTGTCACAAGTTTATTTTATTGTTAATTTTTACAGCACTTCCTGTAAAATGAGTCTCTGTGAGAAGAGAGAGGAGGAGGAGGATGTAAAAGCATCATCTCCAGATCCCAGCTGTGTGTCGATGAAGAGTGACAGATCCATGGGAAACCCTCCTAATCTCAGTGATGGAGCAGTGACCTCTGACCCTGGAGTGAGTATAAACAAGATGAACTTGATAAACAAGGATATTGATCCAGGAACATGTCCCACTTAGGTAAACCATGTTCTTCAATTTATGTCCATTATCCATATGATCTGTCCCTCAGATGTCTGCTGTGCATCATTTAACTGCAGTATGTAGTAAGGTTACACACTGTGAGTATTTAGTTATGACCACTAGTATATTATCAGCATGTAGTACTGGAGCTGATTTCAGTTGTAGGGTGGTGCTCATGGCTGAAAGATGTAATTTCACAGACATTAATTCATGTAAAATATATCAACGTGAAAGTGAACCGCATAAGTACCTCCTGTGATAACTTTGATGGACTTTAGAGAGGTTTGGTATCATTTGTAGTAATTTGTAATTGAAGACATAATTTAAAGTAAACTTCAAAATGTAAGTTTTGGCATTACAAAGTTTGCTTTTGGCTGAATAGCTTTTGTAGCATATTTACAGTGAAGACTGCATTTTTTTTTTTAAATATATTTGAGTTTATTCAATTTCTGTTATATTTCTTACCTAAATACATAGTAGATCTAGATCTACCTGAATAATAACTTAAAGTACTATTTAATTTCTTATTTGTCACATTGCTCATAATTTGCTCATTTTATTACTGATTGTTTACTTATTTTGTTAAGAAGGTTTTACTTACATTAGGCTAGGTTTACTGTGGTATTGAACCCCCTGCTCTATACTGATTGGATAGTAGGGTTTTGTTAAAACCATGCTTGTATTACACAGGTAGTTTTTGTCAGTTTAATCACCGTTATAAAATAATGTGTTGTCATTATTGAAGCACAAGCTGTCACATGTGGGTGCTATAAGTAATCGCACAATGAAGAATCATTCAAGGGAACAGTCTTTTTAATGACAAACACTCAGAAAACAACCAATAAACATCAACGAGACCCGACAAAGAACTGAACAAAACAGGGAGTATAAATACAGACTAAGTGAGATAATTAATTGAACGACAGTGTTACAGCTATGGTTGTAAGCAAATGCACGACGAGGAAGATGAAGGAATAACAGTCTTTAATAAATCCACAGGCAAGGAAATCCACAAATGGCAAACACGAAACACAACCATACAATGAACGATACCGGACAATACTGAACTGATAACACAAGACTTAAATACACAGACAAACGAGGTGGGTGATTGAACACAGCTGGTAGTGATAATGACGGTGATAAGTAACTATGGTGACAGACTAGTGGCGGAAATGGTGCAACACAGAAGTCCAAACAGGGTGAACATGTAACATATCGCCCCTCCCGGAAAAGGCGAGTCCTCGCCGGCAGATGGATGGAGGTTTCCGTGGAGGACGTAAGTCCGGGAGAGGGCTGGAGTAGAGGGAAGTCCAGGGAGGTGCAGATGGTGGTGTTTTCCAGGGGGTAGCCTTGAACAAGAGAGCCTTGATGGTGCTCCAGGCCACAGCCAGGACGGCGTCCCACGGCAGCGTTGCTGGAGGGACAAGTGGGAGGTGGATGGAGGAGGCCGATGGAGGTGGAGCTCTTGGCGAAGACAGAGAGCCGAAGGAGTGGAGTGATCTGAGTCCGCGACGGAGTCGCAGCGACGACCCCCCGAGACGGAAGCAGGGTACCGGAGGGCTGAGGCGAAACTGGGCGACTGAGGGCTGAGGCGGAGCTTGAGGGAAGGTGGAGCCAAACGGAGTCATAGGGGTGGAGGGTCGGAGAGCAACGAATGACCCGTAAGTCCGTGGCAAAGTGATGGTGATGTCTGAGCCATGCAGAGTCGAGGGTCCGAGGGAGCCCAGTGGAGCTGAAAGCTCGATAGTAGCTGCTGTAGTTGAGGGAGGAAGGAGCAAAGGCGGAGGAGTCAGGACGATGGGCCGAGGTGGCACGACGGGATCTGAGGCCGGGGAGGAGCCGCAGGATCTCCACAGCCAGAAGCTGGCTCACAGCAGGCCCCAGGTGTAGCCACGCCACTGAGAGGAGGCTGATGTGGAACCGAGGGAATGATGGGAGACAGCAAGGGCTGGGTAGCAGGCATGGCTGAGGGCTGGAGAAGGGACTGGTGATGAACAGAGGGACTGGAGAAAAATAAAAATTCTGGGTAGAGATATGGAGAGGAGGTGGGAGAGGGAGGCTGAGCGGGACCAGTTCATCCAAAATGGAACAGACAGGTTCGGGAGGGATTAAAGGGGGTAGGAAATCCTCTACAAAATCAAAACAAAAGTTCATTGTGCATGCCTGGAACTCACTCTCAGTGGTGGGAGTGTGGGCGGGGCTCCATTCCGTACCCTCGCGCTCATCACGAACTCCCTCGGTGACGGATGTTGCAGCAAACTCGCACACCTAGTCAGACTTGCTGTGCTCCGGCTCCATGGCGATGTTTCGCTCAGTTGTTCCGTTGGTCAATGGCTCCTGCATCACAGTAGAGGCGGGCTCTTTGTCTCCAGTGGCGTCGTACTGCCATTCTACACTGTCTGGAGGTTCCTGGCTGGGCACTGGAGTGGGAGTGGGGCTGGTGTCGTTGTCGTCAAATCCGACGGTGAAAGACGATCCACATGATGCCAGCACCCACTCCACATATGCGGTGAAGCTCCCTCGAGGCCCCTCCCCAGACAACTGTGCCTTTGTGGTAGCGTTGAGTCCAACGAAGAGAAATGAACAAAGGCAGTTGTCCGGGAGGTTCGACTGATGTGGGAGGTCGAGATATTCGGCAATATCTGCCTCGAGGGAGCGATCTCCTGCTCAAGGCAGATTAACAGGCACGAGGGAGAGTGCATAGTGATGGAAAAGGAAAAACTGTGACACGAAAACACTGACAAAAACAAAACAAAAACACGCCACAATCTATCTTACTGTTTAGGTCCGGTATTCTGTCACAGCTATGGTTGTAAGCAAACGCACGAGGAAGATGAAGGAATAACAGTCTTTAATAAATCCACAGGCAAAGAAATCCACAAATGGCAAACACAAAACACAACCATACAGTGAACGATACTGGACAATACTGATAACACAAGACTTAAATACACAGACAAACGAGGTGGGTGATTGAACACAGCTGGTAGTGATAATGACAGTGATAAGTAACTATGGTGACAGACTAGTGGCGAGAAATGGTGAATTTACAATGAATTTAAAGGTGTAGTATGTAGTTTTTCTTCCGCTAGAGGCCGCCTATTCAAAACAAAGGCGTAGCTTGATGACGTCGAGTTTGAGCACGGATTTCTTGGTACATGTGGACGTCACCTCACAGCTGGTGGAAAAGAATCGGGATAGGACGCAGGCAGAAATCATGTTCATGGATGAGAATATTAATGTTACTGTAGTATGAAGCAGAGCAGGACCGAATGTTGTGGGAGCTGAACGAGGCCGCTGGAGCGGTTGTTAATGAGAGACAAGCGCGTCACACACCTCGCGAGCAGCGGAACTTTTATTATGCCTCTATTTATACCGTCATTCCCTTCACCTCCTCGTCTGGTCTCATCAATGAGAAACCACACAGATCCTTTGGCTCATCTGACATGATTACTCATCGGAATGCTTACTGAATTACTCACCTGAGAAAGGTACCTTTTGTTCTTGATCCGTCTTCCGTCTTCTGTCTACCATTCCCTCGTGTTGCCTGCCTGGATCTCCTGCTCACCTGTCAGCTTCATTGCACGCCACCTGCACAGAGAACACAGTGTCACACCAGCTAAAACTTCAGTCTACATTGTAGGAAAGTTTTTCCTCGTCGAAGCAGAGACCAGGAGGACGTTGGGATATCTTTCAAGCAGAAGTTACTCTTTATTGAGAAACGCGCTGTGTGTCGCTGTAGTCATCCAAGTCTAACTAAGGCAGTGTACATTGTAGTTTATATGCATTCAAGGGGGGGGATACATACAGTAGAGGTGGAGACAATCTAAACAGAGCATGCAAATGCAGTGCAGGAATCAGCCCGTTACCGGCATTTCCCCAGCCCTGATCTAATCAGCATAACAGTGTCATTCAAATGCATAGGTGCTAATCCAATCAGTCTGACAGTATCACCCATACCTTCACATTATCATAGAGACAAAGGCAGAGCTGTGTCTTGAGCTTGTCATGCCAAATGGTCAGGAAGTACATAAAGACACCTGGGCTGCCTGACTTGATTTTCTTAGAAAGTCATCCTTTTTACCTTAAAATGCTAAATACAATGTACTTCACCATATTATTTCATGTGATGTTATGTCAGGATGTAGGATCAGCAGATCTTAAACAGATTCTTAAATTTGTAATCCCACAACATTCATCAAAGTCTCATCCTTACCTGTGTTGCATTCCCACTCTGCTTCCCTCGTATCTGCAATAAAGACTGGTTTGCATTATCTTACCTCGTCTGTCCTCTTCTGTGTATGACAATCATGTGGTATAAGAACTCAGTTTTTTATTATTTTACTTGTTTGTCACAAGTTTATTTTATTGTTAATTTTTACAGCACTTCCTGTAAAATGAGTCTCTGTGAGAAGAGAGAGGAGGAGGAGGATGTAAAAGCATCATCTCCAGATCCCAGCTGTGTGTCGATGAAGAGTGACAGATCCATGGGAAACCCTCCTGATCTCAGTGATGGAGCAGTGACCTCTGACCCTGAGTGAGTATAAACAAGATGAACTTGATAAATAAGGATATTGATCCAGGAACATGTCCCACTTAGGTAAACCATGTTCTTTCAATTTATGTCCATTATCCATATGATCTGTCCCTCAGATGTCTGCTGTGCATCATTTAACTGCAGTATGTAGTAAGGTTACACACTGTGAGTATTTAGTTATGACCACTAGTATATTATCAGCATGTAGTACTGGAGCTGATTTCAGTTGTAGGTGGTGCTCATGGCTGAAAGATGTAATTTCACAGACATTAATTCATGTAAAATATATCAACGTGAAAGTGAACCGCATAAGTACCTCCTGTGATAACTTTGATGGACTTTAGAGAGGTTTGGTATCATTTGTAGTAATTTGTAATTGAAGACATAATTTAAATACAAATTTAAAGTAAACTTCAAAATGTAAGTTTTGGCATTACAAAGTTTGCTTTTGGCTGAATAGCTTTTGTATCATATTTACAGTGAAGACTGCATTTTTTATATATATATATATATATATGTATGAGTTTATTCAATTTCTGTTATATTTCTTACCTAAATACATAGTAGATCTAGATCTACCTGAATAATAACTTAAAGTACTATTTAATTTCTTATTTGTCACATTGCTCATAATTTGCTCATTTTATTACTGATTGTTTACTTATTTTCTTTAGAAGGTTTTACTTACATTAGGCTAGGTTTACTGTGGTATTGAACCCCCTGCTCTATACTGATTGGATAGAAGGTTTGTGTTAAAATCATGCTTGTATTGCACAGGTAGTTTCAGGTAGTGTCATTATTGACACGTGTGGGTGCTATAAGTAATCGCACAATGAAGAATCATTTCAGGGAACAGTCTTTTTTTAATGACAAACACTCAGAAAACAACCACTAAACATCAACGAGACCGGACAAAGAACTGAACAAAACAGGGAGTATAAATACACAGACTAAATGAGATAATTAATTGAACGACAGGTGAACAGAATGATTAAGTAAGGGAACAAATGACAAGGGAACACAGGCAAACAGGAACAGAACTAAAATACAATGAATTTAAAGGTGTAGTATGTAGTTTTTCATCCGCTAGAGGCCGCCTATTCAAAACAAAGGCGTAGCTTGATGATGCCAATTTTGAGCACGGAATCTTGGTACATGTGGACGTCACCTCACAGCTGGTGGAAAAGAATCGGGATAGGACGCGGACAGAAATCATGTTCATGGATGAGAATATTAATGTTACTGTAGTATGAAGCAGAGCAGGACCGAATGTTGTGGGAGCTGAACGAGGCTGCTGGAGCGTTTGTTAATGAGAGACGAGCGCGTCACACGCCTCACGAGCAGCGGAAATTTTATTATGCCACAGTCGCCGGCACCGCTTCCGCTTTTCCAGTCATGAGTATGAGGTAACGCAGCTCTGTTTATCATATTAGATACATTTGAGTGTGTTGAAAATGATGTTATAACGTTACTCTGTGCGTTTGCTCTGTGAGACACTTGTTGCACACTGCAGTAAGCTAGGTTGATATTAGAATATCATATTAATAAATGGCTTGTATAGATAAATGGCATGCAATTCATTTTAAAACGTATTGTAAGATGGAATTCTGTATTACTGTTACTAAAAATAAAGCTGCATCTGATTATGTTAGCTACTTGACAAAATAGTGTTTTTCTCTGAGGCATGGTAAAAAATAGATTTATTTTAAACAATAAGACTAAATGTGTTGAGCTAAATAACAATAATTAGTTTTCAGTCTATAAATGTAACCAAACAGTTGTTCCCTTGTCTATTAAAACATGTAATATATTAAAGCGTCTTTGGTATTTCCATGGTTTCTACAAAATAAAACCGGAAACCCAGGGGAACACGGATATGATGCCAGTGACAGGCGACTCCTCACACATCCTGGATCCTGGGTTAAAATTGCAATTTTCTCACGATTTACAAATAGTTGGAAACATTTGGGACATTGTAAGTACTCAACTGAACAAAATATATAACACTGGCCTTGTGGTTTTTGGATATTTTTCTGCAAAAATCTCACATATTGCAGCTTTAAGCCAAAAAAGAACATATACATAACACAAGGACATACATAATTATTTAGGAGCACTGAAACTTTGTTGACTACAGTTTTTAATCTTTTGTGCTTTTTCACAGTTTTTCTGTTCATCTCACTGTTTCTGCAGAGTGAAAAGATGCAATGTGATCAGATCAGTGACGCCCCGTCTGACCTGCACTGACTCTGACTGTCAAACCCTCATCAAGAAGCATGAGACAGAAACCCTGCAGAGAGTCAAAGACCAACACAAAACCAGCATGAAGAACAAGTATGAGAGCTTATTTGAGGGAATCAAACTAGAAGAGACTCAAACCCTCCTGAACAGGATCTACACACAGCTCTACATCATAGAGGGAGAGAGTGAAGGGGTGAATGAAGAACATGAGGTTTTACAGATGGAGAAAACAGCCAGAACACAAGACACTCCGATCTACTGCAATGACATCTTTAAACCCTTACATCAACCAGGATGTGAGGAGAAAGACAAAATCAAGACTGTTCTTACTAAAGGCATCGCTGGAATTGGAAAAACCGTCTCTGTGCAGAAGTTCATTCTGGACTGGACCGAGGGAAAAGCCAATCAGGATGTAGATTTCATGTTTGTGCTTCCATTTCGAGAGCTGAACTTGATTAAAGATCATCAGTACAGTCTTCACAGACTTCTGCTGGACTTTCATCCTGAACTTCAAGATCTGGACTCAAAGATTTATGAGGAGTGTAAAGTTGTGTTCATCTTTGATGGTCTGGATGAAAGCAGAATCACACTGATGTTTTCAGATGATGAGAAAGTTTGTGATGTGAATGAGTCTTCATCAGTGAGTGTGTTGATGTCAAACCTCATCAGAGGAGAGCTGCTTCCCTCTGCTCTCATCTGGATCACCTCCAGACCAGCAGCAGCCAATCAGATCCCCTCAAAATACATCAACCGTGTGACAGAAATTCAGGGATTCAATGAGCCTCAGAAGGAGGAATATTTCAGGAAGAGAATCAGTGACGAGCATCAAGCCAGCAGAATCATCTCACACATCAGAAGATCAAGAAGCCTCCACATCATGTGTCACATACCCGTCTTCTGCTGGATCTCAGCCACTGTGCTTCAAAACCTCCTGAAACAAGATGACAGTGCAGAAATCCCTCAAACTCTGACTGAAATGTACATCCACTTCCTGCTGACTCAGATCAACATGAAGAATCAGAAGTATGATCAGAGAGATCCAGAGAAACTCCTGAAGTCCAACAGAGATGTGATGGTGAAACTTGCTGAACTGGCTTTCAAACAGCTGATGAAGGGCAATGTGATGTTCTATGTGGAGGACCTGATTGAGAGTGGCATAGACGTCACTGACGCCTCAGTGTATTCTGGGATTTGCACTGAGATCTTTAAGGAGGAATCTGTGATTCATCAGAGGAAAGTCTACTGCTTCATTCATCTGAGCTTTCAGGAGTTTCTAGCTGCTTTATATCTGTTTTACTGCCATGTATTTAAGAGCATGAATTCATTGAAGACACTGAGGTCCTTTGTGGGTATGTGTTCCAGGTTCATTGAAATCTCTCTGTATGATCTACTAAAAGCAGCAGTTAATAAATCCTTACAGAGTGAAAATGGACACCTGGATCTTTTCCTGCGGTTCCTGCTGGGTGTCTCACTGGAGTCCAATCAGAGACTCTTACAGGATCTACTGACACACACAGAGAACAGCTCAGAGAGTATCAAGAAAATCACACAGTACATTAAAGACAAAATCAAGGGTCATGAACATCTCTCAGCTGACAGATGCATCAATCTGTTCCTCTGTCTGCTGGAAATGAAGGATCAGACTCTGTACAGAGAGATTCAGGAGTTTGTGAAATCAGAGAATCACTCAGTGAATCAACTCTCTCCATCTCACTGCTCAACAATCGCCTACATGCTTCAGATATCAGAGGAGGCGCTGGATGAGTTTGATCCGAAGAAATACAACACATCAGATGAGGGTAGAAGGAGACTGATACCAGCTCTGGTGAACTGCAGAAAAGCTCTGTGAGTATTCATTTATGTGATTGGAGAAACTGTTTTGTTATAATACAGTAACATTGTAATTCCTGTCAATTCATGACACTTTTTTTTTTTTTTTTTTTTTTTTTTTTTTTTGGACAACAATTTAAAGGGAAATCAAAATGTTTGAAGAGGACAATTTAAACAGGAATCCAGAAAACATGAATAGTGTCAGTGCAGCAAAAGACAGACACAGTGTTAAACTGTGAAGATGAATGATCAGAACTTGAATGATAAAGTACTTTATGGCTTGATGTACAAGAACAGTGACTGTCATTTTTAAATGTTTTGATCTCTTATTTCATTTAAACATTTTACTGCACTGTTTAGTCAAATCAGTTGCTGTGGAATATAAATCGAAGTGTTCTGGTCATGTGATTTTAGCAAACAGAGCTTTACCTGCATCAAATATATGACTAACTTGTCTTGAGTCAGTTTTATAATAACCTTATAATAATAACCTGATTGTCAGTACAAATCCTGTAGCTCAGTGGTTAGAGCATGGCACTAGCAATGCCAAGGTCATGGGTTCGAGCCAGGGATTGCACATACTCAGATACAAATGTATAGTATAATGCAATGTAAGTCGCTTTGGATAAAAGCGTCTGCCAAATGCGTAAATGTAAATATTCAGAGTTCACCTCCTGATGAAAAATAGAGTTTTAGACATGTGATCAATGTGCAGAAAACAATATTTTAATCCACCATTTCCTCTTTATTGAACCCTATTTCATCCTGTGTTACAGACTCACTGACTGTAATCTCACTGATCAGTGCTGTGAAAGTTTGTCTTCATATCTACAATCATCAAACTCTCTGAGAGAGCTGGATCTCAGTCACAATGACCTGCAGGATTCCGGAGTCAAGCTTCTCGCTGATGGACTGAAGAATTTTCACTGTCAACTCAACAAACTGAGGTAAATTAAAGATGCCCTCTCTGGTCCTGATCTCCTGGGCCCAGTTGCTCAAAAAAGTTTGCCGGTTTTTCAAAGCGAAATTGGATTGGATCATCCGGATCCAGACATACTTTTTCAGATGACCAAATCTGGATTACTAGTGCTCTATGGAGCCCCTAAAGGGACTTGATGATGATGTGAAAATATGAGATGGGGGTGGGATAGCTTTTACCCAAGGAACTTTGCATTCACAAGAAAGAAATTTTGACTGGTTCATCTTTATTATTGTGCCAATGTAGTTTAGTAAAAACACTTTAAATTAAACATAATATCTTTTTTTTTTTTTAACAACCTATTTTAACATTTTACTGCACTGTTTTGTCAAATCAGTTGCTGTGGAATATAAATCAAAGTGTATCGGTCATCTGATTCCAGCAAACAGAGCTTTACCTGCATCAAATATATGACTAACTTGTCTTGAGCCAGTTTTCTAATAACCTTATAATAATATCCTGATTGTCAGATGACCAAATCTGGATTACTAGGGGAGGGGTGGGGGTATTTCAATGCTTTTGCATTTCGCATAGCTTTCACCCAAGAAACTTTGCGTTCACAAGAAAGAAATTTTGACTGGTTCATCTTTTATTATTGTGCCAGTGTAGTTTAGTAAAAATACTTTAAATTAAATATAATTTCCTTTTTTTTTTTCTTTTGAACGAAGATTTCAAGATTTGATCCAATCCGTTCAGATTACTTTAGAGCAACTGGGCACTGGGTGTTTGTAATATATCAGCAGACCTCAGTGTGTCTGAAGACTTTGAGTTTGTATTTGCTCCAGCCTGTTTAACCCTCATGTAGCCTTTAGGGCCTTCGGACCCCATTTGATGTTTCCCTCATTAAAAAATTGTTCCCTTCATCTCAGTGGCATGAGATTTTGTGACTTTTTCATTACCCATCTACACACACAAAAACTGGGCTTGATTCAGTTGTTATGATGGTATGTAGAAAATAAAAGAAACACTCAGGGTCTTCTACACGAAAAATTGTTGTTTTTTTCCTTCATTTTTCAATAAAATCAGTAAATCTGGCATTACTCCGGCATTTTACACACAGGAATGAAGACCTGGTACTAGAACAGAAATGCAATGTGGAACAAACATGCTCAGCAAACAGTGATTTCAGCAAACAGAGCTTTACCTGCATCAAATATATGACTAACTTGTCTTGAGTCAGTTTTATAATAACCTTATAATAATAACCTGATTGTCAGTACAAATCCTGTAGCTCAGTGGTTAGAGCATGGTACTAGCAATGCCAAGGTCATGGGTTCAAGCCCAGGGATCGCACATACTCAGATACAAATGTATAGTATAATGCAATGTAAGTCGCTTTGGATAAAAGCGTCTGCCAAATGCGTAAATGTAAATATTCAGAGTTCACCTCCTGATGAAAAATAGAGTATTAGACATGTGATCAATGTGCAGAAAACAATATTTTAATCCACCATTTCCTCTTTATTGAACTCCTATTTCATCCTGTGTTACAGACTCACTGACTGTAATCTCACTGATCAGTGCTGTGAAAGTTTGTCTTCATGTCTACAATCATCAAACTCTCTGAGAGAGCTGGATCTGAGTCACAATGACCTGCAGGATTTGGGAGTCAAGCTTCTCGCTGATGGACTGAAGAATTTTTCACTGTCAACTCAACAAACTGAGGTAAATTAAAGATGCCCTCTCTGGTCCTGATCTCCTGGGCCCAGTTGCTCAAAAAGTTTGCCGGTTTTTCAAAGCGAAATTGGATTGGATCATCCGGATCCAGACATACTTTTTCAGATGACCAAATCTGGATTACTAGTGCTCTATGGAGCCCCTAAAGGGACTTGATGATGATGTGAAAATATGAGATGGGGGTGGGATAGCTTTTACCCAAGGAACTTTGCATTCACAAGAAAGAAATTTTGACTGGTTCATCTTTTATTATTGTGCCAATGTAGTTTAGTAAAAACACTTTAAATTAAACATAATATCTTTTTTTTTTTTTTTTTTAACAACCTATTTTAACATTTTACTGCACTGTTTTGTCAAATCAGTTGCTGTGGAATATAAATCAAAGTGTATTGGTCATCTGATTCCAGCAAACAGAGCTTTACCTGCATCAAATATATGACTAACTTGTCTTGAGCCAGTTTTCTAATAACCTTATAATAATATCCTGATTGTCAGATGACCAAATCTGGATTACTAGGAGGGGTGGGGGTATTTCAATGCTTTTGCATTTCGTGATAGCTTTCACCCAAGAAACTTTGCGTTCACAAGAAAGAAATTTTGACTGGTTCATCTTTTATTATTGTGCCAGTGTAGTTTAGTAAAAATACTTTAAATTAAATATAATTTCCTTTTTTTTTTTTTTTTCTTTGAACGAAGATTTCAAGATTTGATCCAATCCGTTCAGATTACTTTAGAGCAACTGGGCACTGGGTGTTTGTAATATATCAGCAGACCTCAGTGTGTCTGAAGACTTTGAGTTTGTATTTGCTCCAGCCTGTTTAACCCTCATGTGGCCTTTAGGGCTTCTTTCGGACCCCATTTGATGTTTCCCTCATTAAAAAAATTGTTCCCTTCATCTCAGTGGCATGAGATTTTGTGACTTTTTACATTACCCATCTACACACACAAAAAACTGGGCTTGATTCAGTTGTTATGATGGTATGTAGAAAATAAAAGAAACACTCAGGGTCTTCTACATCGAAAATTGTTGTTTTTTTTTCCCTTCATTTTTTCAATAAAATCAGTAAATCTGGCATTACTCCGGCATTTTACACACAGGAATGAAGACCTGGTACTAGAACAGAAATGCAATGTGGAACAAACATGCTCAGCAAACAGTGATTTCATAAACAGAGCTTTACCTGCATCAAATATATGGCTAACTTGTCTTGAGTCAGTTTTATAATAACCTTATAATAATAACCTGATTGTCAGTACAAATCCTGTAGCTCAGTGGTTAGAGCATGGTACTAGCAATGCCAAGGTCATGGGTTCAAGCCCAGGGATCGCACATACTCAGATACAAATGTATAGTATAATGCAATGTAAGTCGCTTTGGATAAAAGCGTCTGCCAAATGCGTAAATGTAAATATTCAGAGTTCACCTCCTGATGAAAAATAGAGTATTAGACATGTGATCAATGTGCAGAAAACAATATTTTAATCCACCATTTCCTCTTTATTGAACCCTATTTCATCCTGTGTTACAGACTCACTGACTGTAATCTCACTGATCAGTGCTGTGAAAGTTTGTCTTCATGTCTACAATCATCAAACTCTCTGAGAGAGCTGGATCTGAGTCACAATGACCTGCAGGATTTGGGAGTCAAGCTTCTCGCTGATGGACTGAAGAATTTTCACTGTCAACTCAACAAACTGAGGTAAATTAAAGATGCCCTCTCTGGTCCTGATCTCCTGGGCCCAGTTGCTCAAAAAGTTTGCCGGTTTTTCAAAGCGAAATTGGATTGGATCATCCGGATCCAGACATACTTTTTCAGATGACCAAATCTGGATTACTAGTGCTCTATGGAGCCCCTAAAGGGACTTGATGATGATGTGAAAATATGAGATGGGGGGTGGGATAGCTTTTACCCAAGGAACTTTGCATTCACAAGAAAGAAATTTTGATTGGTTCATCTTTTATTATTGTGCCAATGTAGTTTAGTAAAAACACTTTAAATTAAACATAATATCTTTTTTTTTTTTTTGACAACCTATTTTAACATTTTACTGCACTGTTTTGTCAAATCAGTTGCTGTGGAATATAAATCAAAGTGTATCGGTCATCTGATTCCAGCAAACAGAGCTTTACCTGCATCAAATATATGACTAACTTGTCTTGAGTCAGTTTTATAATAACCTTATAATAATAACCTGATTGTCAGTACAAATCCTGTAGCTCAGTGGTTAGAGCATGGCACTAGCAATGCCAAGGTCATGGGTTTGAGCTCAGGGATTGCACATGCTCAGATACAAATGTATAGTATAATGCAATGTAAGTCACTTTGGATAAAAGCGTCTGCCAAATGCGTAAATGTAAATATTCAGAGTTCACCTCCTGATGAAAAATAGAGTATTAGACATGTGATCAATGTGCAGAAAACAATATTTTAATCCACCATTTCCTCTTTATTGAACCCTATTTCATCCTGTGTTACAGACTCACTGACTGTAATCTCACTGATCAGTGCTGTGAAAGTTTGTCTTCATATCTACAATCATCAAACTCTCTGAGAGAGCTGGATCTCAGTCACAATGACCTGCAGGATTCCGGAGTCAAGCTTCTCGCTGATGGACTGAAGAATTTTCGCTGTCAACTCAACAAACTGAGGTAAATTAAAGATGCCCTCTCTGGTCCTGATCTCCTGGGCCCAGATGCTCAAAAAGTTTTGCCGGTTTTTCAAAGCGAATTGATTGGATCATCCGGATCCAGACATACTTTTTCAGATGACCAAATCTGGATTACTAGTGTTTCATGGAGCCCCTAAAGGGACTTGATGATGTAAAAATATGAGATGGGGGTGGGATAGCTTTACCCAAGGAACTTTGCATTCACAAGAAAGAAATTTTGACTGGTTCATCTTTTATTATTGTGCCAATGTAGTTTAGTAAAAACACTTTAAATTAAACATAATATCTTTTTTTTTTTTTTTAACAACCTATTTTAACATTTTACTGCACTGTTTTGTCAAATCAGTTGCTGTGGAATATAAATCAAAGTGTATCGGTCATCTGATTCCAGCAAACAGAGCTTTACCTGCATCAAATATATGACTAACTTGTCTTGAGCCAGTTTTCTAATAACCTTATAATAATATCCTGATTGTCAGATGACCAAATCTGGATTACTAGGGGAGGGTGGGGTATTTCAATGCTTTTGCATTTTGCATAGCTTTCACCCAAGAAACTTTTATGCTCACAAGAAAGAAATTTTTGACTGGTTCATCTTTTATTATTGTGCCAGTGTAGTTTAGTAAAAATACTTTAAATTAAATATAATTTCCTTTTTTTCTTTTGAACGAAGATTTCAAGATTTGATCCAATCCGTTCAGATTACTTTAGAGCAACTGGGCACTGGGTGTTTGTAATATATCAGCAGACCTCAGTGTGTCTGAAGACTTTGAGTTTGTATTTGCTCCAGCCTGTTTAACCCTCATGTGGCCTTTAGGGCCTTTCGGACCCCATTTGATGTTTCCTCATTAAAAAAATTGTTCCCTTCATCTCAGTGGCATGAGATTTTGTGACTTTTTCATTACTCCATCTACACACACAAAAACTGGGCTTGATTCAGTTGTTATGATGGTATGTAGAAAATAAAAGTAACACTCAGGGTCTTCTACATTGAAAATTGTTGTTTTTTTCCCTTCATTTTTTCAATAAAATCAGTAAATCTGGCATTACTCCGGCATTTTACACACAGGAATGAAGACCTGGTACTAGAACAGAAATGCAATATAGAACAAACATGCTCAGCAAACAGTGATTTCAGCAAACAGAGCTTTACCTGCATCAAATATATGACTAACTTGTCTTGAGTCAGTTTTATAATAACCTTATAATGATAACCTGATTGTCAGTACAAATCCTGTAGCTCAGTGGTTAGAGCATGGCACTAGCAATGCCAAGGTCATGGGTTCAAGCCCAGGGATTGCACATACTCAGATACAAATGTATAGTATAATGCAATGTAAGTTGCTTTGGATAAAAGCGTCTGCCAAATGCGTAAATGTAAATATTCAGAGTTCACCTCCTGATGAAAAATAGAGTATTAGACATGTGATCAATGTGCAGAAAACAGTATTTTAATCCACCATTTCCTCTTTATTGAACCCTATTTCATCCTGTGTTACAGACTCACTGACTGTAATCTCACTGATCAGTGCTGTGAAAGTTTGTCTTCATATCTACAATCATCAAACTCTCTGAGAGAGCTGGATCTGAGTCACAGTGACCTGCAGGATTCGGGAGTCAAGCTTCTCGCTGATGGACTGAAGAATTTTCACTGTCAACTCAACAAACTGAGGTAAATTTAAGATGCCCTCTCTGGTCCTGATCTCCTGGGCCCAGTTGCTCAAAAAGTTTGCCGGTTTTTCAAAGCGAAATTGGATTGGATCATCCGGATCCAGACATACTTTTTCAGATGACCAAATCTGGATTACTAGTGCTCTATGGAGCCCCTAAAGGGACTTGATGATGTAAAAATATGAGATGGGGGGGATAGCTTTTACCCAAGGAACTTTGCATTCACAAGAAAGAAATTTTGACTGGTTCATCTTTTATTATTGTGCCAATGTAGTTTAGTAAAAACTCTTTAAATTAAACATAATATCTTTTTTTTTGTTTTAAACAACCTATTTTAACATTTTACTGCACTGTTTTGTCAAATCAGTTGCTGTGGAATATGAATCAAAGTGTATCGGTCATCTGATTCCAGCAAACAGAGCTTTACCTGCATCAAATATATGACTAACTTGTCTTGAGTCAGTTTTATAATAACCTTATAATAATAACCTGATTGTCAGTACAAATCCTGTAGCTCAGTGGTTAGAGCATGGTACTAGCAATGCCAAGGTCATGGGTTTGAGCCCAGGGATTGCACATACTCAGATACAAATGTATAGTATAATGCAATGTAAGTCGCTTTGGATAAAAGCGTCTGCCAAATGCGTAAATGTAAATATTCAGAGTTCACCTCCTGATGAAAAATAGAGTTTTAGACATGTGATCAATGTGCAGAAAACAATATTTTAATCCACCATTTCCTCTTTATTGAACCCTATTTCATCCTGTGTTACAGACTCACTGACTGTAATCTCACTGATCAGTGCTGTGAAAGTTTGTCTTCATATCTACAATCATCAAACTCTCTGAGAGAGCTGGATCTGAGTCACAATGACCTGCAGGATTCCGGAGTCAAGCTTCTCGCTGATGGACTGAAGAATTTTCGCTGTCAACTCAACAAACTGAGGTAAATTAAAGATGCCCTCTCTGGTCCTGATCTCCTGGGCCCAGTTGCTCAAAAAGTTTGCCGGTTTTTCAAAGCGAAATTGGATTGGATCATCCGGATCCAGACATACTTTTTCAGATGACCAAATCTGGATTACTAGTGCTCTATGGAGCCCCTAAAGGGACTTGATGATGTAAAAATATGAGATGGGGGTGGGATAGCTTTACCCAAGGAACTTTGCATTCACAAGAAAGAAATTTTGACTGGTTCATCTTTTATTATTGTGCCAATGTAGTTTAGTAAAAACACTTTAAATTAAACACAATATCTTTTTTTTTTTTTTTTTTTTTTTTTAACAACCTATTTTAACACTTTACTGCACTGTTTTGTCAAATCAGTTGCTGTGGAATATAAATCAAAGTGTATCGGTCATCTGATTCCAGCAAACAGAGCTTTACCTGCATCAAATATATGACTAACTTGTCTTGAGCCAGTTTTCTAATAACCTTATAATAATATCCTGATTGTCAGATGACCAAATCTGGATTACTAGGGGAGGGGTTGGGAGTATTTCAATGCTTTTGCGTTTCGCATAGCTTTCACCCAAGAAACTTTGTGTTCACAAGAAATAAATTTTGACTGGTTCATCTTTTATTATTGTGCCAGTGTAGTTTAGTAAAAATACTTTAAATTAAATATAATTTCCTTTTTTTTCTTTTGAACGAAGATTTCAAGATTTGATCCAATCCGTTCAGATTACTTTAGAGCAACTGGGCACTGGGTGTTTGTAATATATCAGCAGACCTCAGTGTGTCTGAAGACTTTGAGTTTGTATTTGCTCCAGCCTGTTTAACCCTCATGTGGCCTTTAGGGCCTTCGGACCCCATTTGATGTTTCCCTCATTAAAAAAATTGTTCCCTTCATCTCAGTGGCATGAGATTTTGTGACTTTTTTCATTACCCATCTACACACACAAAAAACTGGGCTTGATTCAGTTGTTATGATGGTATGTAGAAAATAAAAGTAACACTCAGGGTCTTCTACATCGAAAATTGTTGTTTTTTTCCCTTCATTTTTTCAATAAAATCAGTAAATCTGGCATTACTCCGGCATTTTACACACAGGAATGAAGACCTGGTACTAGAACAGAAATGCAATGTGGAACAAACATGCTCAGCAAACAGTGATTTCAGCAAACAGAGCTTTACCTGCATCAAATATATGACTAACTTGTCTTGAGTCAGTTTTATAATAACCTTATAATAATAACCTGATTGTCAGTACAAATCCTGTAGCTCAGTGGTTAGAGCATGGCACTAGCAATGCCAAGGTCATGGGTTCGAGCCCAGGGATTGCACATACTCAGATACAAATGTATAGTATAATGCAATGTAAGTCGCTTTGGATAAAAGCGTCTGCCAAATGCGTAAATGTAAATATTCAGAGTTCACCTCCTGATGAAAAATAGAGTATTAGACATGTGATCAATGTGCAGAAAACAATATTTTAATCCACCATTTCCTCTTTATTGAACCCTATTTCATCCTGTGTTACAGACTCACTGACTGTAATCTCACTGATCAGTGCTGTGAAAGTTTGTCTTCATATCTACAATCATCAAACTCTCTGAGAGAGCTGGATCTGAGTCACAATGACCTGCAGGATTCGGGAGTCAAGCTTCTCGCTGATGGACTGAAGAATTTTCACTGTCAACTCAACAAACTGAGGTAAATTAAAGATGCCCTCTCTGGTCCTGATCTCCTGGGCCCAGTTGCTCAAAAAGTTTGCCGGTTTTTCAAAGCGAAATTGGATTGGATCATCCGGATCCAGACATACTTTTTCAGATGACCAAATCTGGATTACTAGTGCTCTATGGAGCCCCTAAAGGGACTTGATGATGTAAAAATATGAGATGGGGGGGTGGGATAGCTTTTACCCAAGGAACTTTGCATTCACAAGAAAGAAATTTTGACTGGTTCATCTTTTATTATTGTGCCAATGTAGTTTAGTAAAAACACTTTAAATTAAACATAATATCTTTTTTTTTTTTTTTTTTAAACAACCTATTTTAACATTTTACTGCACTGTTTTGTCAAATCAGTTGCTGTGGAATATAAATCAAAGTGTATCGGTCATCTGATTCCAGCAAACAGAGCTTTACCTGCATCAAATATATGACTAACTTGTCTTGAGCCAGTTTTCTAATAACCTTATAATAATATCCTGATTGTCAGATGACCAAATCTGGATTACTAGGGGAGGGGTGGGGGTATTTCAATGCTTTTGCATTTTGCATAGCTTTCACCCAAGAAACTTTGCGTTCACAAGAAAGAAATTTTGACTGGTTCATCTTTTATTATTGTGCCAGTGTAGTTTAGTAAAAATACTTTAAATTAAATATAATTTCCTTTTTTTTTCTTTTGAACGAAGATTTCAAGATTTGATCCAATCCGTTCAGATTACTTTAGAGCAACTGGGCACTGGGTGTTTGTAATATATCAGCAGACCTCAGTGTGTCTGAAGACTTTGAGTTTGTATTTGCTCCAGCCTGTTTAACCCTCATGTGGCCTTTAGGGCCTTCGGACCCCATTTGATGTTTCCCTCATTAAAAAAATTGTTCCCTTCATCTCAGTGGCATGAGATTTTGTGACTTTTTTCATTACCTATCTACACACACAAAAAACTGGGCTTGATTCAGTTGTTATGATGGTATGTAGAAAATAAAAGTAACACTCAGGGTCTTCTACATCGAAAATTGTTGTTTTTTTTGTAAATATTCAGAGTTCACCTCCTGATGAAAAATAGAATATTAGACATGTGATCAATGTGCAGAAAACAATATTTTAATCCACCATTTCCTCTTTATTGAACCCTATTTCATCCTGTGTTACAGACTCACTGACTGTAATCTCACTGATCAGTGCTGTGAAAGTTTGTCTTCATATCTACAATCATCAAACTCTCTGAGAGAGCTGGATCTGAGTCACAATGACCTGCAGGATTTGGGAGTCAAGCTTCTCGCTGATGGACTGAAGAATTTTCACTGTAAACTCAACAAACTGAGGTAAATTAAAGATGCCCTCTCTGGTCCTGATCTCCTGGGCCCAGTTGCTCAAAAAGTTTGCCGGTTTTTCAAAGCAAAATTGGATTGGATCATTCTGATCCAGACATATTTTTTCAGATGATCAAATCTGGATTACTAGTGCTCTATGGAGCCCCTAAAGGGACTTGATGATGATATGAGATGGGGGGGGGGGGGGGGTAGCTTTGCATTATTTTAACATTTTACTGCACTGTTTTGTCAAATCAGTTGCTGTGGAATATAAATCAAAGTGTACTAGGGGAGGGGTGGGGGTATTTCAATGCTTTTGCATTTCGCATAGCTTTCACCCAAGAAACTTTGCGTTCACAAGAAAGAAATTTTGACTGGTTCATCTTTTATTATTGTGCCAGTGTAGTTTAGTAAAAATACTTTAAATTAAATATAATTTCCTTTTTTTTTTCTTTTGAACGAAGATTTCAAGATTTGATCCAATCCGTTCAGATTACTTTAGAGCAACTGGGCACTGGGTGTTTGTAATATATCAGCAGACCTCAGTGTGTCTGAAGACTTTGAGTTTGTATTTGCTCCAGCCTGTTTAACCCTCATGTGGCCTTTAGGGCCTTCGGACCCCATTTGATGTTTCCCTCATTAAAAAAAATTGTTCCCTTCATCTCAGTGGCATGAGATTTTGTGACTTTTTACATTACCTATCTCCACACACAAAAAACTGGGCTTGATTCAGTTGTTATGATGGTATGTAGAAAATAAAAGTAACACTCAGGGTCTTCTACATCGAAAATGAATGGGAAAGGCATTTTTTTTGTTTGCGTGTTGTTGTTTTTTTGTTGTTGTTGTTTTCCCTTCATTTTTTCAATAAAATCAGTAAATCTGGCATTACTCCGGCATTTTACACACAGGAATGAAGACCTGGTACTAGAACAAAAATGCAATGTGGAACAAACATGCTCATTCACACACAAACAGACAAACAAAAACAGACTTCAAACCCTTTGAACAACAACAACCTTTAACCTTTCACAAAAATACTGATTTTAATGTATTTTATAATGTTTAAATATAAATATTTCCAAAAAGGTGTGATAGGAACAGTTGGTCACATCCAGAAAAATGACCAAAGACCCTGTGTGTAAAGGGGAGATGAGAAAATAATTTTTTCACTGATTTAAAGTGTCAAAGTTGTGAGAAGTGGAGATGAACAATAAACAGTCAATCAATTCTGCTCCATCAACACTGTGACATTGAGTAAAACACTGAACCCAGAGTTACTCCAGCTGAACTGACCTGTAATCAGTGATCTGTGGAGAAAAAGTGACACACTGAATAAATTAATCAATTAATCACTTAAAACAGACTTAAAGGGATAGTGCACCCAAAAATGAAAACTTTGTCATCATTTACTCACCCTTATGTTGTTCCAAACCTGTATGAGTTTCTTTCTTCTGTTGAACTCAGAAGAAGATATTTTGAAGAAATTTGAATATTGTTGGTAACCAGACAGTTGACGGCACCCATTCACTTCCATAGTATTTTTTCCGCGGGACCCAATGCAACAGAGTGTGGTGTGGGACAAGATTTGATGTGCGTGGGTGCTTAGATGCTTATAAATATCTAAAAAGTAATAAATTGTTATTCATATATTGCACAAAAGCAACAAGAACAACTAAAATTAAAGCTGCAAGCAGCATTTACAGGGCCAAGCACAAATAAGGCACAACAAGCCAGCCAACATGGCTGTGAGCATCAGACCAACTGCAACAGTGAGCAATTAAAAGACCTTTTAAGATCATTTTAGGCAAAAGAGCTGAAAAATCACAAATACAGTCAATAAAAAAGATTTACTAGTTCATCACTTTCGACCAATAGGTGGCGCTGTGACCAAATTAATGTGGTATGGTCAGAGTGAGGTGATAATGACACTCGCAAAGTTTGGTGTCAATATGTCAAAGCATTGCAGAAATATAGACTCAAAAGTCATTTTGGCATCAAGCCTCAAATTCGTTGCTTTGAATACGGTTTCGTCTATCAACACGAAATCCATAACTTTTTACCAACATGGTCTGAAGATGATACAATTTGATTTTGGTGAAAACTGGACCAACCTTCTAGGAGTAGTTCGAAAAAGTATGTTTTTAAAGAAAATTAAAATGACTGACAGGAAGTTTGGCTATGGCAAAATTGGCATCAATGTTCTCAGCATGACCCACGGAATCTAATAAGACCAGTGTCATTACAATAGGCTACATTTATATAAAGCTATTAGCATTTTTTAAAAATTTCATTATAAAATTTGACCACAAGGAGGCGCTATGTCAAAACCTATTGTGTACCTTCAGAGCATGGTGCCGATGGCACATCCTGAGTTTCGTGATGGTACATCAATGCATTCATATAATATAGCATTTTATATCAGAATACTGTATTGTAGTTAATGGAAATTTCATGTTTTGTTCAATTATAGCGCCACCAAGAGGCACAATCCCACCATTTTTTTTATGTGTCCTCAGGGTGACTCCATACATGTGTGTGTCAAATTTGGTGCAAATATCTCATTTCGTTTTGGAGTTATAGACATTTATATGTGCGAGATCATAAAAAATGACCCATAAACGACTTTGTTTTGATTTTTTTGCCACTTCCTATCAAAATTTTGACATTTGAGCTTAATCATTTAGTTAACCAGCTTAGGTTTCGTGTTTCCTACGCTGGTTTCGTCTCGATGCCACTAACGGTTTCGAAGATATTCACAATGGTTTTTTAAGCGCTAAATCACCACGCCGCACAAACCGTAAGTCGAAACCTAGCATGTTTGGTATCGTTGGACTCGACAAGGATTCAGGAGTGTAAGGATGTGACTCCCGTGAAAATAAGCCGACCAGATCCTGGAGGGGAACGTATTCGCGACAGGTGAAATAATTCTTTGACATGGTTAAAAATAATGAATGGTTTGTTTGTGTTTGTTTGTTTAGCATATGTTGTCGCCGAATACGTTCCCCTCCAGTGTAGTTCTTATAGTAATATGACCCGTTGCGATCTGTCTCACTGCCTGTATCCACTTTTGTGTCCTTAAACATTAGTTTTTTTGGGGTCGACAGCTTATAAAAACTTATTTCTGGGTTTTTTAGCTTGTTAGCTGTGCACCTTGTCACACAGCAGCTTTTAGGCATAAGTCAGAATGACAAGGAGGCAGCCTCACGCAATACAAAGTCAATGGAGACGGTTGGATTGTTTCTCCCTCCCCGGTGGCGTGGTTTTCAGATTCCCCTTCGATCATTTGTGTTACCTGGCTGCCAGTTTCTCCGTAGCTTGCTAAACGCGCAATTTGAATGATGTGAACATAAATGAGTAATACATCCTTCATAGCTATTTACATCTCGTATCGTATGTGAACTCTTGCGTTACCAAGGCAACATCTGACTCATTTGTATTTGTATTGCTTTGCAAAGAGGTCCGTTATCGCAGCACCACAGTAGAAAACAAAACCATATCCGTACCGGCCGGCTCGGAATGGAATGGAACGGTTAAACAAACAGATTGGCCCGATGGAAAAGCGGCTTCACCAGTCTCGGGAAACTCGAAGGCTCATACGTTTTCGAACTGAAACTGAGCGCCGTCCAAAATACAGCGCAAAACAACGTTGGGAGTGAGTAATCTGTTAAACGTGCTCGTGCCTGATTTCTGTTGATATGCGCACTTCATTGCTGTTCATACTGGCTAAATGTTACAGGACACTAATAAAAGAAACTAGATATGATGACGTGTGTAATGGTGTAGTAGTGGTGTCCCATTTCTTTGGGGAATATTTTCACCCCTACACCTTGCCACTCTGTTTCAAGGGGCAAGGAGAAGGGCGAAGGGGTATAAAATAGAATTGGGATTGGGCCAAAATACAGCATTTTAGCACAAAATTCAAAATGGCTGACAGCCAAAATGGCTGATATGGGAAAATTGGATATCATTCGACTTGGCATGATGCCCCGAATCCAAATTTATGATTTTTGGACAAACCCATCAGAAGTTATAATCAAAAATAGCCATTTTTTCGTATCTCCGCACCAGTAGGGAGCGCTGCGCCAAACGCTGCATGTTGCCTCAGGTCATGCTTGTGATGACATGTACCGAGTTTATGTACCAAATTTGCTATGGACACAGTTGAGACTGGCCTCTATCAGTGTGCCAAATTTCACAACTTTCCATATACGGTTCTATGGGCTGCCAGAGACTTATTTGGCGGAAACGGAAGAATAATAATAAGAACGCCAACGGATACAATAGGTGCCTAAGCACCTTCGATTGTTTGGCCCCTAATGAAATAAAAACAATTTACAGTCGCAAAGCATGTTAAGCAATGTAGCCAATCACAGACATATCTGTTGATTTCTGAGACGCAGTGGCCAATCAGAGGTGTTTATGTTTATGAATCCTCTCACCACTCAAAACGCCGGAGTTTTGTGCTGAAATTTGCACGCACGAATCCTATTATAACACATGAAGTATAGAAATTATGAAAGATTTATTGTTCATATATTGATTGTGTTATAACAGAGCTTTGTGAGATCGTGATGAGCGGAGATGTCAGCTTTTTAGTCATTATAAAGGAGCGCTCTTTGAGAGCATTCTGCCATACCAAACCATGCAGCAGCAGCTTGCTTTCTGTTGAAACTAACTGTGGTTTGTGAAAGCTGATGCTTTAATCACAGATATTTTATCGAAACCATTTATACTGGGATGTTGTGGTGACACATAACTTAATATTTCATGTAAATTTCATGGATGTACAGACAAAAATCTATACAGGCTACTTTTATACAGGATTTTTGTGGGCGGAGCGGGACAAGATGTTATTTTTGCGGGAGTGGGACAGAAAAATCCGTCCTGCGCAGGTCTCATGGAGGTCAAAGGGTGCTGTCAACTTTTTGATAACCAACATTTTTTAAAATATCTTCTTGTGAGTTCAACAGAAGAAAAGAAACTCATACAGGTTTGAAACAACATAAGCTTGAGTACATTTTTAATTTTGGGGTGAACTATCCCTTTAAGGAAACACACCAAATATAAATTAGTATAGTTTAGTAGTATATTTATTTCCATTGGTTTTTCTACATGAAATGAAGCAAGTTAAATGTGTATGAATAGAAATCAAAATCAAAATTGTGGTTTTCCCTATATCCAAATTAAACTATATTGCCCTTTTTTTCCCTTTCCAACACTACAACTGACACAATATATTTGACTGTGTGTGTGTGTGTGTGTGTGTGTGTGTGTGTAGATTATCTGGCTGTATGGTGACAGAGGAAGGCTGTTGTTTTCTGGCTTCAGCTCTGAGTTCAAACCCCTCACACCTGAGAGAGCTGGATCTGAGCTACAATCACCCAGGACAATCATTAGTCAAGCTGCTCTCTGATCCAAACTACAGACTGGACAAACTCAAGTATGTTCAACACTAACAATCATCCTGTCATGTGTGTTTGGACATGTGTGTGCTATAAACTCATATGATCATAGATCCCTGCATACAGCACATATATACACATACATACTGCACAGGAAAATAAGGATGTCTTGAACTCTGAGGCTGAAGATGATCTTGATTCAGATCAACAGCTGCTTGTGAGTCATAACAGCAGCATCTGAGAAACAGACTCAATCTCTGATCCCAAAACATCAATTCAAAGCTTGTTGCTGCTCTAGAAAGTAAATTCTCAGTGCTGTCAGAGACATGAAGCAAAAACAGATCCAAGATACAGACTCAGAGATCACAGTCTAAATGAGAAGAAATGATATTTGTCCTCATGATACTGAATAAAGCAGAGCATCTGAACAACAGGAGATTTCTGCAGTTAGTAGATGAATATCAGTTATTGATTAAAACACTTGAACAAATGAAAGGATAAAGACACAATTGATCAGTGAATGTAAAGGTGAGTCTGTAGATCAAGACTTGAGGATCTTATTCAGTGATAGAGGCTGTGAATCAGGAACTACATCAAATGATGGAGGACAGACAGAAGATCTCAAAGGATCTTCATCAGAAGAGACACCGGCCTGAGTTTGAGATATAGTTCACTATTTTCCAGCTCTTCAGATATATGATAACTTTTGTGTGACAAACAGACTAAAAGTCATTCACATGTTCCTTATGAGCTCAGATCACTTCTCATGTTTGCAATTTTAAAATGTTACTTAATTTTGTTTTTGATAAATTAGTGTTTAGTTGAGAAAATCATTTTCAATTTAATACCCACTTTAATTTTTTTATAAAAATTCATTATGTAAATTGACATTTTGTTTTTATAGTGTGGATCATGGAGGAGAGATCAGAATTACAGCAGGACCACAGAAATGTAGGAGACACACACACACACGTTTGTTTTTGTGAATTGTGGGGACATTCCATAGATGTAATGGTGTTTATATTGTACAAACCGTATTTTCTATCTCCCTACACCGACCCTACCCATCACAGGAAACTGCACAATTGTACTTTCTCAAAAAAACTCATTCTGTATGATTTATAAGCCTTTTGAAAAATGGGGACATGGGGTAATGTCCTCATAAGTCACTGTCTTCTTGTAATACCTATGTCATACCAATGTCATTATACAAATTTGTTTCCTGATATGTCACAAAACACACACGCACACACACACACACACCTTGCTCGTTGTTTTGTTGTGTTATAAATGTTATAATCTCTTCTTGTGTTCAGATGCATGTGATCTCACACTGGATTTAAACACAGTAAACACTCATCTCACTCTGTCTGAGAGAAACAGAAAGGTGACGTGTGTGAGAGAGAATCAGCCGTATCCTGATCATCCAGAGAGATTTGATGAGTATCATCAGGTTCTGTGTAGAGAGAGTCTGACTGGACGCTGTTACTGGGAGGTTGAATGGAGCGAATGGGTTAATATATCAGTGACGTATAAAGGAATCAGCAGGAAAGGAGGGAGTCATGACTGTGTGTTTGGATACAATGAAAAGTCCTGGAGTCTGTACTGTATTAATAACAGATTCACTGTCTGTCACAATAATAAGATCACATTCATATCTGCTCCTTCACGTCTCTCTAACAGAGTAGGAGTGTATCTGAACTGGTCGGCCAGTACTCTGTCCTTCTACAGCGTCTCTGACACACACACACTCACACACTTACACACATTCAACAGCACATTCACTGAACCCCTCTATGCTGGATTTGGGGTTTATTATGATAGTTCAGTGTCTCTGTGTGAGATTAAACATCTTCCTGTGAGAAACAACAGACACACAGATGAGTGAAAGAAACACACTCACATTATCTCTCTCTTTAACTCACACAGCTGTAAACTCTTTCTCTCTTCTAATCTTAATTTCAGTGTGTATATAGAAACACACACATTGATTTCAGTCTAAATGAGACACACCACAGACTTCTATTGTGTTTCTATAAAGACATTTGAATGCGGCTCAACAGGAGTTTTGTCTTTCTGAGTCTTTTCCAGATGTCTTTGATATTTAATGTGTTTAGCACTCAAAATTGGTCAACACTATTATTGTTTTAAAAATATATATTCAGATGATAAATATACAAACACAAAGAACTTTAAAAAATGCTGTTTCTGTAATGCTGTATTTAATAAAGACTTGTTTATGTTTGAAAGACTTAAAATCTGGTTTGAACCTCCAATCACAAGCAGCTTTTCCACAAGCTGATGTAAATACTAATATATAGAAGCTGCACAATGTCATTCACACAAATACAAATTGACAGTCTTTTACCAATAAAATGATAAAATATTTTTCTCATCCAGTTTTCTCATCCAAACTAAAATGTAACCAACAAACTGATTAGAAATGTTAACAAGCATTTATATATTTATATATATTTTTTAAACAAAACACAAAATGTGATGCTCCATCAAGGTTCAATAAATAAAAGATGTTTTTCCGTTTGTTTGTTTGTTTGTTGTTGTTTTGATAGGTCTACCATTATTTTGTCAGAAGTTTTTGTATTTCCATAAAAATGTTTATATCGTAATGTGACAAACATTCATGCAGATAAGAACTGTGAAAAATTAATTGTACAGCTGGCAAGAAGTACTTGCTGATGTTGAAACAGTGTCTATCTGTTGTAGAGAAGCCACAGTATTTGATGTTCTCGCCTCTGTAATATCTCACCCCTGTGGTGACCTTTAAGTGTAGGTCTTTCTTGTCTGGTCCTCAGGTTCTTCATCACTGCAGTGTTCAGGATGTTGGTGATACTCATCTCCTTCCAACACTAAATGCCATCCAGCAGAGGGCGCTGAGGCTTAAAGAATTAACTTTAACTAACATAACCTGAAGTCTGAATGACTGAGAATGATGATAATGTAAATGATTGACAGTGATAACAATGATAATGGTTAATGATGGTAATAACTATTGAAGACAAATGCTGAATTAATTTGCAATTTTACTAATAAAAGCGTTGATGTTTTGATGAGGTAACAAAGCACCTCAAGGAATAGTTTATCCAATAATAAAAAACAAGATTAAATATTAATATTATTTATAATGAAATATGTCATTATATATTTTTACCATGTTTCAAACAGAAAACATGACAGCATAAGGAACATGACATAAAAATAACACCCTCATGTCGTTTCAAACACATTTGCTGTTAAAGAGAATGTTGAAAAATCTTTCTTTTCTTTTTTTTTTTTTTTTTTAATGAAAGTTCATGATGACTATGTCTGTAAAGTCCCAAAAAGGACAAAAACAATAACTGCTCCATGAGAGACATTCACTATATTTCAAGTCTTCTGACGTCATATGATATTTGTGTGATGAAATGATTCTTTAAAGGGGATCTATTACACCCTTTTACAAAGTCTTTGATTTTGTTTTTGGGCTCTACTACAACATGTTTTTATGGAAGCTTGTTTACACCACTGAATAAAAAATAAAAAAGGTAATTGCGACTTTTTCTCTGATAATTCTGACTTTTTTCTCAGAATTACATGATATAAAGTCGCAATTGCGAGTTATAAAGTCAGAGTTGCTTGATATAAACTTGCAATTGTAGATTAAAAGTCGTAATTATCTGTGTTGTGATTGGTCAAGCACTTCGAGGGTGTTTGTGAAATGCCCCGCCCCTTACCATAAGCTCCGCCCTTTTATTCGGCGTATGAATTATTTAAATGAGGAATATTGTGAAGAAAACTCTAGACTACAATGGAGGCGTTTCAGGGAGTTCAGAAACACTGACACTGATATAGAGAAGAACTGGAACTGTACAGAGCTTTTTCATGCTCAAACAGCAACATTACACACTAAAGACAGATGAAGATGGGGAAAAGCAGAACAAAGATGCAAAAACAAAAACACACATGTTTAGAACAACATGAGTGTGAATAAATAATGACAGAATCTTAATTTTTGGGAGAATAATTCATTCCATAAAGAAAGAGCTATAGTTTCCATCATGACATTATAGGGTTTGTTTATATCCACTTACATAACGGTGAGCTGAGCGTCACAAACACTTCTGGACACGACCATATGCAGGTTACCAAATCAGCAGAGGAAAACTGATTACAACATCTGAACCGCTCACAGACACAGAAAACACTATATGAAGAACTACCATACATGTCCACAACTACACAGGGTTACCATGGTATTATGACCAAAAACATGGTCTTAATTAGTAGGTAACTCTACCTAACCCAGATAAAACTCAAAATAAATCTTTTGTACATTAAAGAAGTGACCTGAGTGAATATAATGCTACTTGTCAAAAAAACTAACAAACAAAAACACATGATATTACCATCATACACTTACACAAAAATGATATATCGTATAGCATAAAAAGCTGGTATTACTAAAGACTTTATATATATAGAAAGACTGTCCACTCTTATTATTATAAATGGGAGAAAGTGCAATGTGCAATATGGCAGAATAAGCCCCGCCTTCTAAATAAGAGCCAATCGCCGATAGGTAAAGTCATCGCGTCACTGCAGCGGCCGTTAGAAGCTCCGGTTCCCATAGAAACAGTCAGACAAGCGCTTCCTAGAGAGAAGCGCACTTAGGACTGTGCATGCATTAGCTTGATCCAGCCTGAAAAATGCAATTTTTTTGTCATGATTCGAGCGTTTAGAAACAAAATTTATGAGACAGTTGTTGTCAGATTTCATTGGTGATTTTGGTAACACTTTACAATAAGGTTCATTAGTTAAACATTAGTTAATATATTAACTAACATAACATGAACTAACCATGAGCGATACATTTGTTACAGTATTTACTAATCTCCGTTAACATTAGTTAATGAAAATACAGTTGTTCAAAGAGACAGAAGCTGTAGTTGCATGACCGAGAGGCGTTTCAAAGATGGCCGCAGAGTGAAATGACTTGTCTTAAAGGGACTTTGGTATTACCATGCAACATGTCCAAGATAATACAAATAAAAACACCATGGTAATACCATTGTTCTATTCTGTCAAAACAAATAAATACATGACTTATTCTGCGCAAACAAAGAAAAACAGCACAAAATAATCTTTATCATTGTGTAGATTTATAATGCAGCACAATTAAATGTGTTGATTTGGTGTCTGTGTTTCTTGAATATATATTCTTATGCATTACACCGCTACATGTAAAAATTAAATAAATAAATCAACATGCATGTAAATAAAATAAACAAATGTGGTACTACCAAGCTACATGTAAAAAATACAAATTAAAAATACAGAGATGTGACAAATGTATGTGACTTATTCTGCGCAAACAAGGGAAAACAGCATAAAACAATCATTCATTCCATCATTGTGCAGATTTATATTGCAGCTCCGTGTTTCTAATTTAGAACAGAATGAAGCATTTAATATGTTGATTTGGTGTCTGGGTTTCCTGAATGTTTATTTTTAAAGAGAGGTTTTGAAAAACACCATAGTTTTTATTTAAGCATTACCATGCACTACATGCCAAAAATAATGCAATAAAAACATAGTAATACCATGGTATCATGATGGTTTCAGTGGCAGAAAGCAGTCATGTTCATGAGCGTTTCCTTCAGTGTGCTGTGGAAACTTCAGAGGTTTGGTTGATGGTGGTGAGGTCAGGAGAGCTGCAGACTCTTATTGTGTTAGCAGGAGTTCAGCCAGAGACCGACGGCATCATAAAGCATTATGCTGAAAAAAAACAGCTTAAGATGACTCCATGCCGTCCAGACATGAGCACGTTCAGCGCTCACACCCATAATCTCAAACATGTTTCTGGACTGTAAATGTGACTCTGTGGCTTTGAGTGAGGTTGAAGTTGGGAACATCTCAGAAAACTGAAGCAGATACAGTTACTGGTTCATTTGTCCGAACAATATTAAAATTCTGAATGCTTCTATTTATTTCCATGGATTATGAAAAGTTTTGAAGAATAAGTATTGCTGCAGCATTGAACCTGTTTGTTAAAGGAGGTGAAAATCAAGTGTTTTAATGTTGTTTATATGTCTATGTGGTGTTTTTAATATGCTTGAAGACAAACCATGTGCAAATTCATCAGTCAACACCATTTTTTAGTATTTTCTCTTTAAAACTGCAGTGATCTAACACAGTTTCAGAAACACAGTTTGAAATCACTGGTGTTTCTGACGTCACAAACTACCTTATCACGTCAAAGTGCCAGCGGGCTTTAGCATATCATTAACTGACCGCACAAGGGAGTCTCAAAAGAAGGTTATCTCGGTATATTTTTCTGTTGATATGAAAAACTGTGTAGATTTAGCAATATAGCGGGTGTTTATTGCGATGTTATGATGAACTATATGCCTTTCTGAGTTGTTAAAGCGTTTGTAAGGATACTGATTGTTAGAGGGCAGCTGTCTGACTTGTGAATGTGAACATAGTTTGTGTAACATTAGCAAAACATTATTAGCTGTTTGATAACGTTGTCAAGCAAAATGCTAATCATATTAATTACCGTTATGTGTCCAACATTGTAAAAAAGCGATACCACTGTGCAGGATTTACCTCAGTAAGTTGACCGAGTGGATCTCGTCTGAGCTTGTGCGAGTGAGTGGAGGCGGGGCTAATTAGCATATTCATAGATCCGCGTATACTAAATGAGGCAAGGGTGTAGAGCTACATTCAAGCTATTTTAAGGCATGAAGGGAAAAAACTTTTAAATATATAATTTTGGTCATCAAAGATGAGTTTTAAGAGATAAAATTATTGACAACAGGTGGACTTTAAGTGTACTGGTATACAGTACTTCAGTGTACTATTATAATTTTTGTCCATATTTTGAAATAGATTTTTATATTTTTTAATATATTGTAATATATTTTATATTTTCTCTTTTACTTTAAGTTTTAGCAATAAATAAATAAATAAATATATATAGTTAACGATAATAACCTACTTGCTTTCATGTTTGTGTAAGTCTGGACGTCTAACGTGTCGACATGATGTGTTTTGAAAGCCGTGATGTGCCCTAAAACTTTTCCACAGCTCGAGACAATTTCAAAACCACACTTTAAAAATATATTCCTGAAGAAACCCAGACACCAAATCAACACAATTAAATGCTCCATTCTGTTCTGAAACACAAACACACAGAACTGCTTCATAAATCAGCTCAAGATTATTGTGTGCAGTTTTCCCTTGATTGTCTCGTTTTATTCGTCTTTATCAGTTATTTAATTTTACTGATAGAATATAACAAATAATCATAATTTTTTACACATAATTTTTCTCAGCTGCATCATATATCAAATAAAAATAAAATATCAAACATGAAGAATATGGACAGTGCTGAGGTCATTATTGACTCATTAGAGGTTTTATTTCTGTCTTTGCTTGATCTTTTTGTTAAATATTCCATTAAAAATGAGAACGTTCTGCTCTTTTCCAGTTAATAAAAGCAGACGGAGATCAGAGACTGTCGAGCTGTAAAAAGGGCAAAAAAAGTATAATAAAAACACCAGCAAAGAGCAAATGACAGAATTTATATGTTTGTGTGGAATATTCCTTTGAAATGTCCTGAAGCTTTTGTTATGTCTGAACTACATCCGTTTAATTGTCTGGCTTTTCATCTCCATTGTTTCATCACTGTTATACAAATATACATATTCATGCAAGAACAAATGAACAAACTCACACTATTACCACTATCACCCATGCCATCTCGCTACAGAAAATGATCCTCACCGCGCACAAGATTTCTAATCGAATGCATTTAAACAAAAATGATCTACCATTATGAGTGTTTCGTATTAAACTGCTTCATGCAACTTTGATCAGGTTTGTAATCTGAATGTAAATCCATCCCTTAAAGGGATAGTTCACCCAAAAATGAAAATTTACTGTTAATTTACTTACCCTCAGGCCATCCAAGATGTAGGTGACTTTTTATCTTCAGTCTTACAGTAAAGAAGATTTTTCTAGTGGTCCTCTGTGATTCATACAATGGAAGTCAATGGGTGTCCTCACTTTGAGATTCAAAAAAACATGCAGACAAAACAAAATTAATACCTGTGGCTCCTGACGATACATTAAAGTCTCAAGAAGCGAAACAATCAGTCTACGCAAGAAAATGAACATTATTTACAACATTTTAACTTCTAATCCACAGAATAAGTCTTATTGTAAAACATTATGTACTGTGCTAAACATTTTTATTTTATACAAAATATATATTTTATGAAATAATATTTACACTACAATTGCTATGAAACCAAAGCCATATGTCTAACCAAGTTGTGTTCCAAAAATCAAAGTTCCTATGAGATTTTGTTTAGGTGCAATACCAATAACAGCCACCAGGTGTCAAACACACTCTATTGAAGTTATCTTTTAACAAATTAATATATTTCTGTCAAAATATCACTTTTGTCACAAAACAGTTGCCAAATATGGAACTTTGAGCCTCAGAACTTTCCAAACATAAGCGTTTTATCGAGATTAGAATTTTTAAAATAAATTTTATAATATGAAACATAACACCGCCCACTAGTGGGAGGAGCCAGGTAAACGTTTTTAAAATATGTAATGTAATGTCCTGTTTCAAAACGGATTTCACAAGGTGAATTATGAGTTTTTAAGCTTTCGAATGATACCTAATTATGATGATTACTATGAATACAATAAAAAGAGTGCCGTTCATGGTAACACATTTGATATGTGTGAAGTTTCCACAGTCTGAGCAGTGAAAGTGACCCAGCGGTTCCTTGTGATCCAATAGGATGTTTACTTATGAGAAAAACATCTCGGAATTTCCTATGGACATAATGAAACTTTGGGATTTTAACATATTAACTCAGATAAACCTTTAAACAACACATTCACTGTGGTCAAGCTTTTGTGTTTGTTAGCAACCCAAAGCACTTCAGCAAATGTGATTCAAGCTTGAAAAAATTATTTCCCTGATTTCACTTTGTAAATCATTTCCATCTGTTCAATTTGCCAGATATGTCCAGCATGACCTGGAATTTCTTCACTTATTGTTTTTGATGAAAGCTCTGAGCTGATGTCCAGTCCTCTGAATGTCACTGATATTGACTTAATATATTACATTGAGATCAAACAAAGTTTAAATAATATATCTGTTCTATGGTCTTGGTAAAACGACCCTTCAGTGCCCTAAAAATCTTTCAATCAAAATGGAATAACTCACTTTCCTCTTCCAGAAACATCATGATGACGATACAAGCGGGAAAAATCACAAAAATGTTGCACACCGTAAAACTATAGCAAACACACTTTTTAATACTTGTTCCTGACTTCATTTCTTTAAAATGCAATGCTGTGTGTGCATGAAAAACATCTTTTAAAAGACTCCATTCTAGTGAGTTACAGCCACTTTTCATGATCCAACCAAATTCCCAATGGATAATTAAGTCAGGACTTGCATATTCTTCTTGACGAACATCCTTTTTAACTCATAAATAAATCAGACTACGGAAGCAAGAATGATTTTGAACTGTGTTTCATTTTGACTAAGTGTCTTTCTCGAGAGAACAATGATTTTAGATCATCAACAGCGATTATTGGAGTTTGAATTTACAGACTTAATCTACAACACACAAACTAAACATTGTCCTATAATCACACTGTTCAGAAAAACATACACTACTGGCGGAAGCTAGATATTTTACTTGTTAAATATGGATATATTTTTTTTACACAAAAATGAAAATAATGTCATTTATTACTCACCCTCATGCCGTTCCACACCTGTAAGACCTTCGTTCATCTTCGGAACGCAAATTAAGATATTTTTGATGAAATTAGATGGCTCAGTGAGGCCTGCATAGCCAGCAATGACATTTCCTCTCTCAAGATCCATTAATGTACTAAAAACATATTTAAATCAGTTCATGTGAGTACAGTGGTTCAATATTAATATTATAAAGTGACAAGAATATTTTTGGTGCGCCAAAAAAACTAAATAACGACTTATATAGTGATGGCCGATTTCAAAACACTGCTTCAGGAAGCTTCGGATCGTTATGAATCTTTTGTGTCAAATCATGATTCGAATCGCGTGTCAAACCGCCAAACTGCTGAAATCACGTGACTTTGGCGCTCCGAACCGCTGATTCGACACAAAAGATTATAACGCTCTGAAGCTTCCTGAAGCAGTGTTTTGAAATCGGCCATCACTATATAAGTCGTTATTTAGTTTTTTTGGCGCACCAAAAATATTCTTGTCACTTTATAATATTAATATTGAACCACTGTACTCACATGAACTGATTTAAATATGTTTTTAGTACATTAATGGATCTTGATAGAGGAAATGTCATTGCTGGCTATGCAGGCCTCACTGAGCCATCAGATTTCAACAAAAATATCTTAATTTGTGTTCTGAAGATTGTGGAATGGCATGAGGGTGAGTAATAAATGACTTTATTTTCATTTTTTGGTGAACTAACCCTTTAAACAAGGATTTGATCATGCTGTGAAGTGTAACAATCTTCAGACCGTTGGCGCCCTCTGCAGGCATTTGTAATAATAAGTTGATTGTTTTTTATATCATGTATTTCAACAGCGTTGTTCAATAAAACCATATGCTTTTGATACTTAAATTATTTGAACTAAATGTTACGTCATTGTTACTATATATGTATTTTAAGTCGTTTTAAAATAAACGGCTGTGCCGATTACTCGATTAATCATCAAAATAATCGACAGATTACTCGATTATCAAAATAATCCGTAGTGACAGCCCTAATTTCTATTTCAAATAAATGCTGTTCATTTGAACTCTTTGTTCATCAAAGAATGTGTATCAGTTTTCACAAAAATATGAAGCAGCGCAACTGTTTTCAACACTGATAATATTCAGAAATATTTCTTGAGCAGCAAATCATATTAGAATGATTTCTGAAGGATCATGTGACACTGAAGACTGGCTTTGATCACCAGAATAAATTACTTTTTATAATATATTCACAGCTATAAACAGCCATTTTAAATTGTAATGATATTTCAGAATAGTGCTGTTTTTATCAAACAAATGCAGCCTACTTCTTGACTTACTATTTGCTCAAAATTTGAATAAAAAATGCCAAACGTCTTTTTATTGCAACGGGATGCCACACGCAAACTACTGTTTGCTTATACTATATTTATCATTGCATTATGTAATATATTAGGCATTATAGTGTACACGTCACAGTATGCAGTACGCTAGTACTCCATTTTGAACACAGCAAATGAAATTTAAATTAAAAGTAGTTTTGCTCACCTGATAATGACCGACTATCAGAGATACATTAGTGTGTTTTACATTAGTGAACGTCTGACAGCTGCATTTCCTCAACAGAGCAATAAACCACTAACATACAGTAAGTGTTCAGTAAGAGCTAAATGACGCTCTCATTTGGGCCTATGAGACACTTTTAAATTTTAATCTTGAGGTCCATAAACTAACAGCTCGACCTCAATAATGGTTTTGCGGTGTCCGCTTCCCTCCATTGTGTTTTTTAAATGGAAATGTCTTGGAATTGATTCAAACAAACATTGACTCTTATTGGATTCAGACCTCCACTCAAAACAAACACTGAAACCATCAGCTTTCATTTCGAAGATAATAAAGTTCACATAGCAAACCATATTATAATTCTATTAAACCTTTTAAACATTTGTTGCATTTGGATTGTTGATCATTGATTCCGATGTTTAACAGATTTAAAGAGCTGAGCTTTACTGTGCTTGTCATGAAGAAAATAAACTAGATTTTTACATAGTCTGAATAAAATTTGAGTGGAGTTTGTCATGTCAAAACTTGTGGGTGGTTGAGTAACAAACAGAAGGAAAAAAGCAGGAGGGTGGAGAGCAGGTCTGACATCAGAGTAATGCGAAGCTCCCACTCTTTTAAGAGTCAGGCCATGCCGTGTGTTCACTATAAAGCACAGCGCACAGGAAAGCAGCACATCCGCAGCAGAAACACACATCTGGATTTGCTTTTTTGGAGGAGTGAGGTACGTACAGCACTGATTCAATTGTAGAGCTGCTGTCTGCCAAACAACATGTCATTTTAAATGAAATTTACTTGATGTGTGCACTGGATATCTTAAATTCATGCTTTGATTTAGAGCAATTTTGAAAGAAACTAATAAAGCATGTTTGCTCAGAGGAGTGTCCTAGAACAACAAGTTCTGTTTCTACAGAAGTAGAAGAACAGAAAAAAGAAAAAGCCAGAGAAAAGGCAAAAGAAAGAGAAGTTTTGGCATTTTTAATTCTGTTTTAAGCTTCATTACATATTTGTCAGACTTTTAAGTCTAGTTAGAAATCAAAAAGTACATTATTGTCAGGTTTATCTGTATCTCTTGGTATGAATGTCTGAAAAGAACCCTATTCAATGCAAATTTCAATTGTTAGTTCATGCCTTCATTCGGAGGATGTTTTGTCTTAAAGTATTTAAAGAAATGTCACAAAAGGCTCAGGTTGATTCTGCTCTCAGATCAGCCCGTAAAGTGTCCTCTCGACACTCAGCATCATGTTTTTTTTTTGTGATCAGGTTTGCATCTTTTACTCTTTATTTCTGAGCATTTGATGTTTTGTATCAATTATCTTTAAATTGATTATGTAATTGGCATGATACATTTACCTGACTAATAATAAATTGTTACATTTGAATTTATTCTGACTCACTCTGAAATTATTAACTCTAGTAGATTATGTTGTATCCATTGTTACTGCAAATCTGCGTTCAGGTTAGTAACAGACTAAAGTCCAGTTTTAGTGGAGAATAGGGCACACCAAATGATGTTTTATTAACAAAATTCGGGAGGAGCGCTTTCAAACGATCCTTTCAATCATCACGTCATTTCAACGAGCTGTCAGCAATCAGTAATCAACATGTCTACCCAATCAGCATAAGCAGAGGACATTATAAATATGCAGTTGACTCACCCACAGTTTTTTAGCATCCCTCCACCACCCCGTCTCCTCACACTTGCCCGGTTACCTTCCTAAACCAGAATACGGGGGGAGTACTCTGGGTTCGGGCCAAATATCGAGCTCGGAGCCCTCTCCTCGGACAGCACGCCAAATACGCATACTATTTATTTATCTGACTTATTTGTAAGTGTGAATTCGTGAACTGAGATTTTAGAGTTCCATCTAACTCTTGGCATTAGTTCAAGTGTACTTGGACTGTGAAGGCTAAAAAAGTGAATTTAGGACAACAGAATGTTGCTCGACCGACCTAAATAGGAGCCTTACCTCTGTTTAATGTAATGTAACTCCAGCTAAGGAAACCATGGCATGACCAAACCAAAGATACCATCAGACAAAGTAATATTGGTCGGTTTATATCTGTAGTGGTGGTCGTGACCTCTGACTAGAGATAGTGTTGTTTTTTCAAGTATATACAGATCTATGGGGACTAAACAAAACACTTTTAGAAAAAGCAAGCATTGATTGGAGCCAGTGCCGGTCCTCCATATATGCAAAAAAATTAAAGTGTATTGAGCTAGTACAGAATCTCCGATCAAAACACGTGAAGAAGAAGCAGAAACGTGATAGAAGATTGCTCATGCAAATGTAAAATAACACAATCATCAAACATTAAACAGCATGTAAATCAAAACTGCCTAACGTTACTGAATGAAATGTGGACCCAGGATGAGCTACAGGACTGTGAAGCTTTGGGGGTGCTGATGAACTTGATCTACTCATCTGTGTTTGATCATCGTTCTGAATCCCATCCGGACGAAGTCTTTGGCAAAAATGCAATTTTCTCAGGTTTTTTTTTTTTTTAAATGTTGCCTTTTTTATGAAACTTACCCACAGTTCAAGTGTTGATAAAAAAAGATGCATGAAGCTAGAATGAAATTTTTTTTTTAAACGGAAAGTTAAAGTAGGCCTACAGTAAAAGGTATATTTCAAGTATACAAAATAATACCTAAATAGGAACATATAGTATACTATGCATATATAAAATTATACTATACATATAAACTATACATATATAAATGTAACAAATTATTATTATTATAATTATTATTATTAAAGTGCAAATACAATATATAAATAGTAAACTATAAGTATGATGTTATGTTCACTTAAAGAAAACTTACAAGTAAACTTGCAGTATAAAACTACTAAACTAGTAGTTTACTGAGAGTATACTTTAAAGTGTACTTTCATAAATTAAAAAATGTACTACTAGTATACTTATAAGTTCACTTGTAGTACAGATGCAGTACAAATGAGAACTACTATTACACTTATAGTACACTTAAAAGTATATTTTTATATACTAAAAAGTGGGCCAATTTACTCCCAAGCAGTATTGGAATAGTACACTTACAAGTTTACTACTAGTACATTGATACTAGTATACTTACTACATAAAGTATGGTTAAAAATATACTTCAACATTACTTAAGTATACTTAATAAAAATGAACTTAAAGTATACTTCTTTTTCATCTTGCAAGACAATATTCATATATTTTTATATAAATTAATTTGACTATGCACATGATTTGCTTTATCAATGCGTTTATTAATTTGAAGAGTGTTTCAGAGAAGATATTAAGAAGATATTTGATTTCAAAATAACATTTTTGTAAAGATAAGATCAGAAAAGGTAAATGTAGTACAATCAAAGTAACTGTGGAGCAGCATGACTGCATACGGTCTCACAGGTCCGTAACACAAACATAGTTCTTTGACCATGAACAGGACGCATCGTTCCAGCAACGGTTAGCTGTAGGGTGGAAAAATTAAAGAAGTTATTCTGATCATTAGGCCGCGTGTCCACCAAAGCCGTCCGCATAACGAGCCGGCGAGCGTCTATTTCACGCTGAAGCACACTGTGTTTTTTATGCATCGCTGAGAGTTGAAGAATGTTCAACTTTGGGGAAAATGCAGTGCTCATCACTGTCACTTTGTACCCAACCATCCAATCACAGTGGAGGAGGGGAGGGACAAATACAGCACCGACGACCAACCGCCACATTCTGCTTGTACAACGTCAACAGGTGACAACAACAAGCATAATCATTTAAAACAAGAGCCAGAGCAAATACTTTACACTGAATTGACATTTTTATATAGAAACAAACTATCTGAGAAATGAGTTACCAGTAGCCTAACACTTCCGTGGATATTCCGCAAGCAAAGCGTCTCGACTCCTAACTGAAAAATAAAACCTGCACGGCTGAAATGCTCTGAAGCGCCCACAGCTAGGTGTTTTAAAACGTTTTGGTGGACACACAGCCTTATAGTGGTGTTACACCGTGTCTACACCGGACACAAACGGCGCAACAGGACAACAGTCGCATCTGGTGTAGACACAATGTTACAATCAAAATAAAATAGAATGTTCAACTTAAAGCACTTTGTGAAATCCAAATGAGCCATTTCATGTAATCTTATTATATTAAATTATAGTATTGAGAAGCATAATTGAAAGTAGGCTATAGTTTGTTTGCAGGATGTCATTGCTGTGGCATGAAATGCAGCTGGAGGGCAGGAAGTGATTTTTCTATATAGGAATCGTTATCACAAACTCAACTGTTTTGTGCTGTTTATGGTTGCTCAAATTGATCAAACCGAGAAACCACAAGGAGCTTTTATTGGTTACATAACTTATATCATTTCTTAACTTTAAAAGTTGTCGCCTTTATAGCGTTTTGCGTCTGCTGATACTGACATGAATATGGATACCTGCTTACGTTTTTTGTTTTTGACTTGGATAAATATTCACATTCTTTATGATATCATTTGCAGGGAAGAGAAGCTATTTTATCATGATCATTTGGTGTTTTCACTTCAGTTTTGTAGGATTCCGTTCACAATATTGATCTGGTTACCGTGAAAACAGTGTCACGCGCTGCTACTTCAGCCATCATATGGTAGAAAATGTCCAAATAATAAATGTTCAACAAGCTGACAGAAGTTGATCTATTTCTTTGTTGGAAGGGTGTAAATGTAACTGAAGTTTTAATGTTTTTTTTGTAAATATTCACTTTCCCATATGACCATGGAGCAGAATCAGAGGGTCACATTCAGCGGACAGACACCGATACACTATATTTTTTGTAATTATTTCAACAAATGACAACCAAAATGAAACCCATAGAAGCTTGTGAACAGTTTTGAAGTGGCTGTGTGCAAGTTATACTCATTCACAAGCCGAGTGAGAGTCATACTCGCATATCTAATGTTTATTAAACCAAACAAAATACAACACTTTCAAAAACACTCAGCTGTGTGATTATTTTATTGAGTGATAGTGGGTTCAATCAGTACATTGTTAGATTTGCTATACGGCGTCTTCCCGTCACCTCCTCAACCTGCTTCCCTAGTGTTTCTACAGGTAGAAAAGGTGAAAATTGTATTACACCGTCCTGAATGATGATGTGAGCTCTTATTGCAATTCTCGAATCAGCAATGGTGACATTTTTCGCAATCACGACAGAAAATCAAAATACTGCCCTAACATCGCTAGCAGAAAGGCAGCACGATATAAACAAACCAGAATAGAACTGAAGCGGCGTGACGGCAGCTTCACATTCTCTACCTCCTCAATGGCAGTCAAGTCTTTCAATTCAGTAAAAAAGTCACTCCTCTTCATAACATAAGGATCACGTCCAACATATGTTGTGATTTTCTGTTTATACCTTTCTAAACCATCAAAGCACGGACTTTTCTTCTTCTCATCCATTCAGATTTTCACTTCTTGCCCTCCAGCTCAGTTTCGCGCATCATCAGAACCACGTGATTGCAAACAAGCTATTCAAAAAACAGCCTGAATTCTCACAGGTCCAGTTGATCTCCAGACAGTTCTCGCCACCACTGACATCGTTAGGCTCATTAGAGCACTAGTTGGTATAGTCATACGCAGTTCCATCACTCCACAACCACAGTCCTTCCTACCAAGTGAAGAGAGTGAATACAAATAGTGCACTGCTGTACTCAGACTCAAGTAAGAAGCTAACTAAGTTCAGCTTTGAACTAAAACTGTTTAAAGCAGAAATGTCAGTTTAGTCAAACAAACAGGTCTCTTTAGGACACACAATTTAACTTACTTGTACACCATCATGAGCACCAGCCCAAGATAGTGTGGAAGAAGCCAACAGACTCAGCAGGAAATCATTTTCCATTTTATTATGTACAGATGCCAGATTCGCACCAAGACTTTGACAGTTTCTCTAAAGAAACAGATTTTTTGTTTTTAGCATAAAGTGACTTTTTAAAAAAACATGTGACCGAATCACTTTGTTGTAACAAACACATTACCTCTGCAGTGATCAAAATTTGTCCATCCAGGGGGGCATTTTACAGATAAATCAACTGCATCCAGTACATAAACTTTAGGGTTCTTGTAATATTCACAGCAAAGAAAGTTTTAATTTGTATTATTTTATGTAGCTTATTTTATGTTTGTGTGATTATGTGCTGCAGATCTACTTTAGACACCCCTCATTAATCATGCAAATATTAGCCAATGGAATATTATACACTGTAGATTTCTAAAATGATTTTAACAAGGGTTATGTGACCCTGGACCACAAAACCAGTCATTAGTCGCATGGGTATATTTGTAGCAACAGCCAACAATTGTATGGATCAAAATTATTGATTTTTCTTTTATGCCAAAAATCATTAGGATATTAAGTAAAGATCATGTTCCATGAAGATATCCTACTGTAAATATATATTTATATATATAAAAAAATTTGTGAGTATATATGCATTGCTAAGGACTTCATTTGGACAACTTTAAAGGCGATTTTCTCAGTATTTTGATTCTTTTGCACCCTCAGATTTTCAAATATTGTTCTATCCTAACAAACCATACATCAATGGAAAGCGTATGTATTCAGCTTTCAGATGATGTATAAATCTCAATTTTGAAAAATTGACCCTTAAGAGGGTCACAAATGTCTTATCTTCTGCATTCCCCATGGAGAAAATCATGAAAAGAAGCAGAAAATTTCTCAGCATTGTCATGATGAACCTGAAATTAAATAGCAGGAAAGGTTGAATGTCTGCACTCATATGCTACTGACTGTGGGAAGCACAAAAATACTTTAGATAGAAAATTTATTCAGTCTAGGTTCCAAAAACTCACCTTGGTTTTCAAATTGTTGCCTTCTGAATCTCGGAGGAAGATTTTGTGAAGTTCCAGAAACAACCCTGCTTTTATACTTTATTTAATGTCACGCATGTATAGATTAGTAGGATAGGCACGAGGATGAAACAGGATGTGATTGTTTGATAGTTTGATCTCCTGAGATACGGACACAAACACATGCAGGAATTTGTTTTCATACCCCACAGAGTGAAGATGGTGGAAAACTTCTCTCCCTCCTGTCCTTCCTTCATATTTGTTCCTTCGTCCTTCCCTTCACCTTCTTCCCTTCACTCAGTTCACTTAGAATGATTATATAAAAATGGCATTCTTTATCAATGCAAGTGAATCAACAGACATGTTTGGTCTCATGTAAATCAAGAATAAAGTACTCAAGTGGGTGACTGTTGCTATGGTTAACTCCTTACTTGGCGAACATTAACTTGTGTTTGTGAGCATCTATTTAAAATGAACATATGACTATTTTTAGTTTTTCAAAAAACTAAAACTAAAAACTAAAAACTTTTTATTCATCAATGAATCATTAATATGAAGTAGCACACTTGTTTTCAACATTGATAATAATCAGAAATTCTTTGATCACAGGAATAAATTACATTTCACTATATATTCACATAGAAAACAGCTATTTTAAATTGAAATATTATTTCACAATATTACTGTTTTTACGGTATTTGTTGTTGTTGTTGTTGTTTGACTTTCAAAAACATTAATAAATCTTGCCAACCCCAAACTTTTGAACAGTAAACAGAGTTAGAGTCTTATTCATCAGGTTCAGACAGTCCCATAATTCATGGGATAAACATACATAAAACACAGAACAAACTTAAAATACTTAAACAGCTTAACTGATTCACACATCATTCTTAGTTGCTTAGTCATGGTTAACCGCAATTAGTAAGTCTGACTAAAAAGATTTCATCTTCTGGCTACTGACCGATGAAGGGCTTAAAAAATCAATGTTGTTGCCCAAGTTTGTTCATTTCCTTCCCCTGCTATTTTCTACCTAATCAGCAGCCGGACAGACAGATTCCCCTGAAAACACTTGAGATATTATGCAACTACACAACGTTTTCAGATGTCACTTCCAGGATTCACTCACATGTCACATCTTTATTTTATTATTTGGATCATAAAACACTGCTTTTTTTACACAAAATGAAAGCAAGACATATGAGTTTAGAATGACATCACATGAGGGCCTTTTCAAATGTGGGTGAAATATCAAGTGAACTATTGCTTTACCAAACATTTTGAATAGTAGCGTATCACAGTTTCCACAAAAATATTGAGCAGTTTTCAACATCGATAATAATTAATCGTAATTACTCCAAACGGAAATGCAATTAAATGTAAAAACTGACACTAAACATCTCTTCTCTTCACAGAAACATGGAGCAAGACATAACAGCAACAACACTGTCAATCCTTTCTACAATTCCTACGACCGTCTCCTGGAACAACCTGACCAATGACACCCAGTGTCCACATTGGGAAGTGTGGGACTGGTTGTACATCATGCAGCCTGCTTACATGTTCATCATCTGCGTGCTGGGAATTCTCGGGAACGTCTTCGTCCTGCTGGTCTTCGGCCTGCATAAGAAAGCATGTACGGTGGCGGAAATCTACCTCGGGAACCTGGCGGCCGCCGACCTCCTGTTGGTTTTGTGTCTGCCGTTCTGGGCGATCAACATCGCTAATGGGTTTGAATGGCAATTCGGGAAGGTCATGTGCCGTCTGGTCAACACGGGCATCAGAATGAACATGTTTTGCAGTATTTATTTGCTTGTTTTGGTCAGTGCTGATCGTTACGTCGCACTCGTCCATGCCCTGTCACGCGGTAGAATGAGACGACCTCGATACGCCAAGCTCAACTGCATCGCCGTTTGGTGCTTTGGATTAGTACTCAACATCCCAACACTTCATTTCCGGGATACTCAATTCATCCCAGAGCTGAACATCACGGCTTGCATTCTGGACTATCCGAGTCCCGATGTCGGCCTAGTTTGTGACATCCTTCTCATTTTGCTCGGCTTCATCATCCCAATTTTGGTGATCTCCTACTGCACGCTGAAGATCATTCGAGCCCTGAGCGAGCAAGTCGTTGATCGCTTTAATGCGGAAAACACGGAAAGAAAAGCCACCATCCTGGTGCTGGTCGTGCTGTTGGTGTTTCTCTTGTGTTGGGTGCCGTTTCACCTCGTGACCCTCATGGATATCCTGATGCGCTTTGGTGTCCTCGGCGGATGCAGCTTTCAATCCGGTCTCGACATCTCCAATCAGATATTCACCTACCTGGCTTTGAGCAACAGCGTTCTCAACCCGATACTCTATGTGATCGTGGGCAAGAACTTCAGGAAGAAAGTCAAAGAGCTGATGAAGCAACTTACAGAGAAGAAAACGGATTCGACAAGCGATTCTACGAGATCACAGTTCTCGTCAACCTTAAAGACCTTAACCACATGTTAAGACCATTATGTATACAATGTTCATAGGTAATTATAATTTATAATGTTTGTTTAATATGTCAGTTTTTATGTATACTGTAAAAAAATATTTTTTGAAGTTGTAAATAAAACATATTATTGGAGTGTTTTACAAGAAAACACTATTTTAGTTTTTCTACTTCAAAATTTCACATTTAATTCAATGCTGTTTCTTTGTAATTCTTTGTGAAATTTAGCAATTTTTGAGTGAATTGTACACCATTTTTTTCCAGGTTACAAAAGGTGTACTTTTCATTTTATGTTTTGAGACGGTGGTGTTTTTGAAAGTCATTTTTTGTATGCTGATGTCATGCTGATGTTAAAAATAATTAAGCTCTGAAATTAATAGAAGAATATTGCAGTCAAACTCACATTTACACTCAAAACTCCAGATTGCATAGATGTTTGCATGGTACTGTGGATAAAAGCTGCTAAATGAATAGTAGTATTTAAAAGCTGTGTTATTATTGCAAAATACTTAAAGGTCTACTGAAGTGCCGTGCAACGTGTAGCATTATTCAATGTGTTGAAAAACTGAAAAAAGGAGACAGGGTGGGACGTCTCGAACAACTCCTCCCCTTTTTTTAAAATAGCCAATAGCAATTTGTTTATATCACAACTGGCCAGAGCTGTTGAGCTTGGTAAAGCCTCAGTTTCCTTCTAATCTCTAACCGTTTCTCCTCCTGTGCAGTATTTTAAAGTCCGATATGTAATGGAAGTTAAGCTTTGCACTGGTTCAGGTTAATTCGAACCCCTGCAGACAGTCAGTCAGAACTGTGTAGTGATATCAATGAGGAATTAAATCGGCACACTCCAGAATATCTTTCAGTGAGTTTACCGATTAAAGGGTACTAAAACCCAAAAAACTTCCATTTGATTTCAGGGGTACATTAGGACAATACAAAGGCACTACTGTGGTAATATGGCACTTTTTGTGTATGTAATGCATGTTAAATATCAGACAAATACAGACTGTTAGAGAAAGTCAAAGAGCTGATAAAGCAACTTTAGGCTGGAATACACTACATGACTTCTAAACAGATTTTAAAACACTAGGCATCATGCTCTTGCTAACTTTGTAAATGGTTACAAACTGGACATCATGAGTGGATAGACGCAGTCAGTATGGACTCTACAGATGCAGTCAGTGCAGTCTGGTGCGGTCAGTTGTTTTATGATAATTTGTTATGCGAGTTCTGTTCATTTACTTTTGTATTTTTATTGCATTTTATTGGCAGAAGAACATGTTTTTGATGTGCTCAGACAGGATGGAATTATAGTCTGAAGCTAAAAAAAATCGGAGAGTCTGTGTCCATCATACACTACTGTGATATTTGTAACTCCGACTGCCTGAAATCTGCAGAACGGTGCAGACTTTCAGTAACTATTGTACTGCAAATCAGGGCAAAAATATGAGCAAAAGTCACGTAGTGTCCAGCCTTTAAGAAAACAGCTCTCATCAACTTTGAAGATGAGACAACATATTAAAGGGATAGTTAGAAATAGAGACAGAAAATTATGTCATCATTTACTTACCCTAAAATTGATCCAAACCTGTATGCATTTCTTTATTCTGCTGAATACAAAAGACACACTACCAGTCAAAAGTTTGGACACGGTAAGATTTTTAATGTTTTTAAAAGAAGTTTCTTCTGCTCACCAAGGCTGCATTTATTTAATTAAAAATACAGTAAAAACAGTAATATTGTGAAATATTATTACAATTTAAAATAACTGTTTTCTGTTTGAATATATTTTATGAAGTAATTAATAATATTTTAATATTTTATAATAATATTTTATTCCTGTGATCAAAGCTGAATTTTCAGCATCATTACTCCAGTCTTCAGTGTCACATGATCCTTCAGAAATCATTCTAATATGATGATCTGCTGCTCAAGAAACATTTATTGTGTACAATTGTACAAAATATTTGTGTACAATATTTTTTTCAGGATTCTTTGATGAATAGAAAGTTCAAAAGAACAGCATTTATTTGAAATATAATCTTTCGTAACATTATAAATGTCTTTACTGTCACTTTTGATGGATTTAATGCATCCTTGCTGAATAAAAGTATTAATTTCTTTAATTTCTTTTCAAAAAAATAAAAATAAAAATTCCCCAAACTTTTGAACAGTAGTGTATAATGTTACAAAAGCGTTGTATTTCAGATAAATGCTGTTCTTTTGAACTTTCTATTCATCAAGGAATCCTGAAAAAAAAAAAAGTGCACAACTGTTTTCAACATTGATAATAATCATAAATGTTTCTTGAGCAGCAGATCATCATATTAGAATGATTTCTGAAGGATCATGTGACACTGAAGACTGGAGTAATGATGCTGAAAAT